>JAWWEV010000063.1:566382-578438 GCA_035583235.1 Hafferia zeledoni | reverse complement strand
AAGCTGTGGCTGCCCCATCCCTGGGAGTGTCCAAGGCCAGGTTGGACAGGGCTTGGAGCAACCTGGGCTGGTGGAAGTTGTCCTCGTCCATGGCAGGGGGTGGCACTGGGTGATCTTTAAGGTCCCTTCCAACCCAAAGCATTCCCTGATTCCATGATCTCACAGTGATTTGCAGCTCTGGAGCTCTCAACCTGCAGTTGGGTCCATGTCAGAGCAGGATCTCATCTCCACAAGAGGGAATGAGCAGTGAGGGAACAGGAACTCCAAGCAGCATTTTTCAGAGCTCTCTGGCCTTTCAGCTTCTGCTCTCCAGGTTGAGCTCCACTGGCTGCTCTGAAGGGGCTTCCAGAACCATTTCAGGACCATTTCAGGATCCACTGACCATTTCAGGAGCCTGAAGGAAAATTGCCAGACATCCTCCAAAGCTCTCCAAAGGTCACTGAAGAGCCCTCAGCTTTCCTGCCATGAACTGAGATGTTTCCTCCTCTTCAAGTTTTTTGAAGCCACAGATCTCAAAGTGCTTTCCATGCAGGAACATCCTTTTCAAGGTGTGACACAGGATCTCATTGTCTTTTGAAGTCTCTCAGGGGGAGTTTATTAAGCCCCAGTGTCTAAATGCAGATGGCAACTGACACAAACCTTCTCTGATCATGGCTGGGTCTTCATATTCTACCATTTAATACCAATTATAGTCATGAGTTGGATTAGAATGTGGTCCAGAGTGTGGATTTGGTTGCCCATCAGCTCTTCAGGGCTGCCCTGAGCTGTGTGTGTTCAGAGCTGCTCAGGGCAAGCCCAGCAGTGCCCACAGCTGGATTTCCATGCTGGATTTCCTTCCCATGGAGCAGCACATCCCAAGCCACATCCCTCACCCTGGACATTCACACTGCCACGAGTCACCTCAGCCCAAACAAAGCCATTAAAGGAAACCAAAATGGGCAGCATTTGGGTTGATTTATTTTTCCTTCATTTCCCAGCACAAGGTGGAGAGTGTGAGGAGCTCTGCAGAGCCCTGGGTGGCAGCAGAGCCCTGCAGCTGCCCAGGGCACAGGCAGCTCCTGGCATCTTGGCAGCACAGAGCAAGTGGCACGGGCAGTGGTGGTGGTTGGAGATAGTTCTGATTGCTCAGTGGGACAAATTAATTCAACAAGGGCAAGTGGGGCTGGGAATGAGCCCCTGCCCTTGCCTGTGCCACCCTCTATGCCACCCTCTGTGCCACCCCCGGTGCCACCCTCTGTGTCACCTTCTGTGCCACCCTCTGTGTCACCTTCTGCGAGCCTCTGTGTCACCCTCAGTGTCACCCTGTGTGACATCCTCTATGCCACCCCCTGTGCCACCCTCTGTGCCACACTCTGTGCCACCCTCTGTGCCACCCTCTGCGCCACCCTCTGCCAGCCTCTGTGTCACCCTCAGTGTCACCCTGTGTGACATCCTCTATGCCACCCCCTGTGCCACACTCTGCCACTCCCTGTGCCACCCTCTGTGTCATCCCCTGTGCCACCCTGTGTGCCACCCTGTGTGCCACCCTGTGTGTCACCCTCTGTGTCACCCTCTGTGCTACCCTCAGGGCCACACTCAGTGCCACCCTCTGTGCCACCCCATGTGTCACCCTCTGTGCCACCCTCTGTGTCACCCTCTCTACCACTCTCTGTGCCACCCTCTGTGCCAGCCTCTGTGTCACCCTCTGTGCCACCATCTATGTCACCTTCAGTGACACCCTCTGTGCTACCCTCTCTACCACCCTCTGTGCCACTCTCTGTGCCACTCTCTGTGCCACCCTGTTCCCTGCCCACAGGGGCATTTGGGGTGCTCTGACTCCCCAGCCCACTGGGTTTGTTTGCCCCGAGCTGTCTGAGCTCAGTCCCTGAGTCACCCTCTGTGGGCAGAGGAACTGTGAGCCCTGGAACGTCAGAGCTGGAGAACTGAGGGCAGAGATGACCTTAAGGGAAAGGTGTAAACAGCTTTTCTTCCCACTCCTTGTGCCAACAGCAACAAGGACTCTGCAGGAATGAGAAACCTCTCCAAGCTCAGCTCTGAGGCTCTCCCTCTGTTTCTATGTACTTTCCTAAGCCCTCTCAGTGTTCTGGCACCTGTCCTGTTGCCTTGGACATTTTGAGGTCAAGATGCTGCCTGGGAAGTCCTTTGTTCTGCCCAGGAAAGCACAACCCTTGTGTGCCAGGGCCTGAGCAAAGAGCTGGGCTGGACCTCTGTGTGCCACCAGCTCTTGTGGTGCTTGAGCTCACTTTGCTTCAGGGTGAGCTCACTTTTATTCCTCTATTTTTATATTCTTACAGCCCTGTGCTCACTCTCTGAGCCTCCTGGGATGAACTGGGATCAGTGGAAATGGGAAATCCAGGGAGAAGGACCTGCTTTGCTGCTGGGTGGGAATTAAAGCCAAGTGATGGGTAGAGATGCCCCAAGGGCGGTTTGGGTCTGTGTGTGCCCACAGAACCAGGCACTGGCTCAAGGAAACAGGATGTTTCTTGCAAAGGTCTTTTCCTCCATCTCTTCTCTGCTCTCTTCCAGTCCCCCTTGCTGTCCCTCGTGGTCTGTCCTTCACATTTCTACATTTTGGGTGGGGTTTCTCAGACTCAGAACCCACCTCAAAGCTTTGTTTCCAGGAGAATCAGGTCAGCAGAGAAAGGCACTTCATAAACCTGTCCCCAACACCCCCAGTTCTGCTCTTCCCTTCCCAGAGCAGCTTCCCCACACCCTGACCTGAGATGTCCCCTCTGATGTGGACTGAGAACTGGAAGAGCTTCTGCTTGTGCTGTTGAATCTGAATGGACAAATGTCCTCTGCTTGTTTAATTAGGCCTGACTAAGGAATCTCATCGAGCCTATTTTGTGAAGGACTCTTTACAAATGGTTTGTGGTTTTAGTGGAGTAATTTAGTGGGTTTGCACCTCACCCGAGACACCATTTTTGGAGCACCAAGTTCCCTGAGGTGGGTTTGTTGGACTCTGGTGCAGAGCAGGCACAGCTTGGGTGAGGTCTATTAAAAATCTGATCAGAAATCCTGGTCTGGTGGGATGTGGAGGGATTTCTGGAGGGTTCAGGTTCCCCTGAGACTCAGTTTGCAGCTGCCACCCCTTGAAGAATTCCAGCAGATTCTGCCCCAGATGTGCCTCCTGCTCCACTGAGCACTGGGAGATTCCAGCTCTGTTTGTGTCCAGTTTGGGGCACTGGAACACGGTGGTGGAGACCAATTAAGGGAGAAAAGTGCAGAGGAGACTGATGGCATGATCAGGAGGTCTGGGGAGCAGTGGCTGAGGTGGAGGGAGAAATAATTGGGCTGTGCAGCTCAGAGGAGAGAAAACAAAGCAGTAACAGCCTTCAGACACCGAGGGCAGTGCAGGGAGGGCAATGATTCCTTCCATGGGCAAGAAATCCCAGGCTCAGCCTGTGAGAAGGAAGAATCCAGTGAACCACAAAGCAAACTGCTCTGGAAGAGATGATAAAAGCCTGGAAAAGGAGGGGTGGTGAGGGGGTGAAGGCTGTAGGTGAAACCACCACGTGGTGGGCAGAGCTCCTGGTGCTCTGGGCCATCAGGATTCACTCCAGGACACAATTCCATCATGTTTTCCACCCATCCCACAGCACAGGCAGACCTGGAAACCTCCCCAGGCACAGCCAGCTGGTTGTACACGTGATGCCTTTGCTCTTTTTCCCAAATAAATGCACACCAAGGCTTTCAGCAACCTGGGATCTGTCATTCCAACTCTCCTTGTCAGGGTTTTTTTCCAGGAGACTTGGCCTCATTAATTGTAATACTTATTGTAACAGCATAAGTGCCTTAGAGCAGATTTTCCAGGAGTCAATTCACACCGTGAGGTTTTAGCAGCTCACTTTTGTTGAGATGCTACTTTTTATTTATCTCCCTCTGTCTAAAAGGAGCTGAAATAAAAATTGCCAAGATTTTTTAATCCAGCTTTGCAGTCTCCTGCTGCTGCAACTACACAAAACCCTGGGAGCATTCATTCCTCCAGCTGACAGCTAATCCCTTTCTCCTCACTGGCGAAGGAAAAGCAGCTTAGGAAGGTTTGGAGCTGGAGAGGAGGAGTCAGTGTTTGAAGAAGGTGTCCCCAAAATGTTGTGGGACATGGGACAGGGAAAAGTGCCCTGTTTATGATCATTGTGTTCAGTTAAAATCAGTGTTTTCTGCAAGAAGCTGAACTGGAAGCATTTCTTGGGTCAAGGTCCAGTCTGTACAAACAGAAGTCTTGGCCCCAGATTGTCTAATAAATTGCTATAATAATAAATAACTGATAATTACAGTAATAAATAAATAATTAATGTATATATTGCTATTTCAGCCTGTTATTTCAAAGCATTGTCCTCAGTAGAATTACAGACTGGGTTGGATTAGAAGGGACTTTAAAACTCATCCAGTTCCATTCCCCTGCCATGGGCAGGGTCACCTTCCCTAGAGCCTCATCAGTGTGATGAGTTGGTCCATGCTCTGCTGAGTGGACATGGAATCAGTTCAGCCTGGAAACCTGGAGCTCTGGAGCACAGAGGGACCAGCTTGATAGCCCAGATAGCCCTGGTAGGCAGATTTCCAGGCCAGGACAGAGTGGTCAGATTGAAGGTGGGAACATCTCACTGTTTCAGTGTCTGAAAGACAAATAAAGGCCATGAACCCACTTTCCAGCCCTTTTTATATCCAATGGGGAGAAACAAGGTGCTCGAGGTGATTCTCCTGACCTGGCTAAGCAGCCTGTTTTGGGAAGACATAACTCACTTTTCTCCCCCCTGACTCTCAGAGGAGCACAAGGTGAGTGGATCAGCCTTGGCTGTGGAATTTGGAGCCTGCTGAAGGCAGAGCCTCCACTTGCCCTTCTGAAGAGCACCGAAGGCTTTGCCTCCCAGCAAAGACCCACTTGTGCCTGGATTTCTCTCCACTGGCAGTTTGCTACGAGATCCATCACTCTTTCCATGAAATACACGGAGATTCCCACCTTCCCTGAGGATTTCAAAGCAATGGGAAGCTTTGCCTCCCTCCATCTCCCTGTCCCATTCCCTCCCTGCCCTTTGCCAGAGGCAGAGACCCCCGTGGGGCTCTCATGGCTCTACTCACTCACTGCCACAGCCACTCTTCCACTTCACAGCAGAGGTGCCCAAGTGAATTTACAAGTTTTATGCCATTAATTTCCTTCCAAACCTGCTCAAGATGTTTGATGGATGGGTCCTTTCCCTGCAGGGCAGAGATTTGCTGTTTCCTGACACAGCTCTTGTCACCTCGGTGGGTCCAGGACAGGAATGTTCCTCTGGACAGAACTTAGAGCAGAGCAAAAGGGTGAAGGGGCAGTGGGGTGGTGGCAGGAGGAGCTGGAAATGAGATGGCACAGCACAGCCTGACTCAGGGCATAGTTAGACACAATTCAGGTCTTCTCCAATATGGAAGGAAAATTTCTGTGGGTTGTTGGTACCATTTTCTAGCACTGTCACTAAATACCTTCTGCTTGACATGGTGGCGTTTGGTTACAGAATAGACTTAATGATCTCAGAGATCTTTTCCAACCTAATTGATTCTTTGGTTCTCTAATTTTCTTGCCCTTTCATCATCTTCTGTTTGAAATGTTGCAGTCCTATAAAAAACTATCAAGGGAGAAGCAAAGGGGCAGCTCCAATCTCTGCTCCCTGTGAGCAGGGACAGCACCCAGGGAATGGCTGGAGCTGTGCCAGGACAGGGTCAGGTTGGATCTCAGCAAAAGGTTCTTCCCCCAGAGGGTGGTGGGCACTGACCAGGCTCCCCAGGGCAGTGGGCACGGCCCCAAGGCTGCCAGAGCTGCAGGAGGGGTTGGATGATGCTCTGGGGCACAGAGTGTGACTCTTGGGGCTGTTCCTGTGCAGGGCTGAGGGTTGGACTGGCTGGTCCTTGGGGGTCCCTCCCAGCTCAGCATGTTCTGGGATTCTGAGATGACTCTTTAGCCCCTCCAAAGCAGGAGAGGCAGCAGGAGGTCACCCTAAAATCCCAGCACTGGAGACAACGGCAGGAAATGAGAGTCCACATTGACCATGTCCACGTGAAACAGCCCAAGAGGGAGGACAAATAAATGAAATGTGTTTTAGAACTGTGCCCCAAGACCATCATTGGAGTCAGGATGAACATGGAAGGTGTGGGATTTAATTCCCTGCCTGTCCCTTTTCCCTTGTTCTGCTCCTGCTCCCACCAAGCAGGGATGAGCTGGTGTGGGTTGGAGCTCCCACGGGGTGGGCAGGGCTGGCTCTCCCCAGTCCTGGGTGCCAGCTGATGCCTCCTCTGCCAGTCTGAAGATGTAGATACGGCTCAGTCCTGCCAGGCAGCCAACAAAGCTCAAGCTCAGGCTCCAATCCCTGCTCTACATCATGTCCTCTGTCTCTGCCTCTCCTCAGAGCAGATAATGAGCCTTTCCTGCTTGCCCAAAGCACGGAGAAACAACATAAAAGCAGAGCTCCATTTTCAAATTAAATGCCATTATTAACATCTCCTGTTTGATGGATGATGGTGGTGTTACAACAACATAAATACTTCTCTGGGGGCATTTGGCCAGTGATGTCCTCAGATGCTTTGCAGCTCCAACCTGATTAAAAATGAAATTCTATTACACATTTCTGGAGAGATTCAAACCATTGAATAGCAATGGGAAGGAGATGCTGCCAACTGTGAGGCATAAATACTGACAGTCCTAGCTACAAATGTTTCCAATCGGATTTTATTTCTTTATTTTTTGGTAGAACAAACTTATAAATTAGGAGGATGTGCTTCCAGTACTGCCTGGCAGAGTAAAAAGAAAGTAGATGGTGATGATGATGAAGTTCCAGGGCTGGATTGTCACAGCACTGGAGTGGAGGAAAGGAGAAGCTTTTTAAAAATCAATAAGAGATGTTTCTGGCAACCAGGGTGGGTTTCAGAGCAGGGCAGGAGGGGCTGAGGAAAGCACTGCAAGGGGCTGAAAGAAATGTGGATGTGCAGAAATAGGGGCTGGGACAGAGGTTTGGAAGTCCCTGGTTGTGGAAACTGCTCTCTGTGTCCTGCTGTGGGTCAGGCTGGGGGTGGTTCATTCACACCTTCCTCACTGCTGGGCACTGATGTCCTTCTTGGCCTAAGGAACTGTTGGATTGCAGTGGGATATTCTTCCTTGAGTGCAGATTTCCATTAAAAAAGCACCAAATTCCCTCAAATTCCACAGTGCATGACACACACCCAGGGGCTGGGAGGGCTGGAGGAGGTGAGGAGTTGGCAGCTGGAACTCCAACAGCTCTGCCTTCTTTAAAACCAGGGGTCTTGCAAATTAATTCACAGATAATAATCTCCACAAAAAACAAAAAAAACCAAAAAAACCCAAAAGAAACAACACCAAAACCAAAACAAACAAACAAACAAACAAACAAAACACAACAAACAGGGAAAGTGCAGCAGTTGGGACAGAAGGAATTGGTTCTGCAGGATTGGGACAGGGAGGCAGTGACAGAAGCAAAGAGGAGGCAGAGGAAGGAAACAGAAACAGGGAAGCTCCAGGTGGAAAAGTGATTTGAGGAAAAATGTTTAGGAATTGCAAAACAATGGAAAAAAATTGGAAAAAATGGAGAATCCCTGGTTTATTGATGTGCCAATGGGGCAGGGATGTCATCCAGGGATGGAAAGAAGTCAAAGTGACCCTGCCTGGTCTCAGGACTGGGCTCAGGTACCACCAGGAACCAGCCCTGGTTGGAGCATCTTCTTTCCACCCAAACCCTCTGCTGTTTATTCCCCTAATTAGGCTCAGGAGTCATCATAAAGAGGGAAAGAACTGTCTGCTAAGACTGGATGAGAGGAGTTATTTCATACTCCCAGAGCTGGGATGAGACTAAACCCCTTGATGAGATCTTGCTGCTTTGTGTTTGTTGCCAAGAAGGTCCCCAAGACGTTGCAAGAACATCTTTGGTTGTTTTTATCACACATGGCAGAAGAGTTAAATATATAATGAGGTGATTTAAATAGCTCAGGTTTTTGAGGAAGTTTGAAATTTAGATCTGGGGAAGAGATTTAAGTGAGACTTCAGCAGTGGTGGGAGATGTTGGGATATTCTTTTTCCCTTGTTGTTTCTCATCTTTATGCAACTCTGCTCTTGCTTCAAACTCAGAAATGTCAATAAAGAACATTTTCTCTTGAGGTTTCTGCCCCATTTTTCCTGACCTGCCAAGTCTCCATGGGTTGATTAAACAGCCAAAGACTGGTTTGCAGTGCTGTAGATTTGGGGAGACTCAGCACATGCAAAAAGCTTCATTTTTCACTGTTTTTCATAATCATCTTTTTCTTGTTTGCTTTAGAAAATTCAGGTCTCTTTTCTTTAACACACATTCTCATTTATGAGTAAAATACTGTTGAAATAGAACCCACACCTTGAGAGTAAACACCAGGAATATCCTGACCTGTATCTCTGTGTGCTGAAAGCAGTACAAGAAAACAGAAGAAACCTCTGAAATTACAAGATAAACCCTCTGAAAATTAAAGGGAAAAACATTGCACAAAATTAGAACAATAAACAGTCAGTGCAATATATTTAAATGCAAAGATTCACTGAAAATCAGAATTATTCACTGGAAGTCCAAGAAGTGGCTTTGTCCTTAAAATTTATGGTGAAATATGAAGAGGATGCTGATATTTCTGCACTGATGTTGTACCAGCTTAGGGGTGAACAAGCTCATCCCAAACTGTTTGATAGAGTGGATTACACTCATTTTCCATGGGAATAGATGAGCCTTGTGCATGAGATGGGACTGGAACCACAGCAGGGATGGAATCCTGCCTGTCTCTACTGCTGTGCTTTGGTTTGCTTTGGAAAAAGGGCCTGAAAATGCCCTGAAGGGAAATCCTGGCTCCTGGAAATCAGTGGGAGACTTGGCATTCCCTCCCAGCTCAGCAGGAATTCCTGGCAGGAATTCCCCAAAGGCCATCAGGGCTCCCAATTTTCAGTTTAAAATTGTTACTCAGTGGAGGTGAAATCACAGGATTTTAGGGATGAGAAAGGAAGAATCATATCTTAAATCTACACAATTGGAGAGCTCAAGGCAAGAACTGGTGGGGAATTTGAATGTCTGGAATGCCTTGTTAGGAATGCAGGTCAGAGAGACTTTGGCTCCAGGAAATAAAGCCCTCCCTGGGCTCCAGCAACACAGCTTGGGGTTCTCCAGCAGGGCCTGGGTCCTGCTCCTTTCCATCAACACCTCATGCCTGGCCTTCACCTTGGGCTCCTGGTTGGATTGGGGTCACTCTCCGTGTTGGAATTTGATTTACAGGAGCTGCACAAGGAGGAGGAGGAAGGACTCTGGCACTGCTGGGCTGGAGCAAAGGCAGGGAGCAAGTTCCACTGGGTGGGATTCCAAGTGAGTGTGATTCCATGTGTGTCATTCCATGTCTGTGATTCCATGTCTGTGATTCCATTGTGTGTGAGTCCATCTGTGTGATTCCATGGCTGTGATTCCATACCTGTGATTCCATACATGTGTGATTCCACACGTGTGATTCCATATGTATGTGATTCCCTGTGTGTGATTCCATGTGTGTGTAATATTCCATTTGTGTGATTCCATGTCTGTGCTTCCATGTGTGTGTGTTTCCACACGTGTGTGATTCCATGTGTGTGTGATTTCATATGTGATTCCATGTGTGTGATTCCACTGTGTGTGATTCCATGTGTGTGATTCTATGTAATTCCATGAGTGTGATTCCATGTGTTTGATTCCACATGTGTGTGATTCTATTGTGTGTGATTCCATTCTGTGTTATTCCTTGTGTTGGATTCATGTCTCTGATTCCATGTCTGTGATTCCATGTGTGTGTGATTCCATATGCGTGATTCCATGTGTGTGATTCCATTGTGTGTCATTCCATGTGTGATTCCATATGTGATTCCATGTGTGCGATTCCATGTGTGTGATTCCATGTGTGTGTGATTTCATATGTGATTCCATGTGTGCGATTCCATGTAATTCCATGTGTGCGATTCCATGTGTGTGTGATTTCATATGTGATTCCACTGTGTGTGATTCCATGTGTGTGATTCCATGTAATTCCATGAGTGCGATTCCATGTGTTTGATTCCACATGTGTGTGATTCTATTGTGTGTGATTCCATTGTGTGCTATTCTACGTGTTGGATTCATGTCTCTGATTCCATGTCTGTGATTCCATGTGTGTGATTCCATTGTGTGTCATTCCATGTGTGATTCCATATGTGATTCCATGTGTGTGATTCCATGTGTGTGTGTTTCCACACGTGTGTGATTCCATGTGTGTGTGATTCCATATGTGGTTCCATGTGTGTGATTCCATGTGTGTGTGATTCCATATGTGGTTCCATGTGTGTGATTCCATGGTGTGTGATATTCCATTGTGTGTCATTCCATTGTGTGTCATTCCATGTGTGTGACTCCATGTGTGTGTGTTTCCACACGTGTGTGATTCCATGTGTGTGATTCCATGTGTGTGTGATTCCATGAGTGATTCCATGTGTGTGTGATATTCCATTGTGTGTCATTCCATTGTGTGTCATTCCATGTGTGTGTATTTCCATCTCTGTGATTCCCTTGTGTTATTTTCACTCTTGTCTGCCAGGCGTTAATTGCACTGTATCAATTATTGGATCGATTATTATCAATTATTGGCTTTGGCCATTGCTTGCAGAACCCAAGGGACAGTTGGTGCTCTGTTGTGCTGGAGACCACAATGTGATGACACCAGAGGGTGGGAGCAGAGGACAAACCACGTCCCACCCCACCCAGCAGAGGACAAACCACGTCCCACCCCACCCAGCAGGTGAGGAGCAGGGTCAGAACCTGCTGCTCTCCACATGGAGGTGTGTCCTGTCTCTGTCCAAAGTAGTGGCCACTTCTCAAAGTCTGGAGGAGACTTGGGGGAGACTCATTGGGGGCTGCAGCTCCTCCCAAGGGGCAGCTCCAACCTCTGCTCCCTGAGAGCAGGGACAGCACCCAGGGAATGGCTGGAGCTGTGCCAGGGCAGGGGCAGGTTGGATCTCAGCAAAAGGTTCTTCCCCCAGAGGGTGGTGGGCACTGACCAGGCTCCCCAGGGCAGTGGGCACGGCCCCAAGGCTGCCAGAGCTGCAGGAGGGGTTGGATGATGCTCTGGGGCACAGGGTGGGATTGTTGGAGTGTCTGTGCAGAGCCAGGAGTTGGACCCTGGTGGGTCCCTTCTATCCCAGGAGATTCCATGATTCTCTGGTATTCCAGCCCCTTTTTAGCTGATGGACTTCAGTGAAGTTCTTCCTGTACCCTCAAATGTTGCTTTATCTCAGAAGATTCATATCCAGTAGCTCTGAAGTTAAATCAGAAATCAACTATTGTCCCAGGGAAAATAGGACACAAGTCCTTTATTTTGGGGGAGATTTTGATTAAAACCATGGCACATGTTCTCATTGCTTTCCCTTTCCTTGTTCCTGTGACCATGCAGCCCATTTGCAATTAAATTGAGTCTAGTTACCCTCCAAAGTGAAAGAAGCTGGTCTGAAAATTATGACTATGAGTCTCTCTACCTTTTGACAAATTATTTTCTAATGAAAAACATCTGCTCAGGCTAAGAAGGTTCACTCATCTTTATTTCTGCCTCCTGCAAAATGGGTTTTGTTTTGCATATTGCACAGGAGTTCTTTGGTCCCATCGCCAAAAGGGACAAGGAGGTCCTGATAAAATGCAGCAAAGCTGTGAGTGGAATGTAATTCCCTCCCATTTAATTATCCTTTCTCTCCATAACAGGTGTAATGAGCACAACACCTGATGGCTAATGATGATGCAGATGGCCTGGAATTGTGTCTCCATATGCTGAGTGATTTAAGGCACAGCAAAGGCTCAGGTTAACTCTGTGTGGGCTGAGCAAACAAACTCAGTGGTTTGGTTGGCAAAAAAAAAGGAAATACCCAGGGATGTTTGGTTAACAGGGAGATGTGGAAGGTGTGGAATCACAGAATTACCAAGGTTGGAAAAGACCTCTGAGGTCACAGAGCCCACCCTGTGCCCAATGCCCACCTTGGAAAAGCCCTCCCAGCCCCTGGAGCCCACCCTGTGCCCAATGCCCAC
>JAWWEV010000063.1:318645-335281 GCA_035583235.1 Hafferia zeledoni | reverse complement strand
TGGGGAATGTCAGAGCTCCCTGTCCTTACTTTGGCTGCTGGAGTTGTGGGATGGGAGTGGGGAATGTCAGAGTTCCCTGTCCTTACTTTGGCTGCTGGAGTTGTGAGATGGGAGTGGGAAATGTCAGAGTTCCCTGTCCTTACTTTGGCTGCTGGAGATGTGAGATGGGAGTGGGGAATGTCAGAGTTCCCACTTTGGCTGCTGGAGTTGTGGGATGGGAGTGGGGAATGTCAGAGTTCCCACTTTGGCTGCTGGAGTTGTGGGATGTCAGTGGGGAATGTCAGAGCTCCCTGTCCTTACCTCAGCTGTGGGGTGGGAGTGTGGGAATGCTGGGGGTGCCATCCTCACCTCTGTTCCCATAGTTGTGGGTGTCCATGAAGGACAGCCCCAGGCGCTCGTCCTCCTGCAGAGTGCTCTGGTCGGTGAAGCTCCTGTCGATGGCGCTCATCATGTGGGTCTTCTCGTGCCGGTAGTTGATGGTTGCTTTGGTCATGTTGACAGGTTTCCTGCAGTGGGGAAGAAGCAGAAATAAGCAGGAGTCTCCCAACAATGCTAGAAGATCCCAGAGAGCAGGATGGGTTATTTCCACCACTGGTTTCCTGCTATCCCAAGCTGGTCACAGCCCCACATGGATCATCTCTAAACAGCTGCAGCAACTCCAGCTGCTCATCCTCGATGTGCCCTCCTGTCCCCTCCCATGGGACAGCCAGGAGTGCTCCACGTGCAAGGAAAAGCTCTCTCCAGCCATTTGGCATCACATGGATGTGTCCTGACCCTCCCATCCCTGTTTCTCCAGGCATGACCCACCATCACCCCCGAGCAGGTCACTGCAGCACAGCCCATCCAACACACCACGTGCATCCTGGGGCTGCACAGGGCAAGGGCCAGGAGTAGGACATGGACCATAAAAACAAGGGCTGAAGCCCCTCTGCTCTGGAGCCAGGCTGGGAGAGCTGGGGGGGTTCACCTGGAGAAGAGGGGACTCCGGAGATCCCTTAGAGCCTCTTCCAGTGCCTAAAGGGGCTCCAGAAGAGGAACTTTGGACAAGGGATGGAGTGACAGGACACAGGGAATGGCTTCAAAAAGCCAGAGGGCAGGGATAGATGGGATACTGGGGAGGAATTCTTGGCTGTGAAGGTGGGCAGGCCCTGGCACAGGTTGGGCAGAGAAGCTGTGGCTGCCCCATCCCTGGGAGTGTCCAAGGCCATGTTGGAGTAACCAGATCTAGTGGAAGGTGCCCCTGCCCATGGCAGGGGTGTAGAATTAGATGATATTCAAGTTCCCTTCCAACCCAAACCATTCTGTGATTCTAAAACCATGTCAGGGACCAAATCCATCCCAAGGGATTCTCAGCACCCACCAGGGTGGTTTTTCCCCCAGTGCAAGGTCCTCATTAGGGATCCAACAAAGATTCTGGGAAAGCTGAGGAACAGAACCTCACACCCCAATTCAAGACATTCAGGCAAAAAAACCTGAATGGATGATTTTGAGAGGCAGCATCAGGCTCTGAAGAAGCCAAAGCAGGCCTTAACCCAGGGGAGG
Source organism: Hafferia zeledoni (assembly GCA_035583235.1). Classification (NCBI taxonomy): domain Eukaryota; kingdom Metazoa; phylum Chordata; class Aves; order Passeriformes; family Thamnophilidae; genus Hafferia; species Hafferia zeledoni. The sequence goes on along the minus strand of JAWWEV010000063.1, from coordinate 333,739 downwards.
GATGAACAGGAGATCTGAGCCCGTGTTGGCTTCTCAGTGGGACCAGGACACCACAAAATGCTGCCAAAATTCAGAATTCAACCTGGAGTGGCTGACCCTTCTCCTTTATGCTGCCTTCTGCCTCTAACAAGCTCAGCAACATTATCTTCCCATCCAAAGAGACCTTTGAAATGTACTTGGCAGAGGTAAAGACTTGTTGGAGCAGGCTGGGCGAGGGGGGCAGCCCCGAGGAGGGTAAAGGACAAAGAGAGCGACGATTACTTACGGGTAATAGGAATAAGAATAGTAGTTCCTCCTGGCAAGCGTGCAAACAAAGAGAGCAGCAGAGATTGCATAAGCAGCTTTTCTCCAGCAAAGGCAAGGGGGGGGTGTGGGGCAGGTCAGCTGCCAGAAAATTAAATGCACCATAAAGGAATCAGGCTCCCCTTTGGCATCCACGGGTTATTTATTCCAGGCAGGAGGCAACATCTCAACAGCAGAGCACAAGCACCAGCTCTCAGGGTGACCACACCAGTGGTGGGAGCTCACAATGCCCTTGTCCAAGGGTTATTCCAGAATTTTTAAGAGTGAACAGCAAATATGTCCAACAGGTAGGGATTTCCCCCAGGGAACAGATGGGGTCGGGACATCACATTTCCAGTGCACTTCTTTCAAGGGGGGAGTGTATTCCAGAGCTGCATTCCCATTCCACCAGTTTTTCCAATGGTAACACACTCTGGAGGAGATTTACAAGCTCAGCCCAGCTCCCCCAGAGCCCCAAATTCAGGACTTTTGGCATCAGATCTGATTTGTGGCTCTGGTTTGTCCTTCAACAGGTTCACCCCGGGATGCTGAAGCAGCTCCTCCTCCTCCTCCTCCTCCTCCTCCTGCCCCACAGCACTGGCAGCAGCCACACTCCTGGCTTCCCACCCACAGCATCACTGCCCAAAACACATCAGCACCACCGGGATTTGTTGCACCTGAGCCAGCCCTGCCGTGCCCAGGTGCCAAGCTCTGCTCTTCCAGTGACATAAATCCACAAGGACCCCTCCTGAGCCACAAAGAGCTTTGCAGCTTTACATGGGCCGAGGTTGTGCCCTGCTGTTTGTTTCTCTCTCCCCCCCTGGCTGTTCACATTCTTTCCTCCATCATCCCTGTGTTTAATTGCTGTCCTTTCTTTGAGAGCCCCCCTGGCTCCAGCTCCAGCCCCACACAAAGATCCACTTTCCAGGGCGTTGCATCCGAGCATAAAGCAGTGGCTGCATCCCTGATGCTCCCAGGGATGAGTGTCCCAAAAAGCCCTCACCCTCCTCCCTCCCACCCCACAGAGAACCACCAGGATGCATCCATGCTGGATTTGCCCAGCTTTCCAGAGAAATGAGGAATGTGGGGATCTCCACGAGGGTGGGAAGGCAGTTTGGGGGTCCCCAAGGATCATCACCTGGGGATGATTCTCCCCCCTCAGTGGGCACCCAAATTTTAATGACTCAAAGCTCTCAGTAAGGGGTTGTTCACATTTCACTTGAAGCTCAGTTAAAACAAGCCAAGGAGGAGCTGGACTTGTCTGGGCACTCACACCCTGGGGCACCCAGAGGGGTCCAGCATTGGATTGGCCCCAGCCCAGCCCCTGAGGGGGGACCAGGACAGCCAGAGCTCGGCCAGCTGGGCTCCCCACAGCACCAACACAATCCATTGGTGTTTCCATGGGCACCTGGCCTTGTGTTCCATCATTCCATGCACACAGAACAAAATGCCCAGCTATGGGTCACCTGCATCCATGTGGGGCACTGCAACACCAGCAGGAAAACCTGTGGGTGCAGCACATTTCCCCCTGTGTCCTGCCCCTGCAGCAGCACAACTTTGCAGCATGAACAACACCCTTGGTTTGGCCTCGTTATTAACACCCCAGAAATGGGGTTTCCAGCCCCAAACCAGGGTTTGCCACTTGGGATAGGGATGTGCCAGCACCGCTGCCACAGATGGATCCAGCTCTGGGCTGCCCAAGGCAGTGGGGAAGCCCAGAGACATCTCAGTGCAGATGAAGCTGATTTTTGTCATTTAGGGCTGGGGGTGTAGGGCTGCACCCCCTGGTGTCCCCTGGCTGCTGGTGGCAGGGGGACAGCTGGTGGGACAGGGACAGAGCAGCACTGACCCAGGGCTCAAACATGGGATAAGAAGCATTTCCATCAACGCAGAACCACCAGAGCAGCAAAAAGCCAAGAAGCAGCACAAAAAGAGGCAAAAAGACTGAAAAACACCCAGGAGATGGACAGTGGAACAAAGACCAGAGCCCCAAGGTGGGAGGGACATCCCCAGGACTTTGCTCCTTGGTTCCCAGAGCAGGGAGGGCACCGTGCCTGGTGGGATGCACAAGCACATGGAGACGGATCCAGGGAGGGTCTGGAGTCTGCCCAGTGCAGCAGAATCACCACCAGTAACTCCCAGTCAGTGCTGGGGTGGTGGAGAAGGGCTGAGCTGGGAAGGGCAGGGATGAAGGGTGGCCTTACCCTTTCCGAATGGCGACGATGATGGCTCCCAGCAGGATAATCAGGACAATGAGCCCTCCAGCACAGATCCCCAGGATCAGGCCCATCTCCTCCGAGTGCTGGGACACCTCCAGGGCACGTTTGCTCTCTTTGCAGGCAGCTGCCAGGGGACAAGGATGGGCAGGAGGGGTCAGTTCTCCAGCAGGGTTGGCAACATCAGATAGGAAAGTTTTGGGATTTGTCCCATGGGATTCTCATTGCTCTGTGAACATGTTATTCCACCAAGACATTACAGGGCTCTGCAGTGCCACACTGTCATTGTGGGCAATGCCATCTCTCTGTTCCAGTGGGGTGAGACAGTCCCTTTGTGCCACCACCTTTTGTCACACCCCATGTCAGATCATCCATCCCTGGATTCACCACCCAGCACCAACTCCAGCCTGGCATCCCCACCATGATAACAGCACTAAGAGGGAAAACTCAGCCAAGGGAAAAACCCCCAGGCACCAAAGACAGTGGGAAACAAGAGCGTGGGATGGGGCTGGAATAAACCTGGAACAAACCAGCACAGCCTTGGTGGGATCACCCTGGCTGGGAAAGGGTGGGCTCACCTTTGCGGGCGATCCGGACACAGTTGAGTCGCGTTTCCTGGGGAGGTAAAAAAGCAGGATGAGTGTGGGATCATCCCAGCAGCTCCACTCCCCAAGTCGAGGTGGTTTGTGCTGCAGCCCCCAAGGAGCTCCTGGGGACCCACAGCCCAGGAGATGCTGCTGCATGATCTGTCCCCAGCATTCCCAGGTTTCACAGCTCCTGGCACAGAGGGCATGGCAAAGCTCAAGACCAGCAGACCCAGCTGAGCTGCAGGACACCAACTGCAGCTAAAACATTCCCACATGTCATCCAGAGCTTCATGGTTTGGGGGTTTTTTCCATCAGTCAGTTTTCAGCCCCAGTCCCAGGGTCCTGTATGTGCTGTCAAGTCTGCCATGAGGTTCCAGCTCAAGTCCCCAACAGTTTTAACACTTGTCATTTAGGGATGGGTTCCAGCTAAAATATTCCATCTTTCCATGCATCCAACTTCTGTTGCAAAACAAAAAGCACCACCTTGGCAGGACTGGCTTCTTTTCCAAGCATCCTCCAGCCCCTCAGGACATCAGTGCTGGCAGTGCTGCTCCATCCACCCTTGGACTGAGACCTGCCCATGCCACAGGTCCAGGGCAGGGCTGGTTCCAGCACCAGCTTTTCCCTGGGATCACCAGCTTGTCCTTCTCCTACTCCATCTGGCATCAAAGCCATGAAAAACCCCAGTCAGGATCCAATCTTTTCGCCACGTCTGAGGGGACAAATCCATTGCCTCCCAGCGGGAAGGCTGTAAAACACTGTCAGCCACCAGTTTTTATCCAGTTATTATCCAGCAGTGCCCGAGGAACAAGCAGGAGCTGAGATCCTCCCTGTCCATCTCGGCTCTAATTACAACCCAGCGAGGTGTGAACGACCCCGGAGCGGAGGAAAGGATTAAATAACCAGCACCTTTCCAGCAAGATAGAGCCGTGCAGGATGAAGATGCTGCCGTGGTCCTGCTGCTTGGCTTTCAAAACTCATCCTTCCCTGGGTGGGACAGGAGCTGCTGGAGCAGGTGATGCTGAGAAAGATCCCACAGGCTCCTGGTGGTCCCGTTGATGACTTGGAGGATCAGCCCATGGGATGTGGAGGTGCTGTTGGAGCAGGGCTGTTGCAGCTTCACAGAGGGCAGAGGCAGCAGAAGGCAGGAGAGGCAGTCCTGGAGCTCCCAGGAGTTCTCTGGATTTGGGACACTCCATCCCAGTGGTGCCAGCAATGCACACACAGCTCTGGCTGCCCAAACAGTCCTTCTCCACCCCAGGATTAGCCTCAAGAATGGGGTATCTCCTGCACCAGTGCTGGCTGGGGTCCTCCACCCCCAGCACTGGCACTGGGACAGGGACAGGCACAGCCCAGGGGTGCTGGGAGGAATGGGACACCCATCCATGATCCCAGTATGCCAGGGTGGCCTGGAGCACCAGCCCAAGACACTGGGGGTGAGCTCAGAGGGTAGCCCAAGGGAGTGGGATCTAAACCAAGCCCCATTTTCACTGACCCCACCCCAAACTCCAGCCCACCTTCTCCCTGGTCCAACCCCCAAGACGAAGCATCGCCCCATGGCCACTCACCCCTTTGAGGTTGCTCATGGCTTGGAAGTAGATGAGATAGGCCTTCTTGGGCTCCAGGGGGGGGTTCCAGTACCCACTGTAGGTCTGGTTGTCTCCCACAGTGAAGGGCTTGGCCTCGGTGAGGCTGCTGGCGGGCAGCTCTGCCCCAAAGTAGTGCACGGAGCCGCGGGACACGGCGGCGTCGAAGGTCAGCGGCACTGGGAAACACTCCTGGGCCCCCAACTCCCGCTTCAGCTTCTTGGGACGGTCCTCCTCCACGATCACCTGGTAGGTGCTGGCCAGGGCCAAGCATGGGGTAGAACCACAGAATCAACCAGGCTGGATAAAACCTCTGAGATCATCGAGTCCAACCTGTGACCCAACATCACCACATCCAGTCTCTTCCTAAACACCTCCAGGGATGGTGACTGTGGGGGGTGACTCTGTGTGTGTGTATCTCCTAAGGTCTGAGGTAATTAATGAATGCAACCTTAAGGACCAGAGAGCCACCTGTAGAATGTGGGATACCTTGTGACCAGTCGGATGTTCCATGTGTGTTAAGTGAACTGACCAACCAACAGTGTCGTGACATATTGGATACAAGAGTATATAAAAAGTGTAAATGTAACTAAACATAAACTCTCAGTTTAAGGGACTGGAGTTGGACCAAGGGTTGGACTTGATGATCTCAGAGGTCTTTTCCAACCCAGTTGATTCTATGATTCTATTTGTGAGCCTTCTGCTCAAGCCTTCTGATGCTGTGCCTGAGCTCTTCTGGCCGTCATTAATGCACCCCCTTAACCCTACCAAGGGTGACCCCAATAGGTGACTCCATCACCTCCCTGGACAGCCCATTCCAATGTCCAGCCACTCTCTCCTAACGCCCTTCTCCCCAATGTCCACCCTAAACCTCCCCTGGCACAGCTTAAGTCCATGCCCTCTTGTCCTACTGCTGGTTGCCTGGGAGAAGAAAGCGATACCCAAAACCAGCTGGAAAACACAGTCCTGCCATTCCCTTGGAGCTCAACCCTGTGTCCCACCCTGTCTGGGGGTCTCACCCCCTGCAGCCCCCCCGTACCTGATGGGAGCGCCCCTGCCCTGCGCCGGCCGCAGCAGCACCGTGATGGTGCTCTCCGACTCGCTCAGCGGTGATGGCATGTCCCCATAGTCGAAGGTGGGAGCTGCAAAGGGAGTAGGGATGTGAGTCCTGGCCCCCAGGGATGCCCCCAGCTCCAGGGGCACACTGAGGCACCGGCAGCATTGCCCAGGGCAAGGCATCACCCAGCGGTGTCATGTGAATTATTGCAAATAAATTATTGCTTGAACGAGTGTTAGGGTTGGGAGAACACCCCTGGGTATGCACCAACGGGGGGTATCAATGCTGGTCGGGCAGAGGGGAGGAGATGGGAGTGGGATACAGCCTTGGCAGGACCCAAATGCTCCAGCTTGAACATGTGCCCAGGGATGGCACCACTCAGAATCACCAGCACAGCGTGAGCTTTACCCCCTGGAGTAAAAACACACCCACGCCTGCCCAGCAGCACCCCCAGACCAGGGTGGGGGACCCCTCATGCCTGGCATAGCCCTGTGGTCCCCAAACCATTGCTGGCAGCTCTGGGGTCCAGCTTGAGCTGCTTTGCAGTTTCAGTGCCCCCATTTGGGCTCATCTCAGCCCATTTGCTGCAGTTAATAGTGATGCCATGGACACGAGCAAAGACCTTCAAGTACTGCATGGCTTGTTAACAAAGCCCAATTAATCCTTGTTAACGAAGCCCAATTAATTCCTCACTTTTATGGTTGAGCACTCAGACAGCACAGTCACCAGCACTGGGCTGGCTGCACTCCCCAGCCAGGCACCCACCAGTTTGGGGGACACCCAGAGGGTTCATGGCACAGGTGCCACCACCAAGAGCACCTTTCCAGCCACCAAAAACCTCCCAGCCACCAAAATCAGAGGAGTGATCCAGGAGATCTACACCACCACAGGGTATCTGAGGGGAGCAGCACTGGGTGTGGAGCCGGGGGAACCTACCAGAGATGTTGGTGGTGATCTCAGTGAGGGCTGTCTGGCCAAAGCCCTTCCCGGTGCGGGCCCGGACCGAGAACAGGTAGGTGGTGCCGGGGTGGAGGTTGGAGAAGACGTGGTAGGTCTCGTTGCGCAGTTTGGAGACGGTGCGGCGCGGGCCGGGCACGTTCACGGCCGGGTCGGACGACTCGATGCTCTGGTAGCTGATCTGCAGGGACAGGGCAGAGCATCACCCGTGGCCATGGGAGAGGGGAGACACCCCAGATCGGGGTGAAAGGGGTGAATCCAAGGAGGGTCATGGGGGCAGCCCAGAGGCAGATGGTTTTTGGGGGTAAATCAAAAGCAGAGGTTTGCTGGGAAAGCCAAACGAAGGGTTTGGGGGCAGCTGCCTTTAATCCCCATGGCCAAGAGCAGCAGTTGCCCCAGATCCCCTCCACTGCATCCCATGCCCCCGTGGGTCCCCCGTGGGAGCCACAGCCCTCCAGGATGTACCTCATACTGTGTGATGAGCCCGTTGGGCTCCACCGGTTCCTCCCACTTCAGAAAGATCATGTCCTCCAGTGGGGTGAAGGTGAGGGACTCGGAGGCGATGCCCCCAGGCACTGGGGAAGGAAAAGGGAGGTGTTGGAGGCAGCAGGAAAGCAGTTTGGAAGAAAAAATCCTCCAGGAAACCCCTTCAGGTGGCCCCACATCCCCTTTGCCATGTCACCTGGGCTCCCCAGGGAGATGCTCCCCAAGGCAATGATGCTCCTGAGCCCACTGGTGACACGTTGCCACGGGAAGGGGATGTCCCCACCCCATGGCACAAATCCCACAGGTACCATTTTTAGCATCACAGTCCCACGCACTGTCACCTGCACAACCTGCCCAAGCTCAAACTAAATAAATGCCCTTTTCCCACACAACCCAAATCCCCCCAGGAGCCACCAGCACACTGAGGGGACACTGCCAGGAGCAGCAACATCCTCATCTGCAGCCAGACATGCCCTGCCCTCCCCTCTAATTAACACCGCCACAATAATAACTGTAATCACTAACGATCAACAGAGCGGGATCAATACCCGCTCCTTTATCATGGAATTCTGCACGGAGAGGCAGAGCCTTGGGAAAGTCCTTCTCCCAGAACACCCACCCCCTCCTTGCACAGGGACAGCAGCTCTTCCCCTCTGCTTTGGGGGTTTTTTTTCCACAGCTTTTGTTGGGATCTAATTACAGGCTGGGAGAGAGGGAAGGGAGGGGCGTCCTCCCGCGCTTCCCACAGTGCAAAGGCGCCGTTTCCACCTGATTTACAAGCTAATTTAATCAGAGGCACTGTGTCCTACACGTGTACACAGCTCTTATTAAATCCTGGGAAAATTATGGAGACCTTTAGGGCAGGAATGTGTGCACCTATATTTTTTTTTATATGTATATAACCTGTGCTCTATATATATATAATTATTTATTTTTTAATCATTCTATATTATATATAGAATTAATCTTATTTTCTGTTATTATATATTGCATCATCATTAAATTATTTCCTAGGGTATAATTTATATATTATCTTAATATTATAATATATATAGTCTATATATTTATGTATATAGGTACAGCCACCATGTGCTCCTGTACACACCAGGTTCAAACCAGCTTCCAGATGTGCGTATCATCCCCCTCTGCCATCCATATATGCACATATATATATTTATTTATGGATTTATATCTATTTATTCAGGCTTGCAAGGAGAGAACGGGCTCCCCACAGCACCAACATGATCCATTGGTGTTTCCATGGGCACCTGGGCTTGTGTTCCATCATTCCATGCACACAGAACAAAATGCCCAGCTATGGGTCACCTGCATCCATGTGGGGCACTGCAACACCAGCAGGAAAACCTGTGGGTGCAGCACATTTCCCCCTGTGTCCTGCCCCTGCAGCAGCACAACTTTGCAGCATGAACAACACCCTTGGTTTGGCCTCGTTATTAACACCCCAGAAATGGGGTTTCCAGCCCCAAACCAGGGTTTACCACTTGGGATAGGGATGTGACTCTTTGCAGCCCACCAGGACCAGCCCCAGCCCTTCACCAGCAGCTTCTGCCACCAAAACTGGCCTTGTGCCCAATTACACCACAATTAAGGGTCCCATTATTAACGAGCCTTCAGTCCCTTGGCTTAATTGCACAGGTGGTGCTCGTCACCCAGTTCCAGGAGCTCAAATCTTCATCATCCTCCCAGGCAGGCAGGGAGATGCTGTGCCAAGCCCATATGGAATAGCTGCAATATATCCATAGGTGGGTATCCATCAATCCATCTCAATGAAACCAAACGTAGACACAGCCCCAAGTCCAATCCAAGGAGAAGCCAGTCCCAGTTAACTGAGACACAGGGAAAAGCAGCTGGAGTGATTACAGTGTAGCCAAAAGACATCTGGAGCTCCTGTATTAATATTCCATAAGAAAACAGCTGGAGCAGTCACAGCCCAGTGAGAACAGCTGGAGCAATTAGAGCTGGTAAATGAGCCGTGGGGAGGGCAGAGCTGGGTGTCCCCCAGCAGGGCAGGCTCAGCATGGGGATATGGAAAGTGCTGGTGTGGAGAGCAAACTGCTGGGATTAGGTTTTGGAGATGAAAACAGGACCTGGAGGCACTTCAGGTTTCTTCAGACACTTCAGCTCCACTGCAGCTCTGCAGGTTTTGCTTTCCAGGCTGGGCAAAAGGAGCGATGAGTGTTGCACACACATTGGTGGGTCCCAAACCACGGCGAGTCCCAGGCAGGGAATTCCATGGAAAGCTTCTCCTCCAGGGTCCTCAGGGGGACTGGAGTCAGCTGCATCCTTTGCAATTATTTGTTCTTCCACTTTAATTGCTGATTCTTGATGCTAAAAAGTGCTTTGAAGACGAATTGTGGTGGTGTTTAACAGGTGACTCCACGAGAGCCAGGGATGCTCCAGTCACACTCAGCACCCACCCAGGACTGCAGCACCCACACAAGGCCCAACACTGCTGCCCTCCATGGAGCAGGATGAGACCCCCTGGCCCCACCACTGCAAGACCAGCTGTGAGAGGGGCAGCTCTGACTCTGTGGGGGCTGCCCAGCTGCCCTCAAAGGAGAATGGGCCATCACAGCACACAGAGGAGATCCCTGGGGGGCAGTGAAGGGGATGTGACAAGCAGAAAGAAGTCACTAGTGGGAGAGGCCAGCCCTGGACGTGGCCTGTCACTGATGGGTGGCACCAGACACATGGAGCCAGCTCTGTCCTGTACCTCCTGCCACATCCACCGGATCTCCAGAGCCCAAAGTGACCTGAGCACTCTGCTGATGGAGAGCCACAGTTGGGGACCATGGTGAAGGTAAGGCCAGACCTGGGGGACCCATCCAGTGGCCTCAGCTCCAGGACAGCCCTGCACAAGGGCTGATATTCCAAACACTGGAGCAATGCTGGAGCCTCCAGTGAGGATGTCACCTCCCTCAGGTGCTGGCAGCAGGACCCAACCCCTGGGCACAGCCAGAACAGGGGGGAAAACACAGCTCAGCCATTCAGGAGCCAAAAAACAGGGCCCTGGTCACCACAGAGCACAACCTGAAACTGCTCGAGGCCAAACTGAGCTGGGGAAAAGCAGTGGGGGAGCCGAGCAAAGCTGCTCCCACTCCTGGGCTGCTTTCCCAGGAATACAACAGTGCCGGATCCAGCGGCGACCAAGCACATAAAAGATGTTACCTAAGTACAAAGCACTAATTGTTTTAATTGCTGTTATTATCGCTGCCAGATTTGGTTCCCAATAAGGGATGAGTGAGCACGACTCGTGCTGGGAGGAGCTGGGCATCAGCCAACTCTCACACCCTCCACTGAACCAGGCATGGATAGAACTCCACTCCAAGGACAAGGGCAAAGTGTCTGCAGTGACATCCCCATCCAGTCCCCAAGTCCTCCCCAAGCATTTCCCTTCCCCAGCCACCACCACTGTCCCTTTCTGTCACCTCTCCTGGGGCTGCACCAGCCTTTTCACTTCCCTTTTAGAGCGATGCCACAGGAGATATTCCCATCATGCCCCTGGGCCGAGAGCCACAAATGCCACCAGAAACACTCTGGTGTCTCAACAGCCACAAAGTGCCACTTTTGGGGGCGATGCCCCTCCCTGAGCAGACTCACCATCCTCATCCGTCTGAAAAATCACCTCCTTGCCCTCCTTGCGCCCCTCGGGGTTGGAGAGGATGAGCTTGACGTGGATGTTCTTGTAGGGCAGCAGGTTCTTGATGGTGTAGCGGTTGGTGTTTCGCTCCATCTTCACACACTCCTGGAAGGTCTGGTTGTGGCCGGAGCCCACGAAGTAGCGGTAGCAGAGCGAGACGGTGTAGGTGTGACAGCGGGTCAGGTTGTAGCCCAGGGGCTCCCACTGCAGTGTCAGCTGCCTGGACTGGATTTCGGAGAAAGCCAAACCTTTGGGGGCCCTCATGGGCTCTGGGGAGGGAGGAGATGGGGACATGAGTGAGGAAGAAAAGCATCTCGTGGATTTGTGTGTTACCAGGGAAAACCCTTTTCCAGCACAGGGATGAGTGCAGAGAGCAACCCCGACCCCAAAACTGGGACCAGCCCTGGTACAGGATGCTGCTGCCCCCCAGACAGGGCTGGGGACATCACTGGGTCTCAAAGCCACCAACACTGCAGAGACAGCAACCCCCATGGGCTCATCCTTCCCCTGTGGGGTGGGGCTGGGTACCAGCCTTGCTGTGCTGGTGGGCATTGGGAGCACCCACCCCATGAGCAGCCCCAGATAACCAGACAGAGATAACCAGATAACCCATGGGAGCCCCCATGTTGTCACCAAGCCCATGTCAGGCTCTTGAAAGGAGAGGGACTGAGTGCCATCACTGGGAAGTTTAATTAGCTCTAATTGCCGTGAATGGGAGAAGTCGGCATTAACGAGGAGACAAGTTCCTCTGCCAACACATGGTTGGCTTGGGTTAATGGCAGTGAACTTCTCTCCACACCCACAGGTGGTGGGGTGGGGAGGGCTTGGGGTGACCCCTCCCAAGGCGCCCCAGGGTGCCCAGGATGCCACGGCAGGACCCACCTGCGCACTTGGTGCGGCTGATGAGGGGGGGCCCCGGTTTGCCGGTGCCCCCCTCGCCGGGCCGGGTGAGCAGGACGCTGATCTCGTACTCCGTGTCCGGGTCCAGGTGCCAGAGCTTGTAGGTCTGCATGTTGACGGCGTGGACCTCCGACCAGGGCCCCGAGGTCATGCGGTACTCGATCTCCTTGCGCACGATGGGGCCGTCGCCGATGATGGAGTTGGTGTTGAGCTGGATGATGAGGTAGGTGGAGCCCGCCCGGAGCAGCTGGGGGGGTGCAATGGGTGTGGGGGGCTCTGGAAGAGAGTGGAGAAAGGGCAGGTGGAGCATCTCCCCCACCCCAGAGCCAGGCCAAGGCTGGCACAACCACAGGTACCACAGTTCTGTTTCATTGTTTAGTAGTTACACTTGACACGTTCCAAACCTTCCCACACCAACCCACCACATTCAGCCTGGGGGTGACCTAATCGTGGCCATCCAGTACTTGAAGGGTCTACAAAAAAGATGAAGAGGGACTTTTTACAAGAGCCTGGAGTGACAGGACAAGGGGGAATGGCTTTCTGCTGGCAGAGAGAAGGTTTAGATTGGATATTAGGAATAAATTCTTTATTCTAGGACTGATGAGGCTGCCCAGAGGAGCTGTGGATGGCCAATCCCTGGAAGTGTTCAAGGCCCTGGAAGGAGCTCAGAGCAACCTGGTCTAGTGGAAGGTGTCCCTGCCATAGGAGAGGTTGGAAAAATCAGAGCTTTAAGGTCCCTTCCAACCCAAACCACTCTGATTTGTGCTACCAAGCATGGGACAAACTCAGGTGAATCCCAACACCAAAGTACAGGAGGGCACCAGCCAGTTCTCAAACCTCAGTAAGGCTTTAACAGCAGCCATAGGGTTTCATCTGATCAAATCTTAATTATCTTTGTGAGATACCCAGCCCAGCGTGGTGCCACACAGTTGCACCATAATTAATTAATTCCCACCTACTGCAATCAAAAGGAAATGATCTGAGGCCACCAGGAAGAGCAGGTTCTGGTTTGATGCTGCACAAGTCACGTGTAGCATCCCACCTTCCTCTTCCTCTGCCAACAGCAGAGCAGAAAGGGCCCACCCATGACCCAGCAACCCAGGAGGGCACCACCCACCTTTCACGATGAGCTCGGCGAAGTTGGAGACGCCCGAGCCGCGGCTGGACTGGGTGACACAGCGGTACAAATCCTGCTCCGCTTTGGACACCGTGTCCAGCTGGAAGGTGGCCAGGAAGCGCCGGTGGCTGATGTGCTTCACCGAGACAGCAGGGACCATCTCGCCGCTCTGCCGCTGCCCCACGGGAGAGATGGCACGTCACTGGCACCCAGAGCCACCACACGTGTCCCCAGGGTGGGGGGATCACCCCTGTCCCCAGGGTGGGGGGATCACACCTGTGCCCAGGGTGGGGGGATCACACCTGTCCCCAAGGTGGGGGGATCACCCTTGTCCCCAGGGTGGGGGATCACCCTTGTCCCCAGGGTTGGGAATCACCCTTGTCCCCAGGGTTGAGGATCACCCCAGACCCCAGGGTGGGAGATCACCCCTGTCCTCAAGGTGGGGGGATCACCCCTGTCCCCAGGGTGGGGGGATCACCCCTGTCCCCAAGGTGGGGGATCACCCCTGTCCCCAGGGTGGGGGATCACCCCTGTCCCCAGGGTGGGGGGATCACCCTTGTCCCCAGGGTAGGGGGATCACCCCATCCCCGCTGCCCTAAAGTGTGTTCTCCCAAAGGAAAGCTGGGCATGGAGTTTCACCACCACCACCACCACTATCCCCACCACCACCACCACCATCACCACCACCACCACCAGCCCCACCCCCACCTCTCCTCACCTGCATCAGGAACCGCTCAGCCTCCGAGGCCTTCCCGGCAGCCACGCACTGGAAGGTGGCATTTTGCCCAGCGTTCACCTCCACATCACCCAGGCGGGAGAAATGAGGAGCTTTGGCTGCCAGGGGACACAAGAGAGAGGTGGCAAAGCAGCCAAGCTCTGAGGGCACCCATGATGGCACTGCTGCAAAAATCCCAGCACACCCAGAAGCCACCCGGGATGTCCCGGCTGTGTCAAGCTCTGGACAAGCCAATGCCAACCCTCAGAGCCCAGTTTGGGGAACAAATTCCTGCCCCATATACCCAGTTAGGGTTGTGATGCCCCAGGGAGGGATGGAGCCTCATCCCCTGGCACCCCACACAGCTGGTACCACATACAGGCTCTGGCGTGGATAGAGGAGGGCAGGTCTACTCCAGTCTAGAAGAAATAGATGGTGAACCCCAAGAATTGATGTGTTGGGACAGCCTGGGATTTTGGGTCCCCACCAAGCCTGGGTGGCCCCTCTTGATGGGGACACTCAGGCCCCACATTCAGCCTGTGCTTTTCCAAGGGTTTATCAAAACTTAAGGGGTGTTGGAGCTGGTGGGGACATGGAAAAAGGAGCCTCAGAGGTGCCCGGGAGGTGAAGCCCAACCAGCCCAGGTGACAACAGGACACCCAGGCTGCACCTGGCATTAGTCCACCCACTCTCTCCAGGATCATCCCAACGGGCCCCAGCTCCAAGCCCTGCTGCCCAGGACACCCCCCCACTGCCACCCCCCTCGGGTGCCACCCCCTGGCACTCACAGCACGGGTAATTCAGGAGCAAAATGTCATCCAAGCCGAGGTACCCCCTGCGCTCTCCGGACACCACAGCCTCGAACAGCACCTGCAGCACCAAACACGGGGGTCACCACGGGCACGGTGCCCCGGCGGTGCCAGGGGGTCTGCTGGGGCTCACCTGGTACTCGCTGGGCCAGAACAAGCTGACAGCCAGCTCTGCCTGGTGCCACTGGCGGCCGTGGGAGCCCGAGGCGTTCCAGACGGCGCTGCCCACCAGGCCCCCCGTGACCCGCACGTAGGCACTGAGGGTGCCAGGGCTGTGCCCGTCCCGGCTGTACATGAAGTAGCTGAACTGCAGGCAGTGGGTGTCATTCTCGCTCAGAGCCTGGAAAAGCAGGTGAGCTTTCTGGCCAGGGGTGTGCTGAGAGGAGTTCACCATCAGGTAGGAGCCTGTGGAGGGAGGGAGAAGGGGGAGAGCGTGGAACAACCAAGAAGATGGTGAAGGGCATAGAGATGAAGCAACAGGAGGAGCAGCAGAGGGCACTTGGCTTGTCCAGCCTGGAGAGGAGGAGATGAGGGCAGAGCTCAGCAGGGGCTGCAGCTCCTCCTGAGGGGCAGCTCCAGTCTCTGCTCTGTGGAAACCAGAGACAGCACCCAGAGAATGGCTGGAGCTGTGCCAGGGCAGACTCAGGTTGGATCTCAGCAAAAGGTTCTTCCCCCAGAGGGTGGTGGGCACTGCCCAGGCTCCCCAGGGCAGTGGGCACAG
>JAWWEV010000063.1:225817-244534 GCA_035583235.1 Hafferia zeledoni | reverse complement strand
CAATCCCTGAGCACTCTCTCTGCAAAGAATTTGTTTCTGCTCTCCAACTTCAATTTCCCCTGGCAGAGCTTGAGCCCCTCGTGCCCCCTTGTCCTATTGCTGAGTGCCTGGGAGTTGTGTTGTGTTTGCACAGCTTTGGGCTCTGAGCACAGAGCACCTCACAGTGAGTGGGGTGACACAAATGTGTCACCAGAACCTGGTTGTTCTGGAACACGGAGCTGCAGGAAAACAAACAGTGACAGAGAGCTCAGAGGTGACTGATGGAAAGATGGAATGAATCAGCCCCAAGGTGAGACAGAGGGGGAAGTTAACATAAAAGCTGAGTCATGCCCTTAAGTGTCTCTCTCAGTGACACTGAGCTTCTTGCAGATCCATTTTGATGGCTGGGACCCTCACTATGACCTGTGGGTGGACTCAGACAGCCCTGACATCCACCCCGTGGGCTGGTGTGCCAAGACTGGCCACGCTCTGCAGGTGCCTCTGGGTAAGAACATCCCCCCCACTGTTGTGCTGGGGGGGTTTTCCTCAGTGCATTCTACTCCTCACATGCCAATCTGTCTTTAACTGCCTTTTCCAACCTCCTTTCCAGGTGCTGAGGATGCAGAGGGGGCAGTGGGACAGGTGTGTCCCACCCCAGGGTGCCAGGGCATCGGGCACGTGCGGGGCCCTCGATATGGGACACACCACACGTAAGTAAAGGACATTTCTGAGTGCTTTTAATTGTTAAAATGCAGCAACAAGCACCTGCACTGCACTGAAATGATCTCAGTGTTTATTCTGGAGGTGGTTATAGCTGCAATTGCAGCTCCCTCTTGTGTCTAAATGTGCTGTTTCATCATAAATTCTGTTTATACCACTATAATCATTAGCACTGCAATGCAAACAGATTAATTCGCTCCAATTTCTACATTCCAGCAGTGCTGAAGGAGGGGTTTGTGTAAAATAATATACCCAAGAACAGCATGCAAGGAGACATTAGAGAGGGAAGGAGTGTGGGTGGGTGATTAAAGTAGAAGAGTGAGGAGAGCTCACTCATGTTTTGTGCTCTGCCTTTTGATTTCTTTGTCAAAGATTCTTCTCAAGTAAACTATTTTAAAGAGCAAGAAAACAATCTCAAGTGAGAGGTCTGAAGGTCTGCTGGTTTATAATATGGTGAAGGGCTTTGAATTTTCCAGAGTGGAAGTTGCAGAACCCTCTTGTTTCCTGAAGTGTTGTTCAGATAAGCAGATCACAGAGGACAAGCCCTTCTTTAACAACGTGGGGTTTAATTCTACCTCTCTGCTTTCCCACACCTAAAACTGGGTGTAACAACATCTCCCTGAGTGTTTGTGGCCCCGTTTCTCTGGGTTTGTGCTGGGTTTCTGTGCCTGTGGAGCAATGACATCCCCTCTGTTTGTCCCTCCCCACAGGTTGGTTGGCTGCCCATACTCTGATGTGAACCTCAACAGAGACAGCCCCTTCCAGGACAGGCTGGGTGGGGACAGACCTGCCCCTGGCATTGCCATGCAGAGAGCCAAGAGGCTGGAAACTCCTGCCCCATTCCTTCTGGGAGCAGGGGAGTCCTCCCAGGGGGACTCTCCCCAATCCAGGTGAGCTGATCATTGTTCTTGGCAGGGACTGGGGAACAAAACCATTTACAAGGAGAAAACCCAGCAGAATTGGCAGAGAAGCAGCAGAGCATTGAGTTCATCTGTCTGTAATATTGACCCGTGCCCCAGACACTCTTAACACAGAGCAATGCACTTTTATACCCTCATATGCCTTAATAGGTTTCTTGATTCCTTAATCCTGCTGCTCTGGTCACATTCCAACAAAGGAAATTGCATTCTGTCTCCATAAATTTTTCCTTGCTGTTTCAATTTAAAATATGTTCTTTTCTTTCCTTTCCTGTCCTAAAACTGTCAGGCCAAGGTTATTTTGCACCATTAAACTGTAAGTGCAATCCAGGCTCTGTGTGTATCACTTGGCAAACAAGTTCATCTCCTTCAGATACTTTGTTTTCTTGCATGAAAACCTTGGAATTGAGCAGCATTGAGGGAAACTGTGTGTCAGTTCTTGGAGCACAGGAGGCAGTTAAAGATGTGGTGGGACAGAGCAGGACATGAAGGGTTTGATTAACATCATATTTAGTCTTCACTGGGGGAAACTCCAGCAATACTTCTGTTCCTTGTTGTGTATGAAGGCTTACATATATATTTTAAAGTTCATCTGTTTAGATTAATAACAGTTTCAAGGTCTGTTTGGCCAAAAAAAAAAAAAGGAATTAATGTTTCTCTCCCCTTCCTGGCCTTCATGGCCAAACTTGTCTCCTTCCAGCTAGAACTGTGCAGGCCTCTTAGTTTCCTGATTTTCCCACCATTACCATAAAGCCCTCTCAGGAGATTTGGGATTCTCACAGAATAAATGGCATTCTAGGATTGTGATATATTTCTATTCTTCTAAGTATTTGATTTCCTCAGAGTGGGAGGTCTGAGTTCACCCTGTAAATCTGGTAACACTCTCCTGCTTGTCCTTCCTTGGCCAACTCTATAGCTCAGTTTATGCATCAAACTTAGTCATGAAGACTCTTAAATGTTATCCAGAGGTCTCAGGATTCAGGAATCTCAAATCCTTTGCTTCCCCCAGAACCCAGTGGTTTCCTGTAGCTGCTGGGATCAGAGCCTGAGTCCACAGAGCCTGATTTATTCCATATAATCTCTCCCAATCCATGCAGAGGAGGAACAAAGTGCTTTGGACTCGTGGGAAGGGAAAGTTCCACCACTAGATGGTGGTTGCTGCTCTCACTTGGAAGGAGCAGCCAGCTTTGCTCTGCTGGGGGAGAAGGGAACAGAGGATGTCACCTTAGCTCCTGTCATTTCTCTGTGTTTCCAGAAAATCTGCAGCAGACGGTGAGAAGTGGTGTCAAAGCTGCCTTCACACTCCATCAGAGCAGCCTGAAAACACTCAGGAGAGAGACTGGGGAGAGGAGGATTCCTCTGCAGGCATCAAAGCCACACCAAAAACGTAAATAAGGTTTTTGTGATGTGTTTTTGGGCACGGACAGTCGTGTTTCTTGATGCTGCTGCTGTGTCTGAAATAAAGATGTAAATCAGAACTTAAAACAGAGATTTGCAGCAGAGGGTTTCAGAATGACATGGGGGATCTTGTCCCTTCCTCCCAGGATTTTGGGCCTCTCTTTCTGCAGTAAACTCAAGCCATGAGTTTAATAGCACAGCCCTTGGCTCAGAGAGAGGGCTGGATGGAGCAGTGCTCTTGCTTACTTTGAGAGGGGAAAGTTTTTAGTTCCTGTAAACTTCTCTAAGTCCCATTAATTTCTATATAAGAGAAGAAATTCCATCCATTCCTGTATCACCTGAAATGTTCTCTAATTGATGCTTTCAGATTTGGGTGCTCACATGCCTATATCAAGTTCCAGCTGGTGAAACAGCAAAGCAATGGGAAAGGTTGGTTAAATTTTATTCCTTTTATTTATATCCATCCCTGCAACATCCCCACAGTCACGAGGAGCATTCCCAACTTCACAGCTCTTCTGGCTCTGATTCCACAGCCAAGAGAACAGCACACACTGCAGGTGATGGCAGGGGTGGGTTTAACTCCTTTAAAAGGATGAGGAAGAGGAAAATCACTCAGAAGTGAAAGTTTTACTACTTGTTTTTAACTGAGAAGACAACTTTGCAGCAGACCTTGTGCCACTGCAGACTCTTCTCTAGTGGCAAAGGGTTTTCATTCCCAAACAGTCTCTGACCTATGTCAGGCAGTGCCAGAGCCAGCACAGTGTCAAGGGAGACTTGCTTTAAACCTGGCAGACAGTTTAACTTCCATCAGCTGCTTTTCTTAGGCCCTCCTGGGTATTCAGGAACGTTTTCTGAATCATTTGGGGGCTTTTTTTTAAGGTTTTCTGAAGGATGAAAAAAAAAAGAAAAAAAGAAAAAGTGAAAAGGCAAAACAATGTTTTTCTTCTGCTGCTGGTACATGACAGGTTAAGCTTCCAGAGCAGCTTTCTGCTGTCACTTCAGCAAACCATATGCTTAACTTTGAGATTTACTATAAAAAGCCATTTCAGAGAACGGAGCTGACCAGGCTTTTAGGAGGATTTAACATGGTAATAAGTCTCCAATCAAAAATAGCTAAGCAGGCACAAACTGGGACAGGTGCCTAGCCCTTTTTTTTTTTTTTTTTTAATTTTTTTAATACTCACTTTTCCCCAGTGCTGAGTTCTGCACTCAGAGCTGAGGGATCTGCCAGCTCTGGGCTGCAATTGCAGCTGGCAGGGAGAGCTGCCCACTCTGCCTTCACCTTCACCTGACACAATGATGGGAATCAGGGGAGGGAAACTGCAATAATCCACTGACCTGTCATTTCACAACCACCCAGAGCTTCCAGCTCAGCTCTGTTTAAACTCTTGGGTCACTGCAGCTTCCTCAGAGGGAAAGTCATTTCTTCAGGTGGTTGTGATGCTCACCACGAGGATTTGGGCTTAGTGGGGGAAAGGAGTTGGTCTGACATGGAATCAGTGCCCACCCAGCAGTGGGGGAAGCTTTGGGCACAAGTGGGACCTGCTGGAGCAGGAGGTGGGGACAAGGCCACCACAACAGTGGGACAGGGGAGGAGTGGGTGACACCCTGCCAGGATCAGGGGAGGAGTGGGTGACACCCTGCCAGGAGCAGAGTCCTGTTGTCCCCAGGAGTTGTTACTCAGAGTTTAATTTTTTTTAATCCTCACTTGGCCTCATCATTAGAAATGTGATACATTTGATGCTGTCCCTCTTCCTTTAGGGACATGGAGATGAGGTGACCCTTGGGACAGGGCAGTGACCATCCCACAGGACAAGCTTTACCTCCAGTGCTACTTCTTTCCTTTTGGCCTTCAAGGAGCTGGAAACCCACAGAAAATCTGCTTTTTTTTTTTTTAAATCCTCTCCTCTTTCCCTTTGTGCTTTCCACGTGGTCACTGGCACACCCCACAGATGTGACCCCCCAGCCCACTGGGCAGAGGGAGGCCCAGGGAGCCTTCCCAAAGGCAGGGATGAGGTGGGACTGTGGGGTGTGTGCTGGGCAGGCTGGGGCTGGGGGCAGCCCAGCAGAGCCCCAGCAGAGCCCAGGGCTGTTTCCCAGCCTGTTCCCCTGCTCTGCCTCCCTTGCTGTTGTATAAGCAGCTCGTCCCTGCAGGACCATGACTCTGCACTGCTCCAGTGATCTCATTAGGGAGGGGTGATTTCTTCCTCTGCTTGTTTTTTTTTTTGCCTGGGTTTTTAAAGCTTCCGTCACTTGACACATGAGGAGGGAGTTGATGTCTGGAGGTAACAGGCAGCACTGCTGGCCTGGGAGTGTCCCCAGGAGTGAGCCCAGGCCCTGGGCTGGCAGCACAGAGCCCTTGCTGGGCTGGCTCGGGCTGGAGCTGGAGCTGTGCCATCACTTCCCAGCCGAAGATGCTGTTACCAGAACTCCTCCACCTTGTCAATAAAACGCTGCAAACATCTTCTCTGTTAGCAGCATGACATCATTTTCCAGGGAAGAAGCTAAGGATAAAGGCTCCCCAGCCTGGCAATCTTTCCTTTTTTTCCCCCCCTCTCCTGCTCAGGAGGGTGGGAAGAACACCCTGGAAGCTTAGTGTGCCTTGCCTGGCCCTCTGACCACCCTGCCTCGCTCTCCCCTCCAGACTGTGGCCCTTCCTCCTGCTCTGGTGTCATTGCTCCTACCTGAAGCCTGGCTCTGACTTGTCTCCTTTCCTTTTCCAGACCCTGATTTGGATCTCCAGCAGGCCCTCCACCAGTCCATCTTCATGCCTTCCCTGGCCTCTAACCCGACCCACCGTCTCCATCTCTTCTGGGAGCAGCACTGCAGGCTCTTGCCAGAGGTCTGTGGCCTCACAGCCAAACAAGTTGCCAAATGGACTGTGGAAGAGGTGAGTTCCCTGTTCCCTGGGCTCTGCTGGGCTGCAGGAGAGCCAGCACCTTCCTCCTCTGGAGTGCTAACTGGGAGACATCTTCATTTTCTTCCCTTCCCTGCTGTTTGCTGTGCATGTGCCACTCCAGCTGACTCAGCTGGAAGTTAGACCCAAGTCCCTTTATCAGGGAAGGATCCCTGTTAACCCTCTGGTATCCACAGCCCTCAGCAGGATTCCCTCCCTCCCTCCCTTTGTTTATTTACCCCTTGATCTCCCAGTCCCCAGGCCTGGAGCATCACTCTGACAGCACATTCCCTTCCTCTCTGATCTCCCTCCCCCTCTCCCGTGGCTTTGCTGCTGATTCACTTTTCCATGCCGAGAATTCCAAGCTGTTGGTGCCCACTCCTCCTGCACCTCCCTGCCTGATTCCCCTGGGGCAGAACTGCCCACAGCCTGACCTGATTTCTGGCAGAGGTATCTGTGCAGCTGGGGATGTGTCTCTGCAGCTCTGGAGATGTCTCCTGGAATTAGGTGGTGTGTGAAAAAGCCACTGTTTGGTGTGCTGAGTAGTTGGTTTTTGCCTCGATGCCTTGGGCATAAATAACATTTGTCTCTGCACTTAGGAAGTGGTGACAATTTGGATCCTGGCACTTAATCCAGGAATGTGCTGGAGTGTTGTGCTTGCAGGGATGCAGGAGATCTGCAAAACAGGAGAAAGGTGCTGCTGGGGGTGATGCAGAGGATCTTTAGAGACTTTCAGAAAGTGAATTTTCCCTGAATGCCTTTTAACATCAGATAAACCCAATCTTGACTTTGCTGCTCGTGCTTGGAGGCCTGCTGGGAATCTGGTGGGATTGCACTGACATGGGAGTTGGGAAGGGGATGGAGCAATTAGTGTTGCTGGTTTAAAACTTGCTCCTTTTTTATTAAGTTGTTGAGGGGGTTTTTTTGTTGGTTTGGTTTTAGGTTTTTTGTAATAAAAATGTGTTTGAATTCATAGCAAGGAGGAAAAAAATCTCTCTGAAAGATTGGCTATCCCTGTCCTGCCAATGATTTGTCCAAAAGGTCTTTTAAGCAAATCAATAAAGTCAGAAGCAGTTAATCCTCTGACATGATAATCAAAATCTTGTTCTTTTGGATGAAACAGCCAGGCTGGTTCATGGGAGTGCAGTGTCAGGATCCAAGCCAAATAAAATCTGTCCTTTGCAGTTGACCTTTCAAGCAACTGCTGGGTAAATTTAACTGGGATATTGGTTTGATAACAGCTGACTGTGAGCAGGGAGCACAGGACGTGGATTCAGGGCACTGGGGACAGCCATTCCAGCCCAGAACTCTGTGCTGCAGCCTGGCACAACTGAGCCAGCTTTGGCTGCCAGGGCCAGGGTGATTGGCACATTGAAAAGCTCAATTGCAGCCCCACAATGGACTTGGCTAAAGCCATTACAGGTTTTTGTCCTGAATTTCAATAAAGTGAGTCTGGGTTTGCAAATTCTCTTCATCACAGATCCCCAGAGGAATCAATTTGGGCTCTTGCAGGATCAGCATGTGCAGGACAGGGAAGCCTCAGGTCTGGGAAATGAAAGTACCAGGACTTGCTGTGTTTTAGGGACTCCAAAGTAGGTTTGGTCTGTTGGCATTTGGGCTCCCAACATCTTCCTGCAGGGCAAACATTTGCCTTTGGGTTGTGCTTTGAACTCTGCTGCACAAAGGAGCCCATTTTGCTGATCTGAAACAAGAGCAGTGGGGCTGTAAAATTCTCCTTTGGTTTCAGGCTAAAGCACTGGTTTTATTTTATAAAACCCACATTAAGGACAAAAATGTTGCTTTAATTCTCTGTTGGTTGAGAACAGCTGAAATGGCAGAGCAGCAGCAGCATTTTGGGGCCCTCCAGCAAAGAAACTCTTGCTAACACAGAGCAGGCAACAAGAGTAGTTACTTTACTGCAGCTCTGGTATTTATTGAAAGCTTCCTGTGTGCTTTTCAGAACACCAAGAACATGAAGGTGTACTGGAGTTGTGTTGTTCAGGAGTTAATCCTGCATCAGATTAATACCTGGGGGGGTGACTCTCCTTGTGCCAAGTGATTTTGGGTTTTTAAATCCCAGTTAAAAGCCCAGCTTGTCTGTGCCTGGCTCTAGGAGGGGTGTCAGTCCTGCAGGAGCCCCCAAGGGATATCAATCCTGTGCTGATCTCTGTGTCACATCTGGGCTCACAGCAGCACCTTGAGAGGGGGCACAGGGGGGTTCTGAGGTGTTCTCAGGATCACACAAAGCTCTTTTTCAACCAGTGTGCACTGGCAGTGTCAGAGTTTCCAGCAGACAGCTCTGGGAGCACTGGGGTGGGTACAGGAACCCATTTCTCCAGTTTCTCCATTCCTTACAAAAGGAAAGTGGTGCTTTGTTGCTGGTTTGTAATAGGAGTTTGTACTTCCACAGAAGAAAATTTGGAGGCATTGCCTGAAGGAGATGTGGATTTTAGGGGTTCCCTTCAGAATGGAGCAGGAAGGGCTGGCAGGCATTCACCTCCTCAAAGGAAAAGCCTTGATCCCACTGTGATCCCAGGCTGTCCCAGTCCCTCACCTGGAGCCCCTCCAGCCTCTCCTTTTCCCTGGATTCAGGCCTTCCCTGCCACCCCTGGGGGCTGTGTTGGTTCCCTGTGTTTTTCCCTCTTGGTCCTGACCCTCCCTCATCCCTCAACTGCCACATCCTGTGCTGGGGACTCTCCTCCCCAGGAGTGATGGACCAGGCAGGTCACTCTGACTCCTCTTCTGGGTTCCTTCTCTCCTGTTTGTCCTTTTACATCCTTTTTTACACCCTTTTTTCTCCATTCCTGGTGCACCCCAGGGCTCCAGTTTGTTTGCAAAGCCTCTCCTGTGGCCCCAAGAGCTCTCAGTGTCCCTGCTGGGACAGATGAAAGGTCTGTCACTTGGTGTCTGTGACAGCAGCAGGGAGGGCACAGGAGCAGGGCAGGCTCAGGGCATGCCCAGGATTTGTGTGCCAGCCCCTCAGTGCCACAGACTCTCAAGAGCCTCTTGCCCCCAGGGCTCCAACTGGCTCTGAAATTCTGGAATGCACCAGACAGACCCTGCAGAAGGATTTTCATCTGTGTTTTTAATTATGAGGGGTGGGAGGATCCAAAAGGAAAGCAGGATTTTGGTACTGGTTTGTAATAGCATTTTGAACTTCTGCAGAGGGAAATGTGGAGTGTCTGCCCCATGGAGATGTGGATTTTAGGGGTTTCCTTTAAAGGGAAGGGTGAAGGAGAAGTGTGTTCTGCTCTCAGGTTATATAACAGACACCAGGGAGTCAGAGCTGCTCCTGCCAGGGCACAGCAACCCTGCAGGGCACTGAGAGCCCCATTCCTGCCTGGGCAGAGCTGGGGGCAGGGAATGGCTCCAATACATCGGTGGGCTCAGCTGGAGCTGCACTGACACGGTTTGGGAGGGACTTTGCCAGCTCTGAGTTGAAGGGGTGCTGTGTGTGACAGTGACCCCTCCCAGCTCTTGTTTGTGCACAGGAGGAAATGTCACATCTGCACCAACTCACATGGAACAGAGCAAGGGAGCATCCAATTAGCAGGAGATGTTTGATCTCATTATGCCTCAATATACAAATCTTCTGTGAACCAGGGGAGCTCCAGCTGGAGAAGACAATACACATTAACTCATCCTCCACTGCTCCTTGCACTCCTCACAGTTATATAATGTAACCCAAGGGCTGCTTGCAAGTCTCCAGGGAGATTATTCCAAATGTTCACAGATTCCCTGCTCAGAAAGGTTTTCCCTAGTGTGAAATGTAAAATTAACTTTTACTTGTTTAATCCTCTTGGTGCCAGGGATCCTGTGCACCCACCATGGATTAAATAAAACCAAAAGTCCTTTCCTTCCCAGCTCTCCTGCCTTTGGATGTTTTGGTAAACCAGCAGTGCTCACTCAGTTGGTTTATCTTGTCTCTTCCAGGCATGTCATCCTGAGAAACTGTCTAAATCCCTTTTTCTTCCTAAATTTACTTTCCAGCAATACTGTGGAGAAGGTGAAGTCGTGGATGGGTTTAAAGTAGTGTAGCCAAACACAGCTTTTAACCTGGAAAAGCAGTGTTGGTTTTGTGAGGGGAATGGAGAAGCTGGACTTTTACAGGGAGAGAAATGCTCAGATGGGAATCAGAATATGCAGAGGAGTTGCAGCAACAACCCAGAAATATATCCTTCATTAATGGGAGAGTTTTTAAGTATTAAATTTTTTTAAAATTCTTCCATGAAGAACTCATACTGGCCGTGTTTCTCCCCTGTGATTCCAGGTGGTGAGTTTTGTCCAGCGTTTACCTGGCTGCAAAGAACAAGCCTCTGTTTTCAGGGAAGAGGTAAGTGTGGAATGCCCTGCTCAGTCTTGGCATTCCAGAGCCTGTGGCATTTGGGTGGCAGCTGAATTCCAGCCTGGCTAATTGCATCCTGCTGCTTTAAATGTCCCCTGCAGCTCCAGTCCCTGAGCTGTGCTGAACATCCTGTCTTGGCCGTTGGTGGCTTTGGCACCGCTATAAAGATGTCCTGTTGGACTGGGGTGGGGACAGCTCGTCTGCTGCCTCTCAGGAGGACATGTGCCTGCTGCTCCTGGGGAGCCTGGCAGGCAGAGGGTTTCCCAGGAATTACTGGCTTCCCCCATGGGGTGAGAGCAGGAGGAAAACCTTTCTTTGGAACAGGGAGAGGTTGGGAAGTCGCTGTGTGTCCTGTGTGTGGTGTGTCCTGTCACAGCTGCCACGGGCTGGGCTGGGCTTGTTCTCGGTTCCTGCTGTGTTCCCCAGGGCTTGTGGGAGTCCTCCACAGGCACAGGACAAGGCTGTCCTGGGTTTTGAAGCACTTCTTTAGGGGGATCATAGATGGGGGCTGTTGAGTGCTTCAGCTTCCACTTCCACTGCAGGTGGCACTTGGAGGCTCTTTATGAGCCCCCCATTGATTTGCACAAATGTCCTTTGTCCTGGGCTGATCCCACAATGTGGGCAGCACATGGTGGGGGGATTCTGCCCCTCTGCCAGTGAGACCCCCCCTGCAGAGCTGCCCCAGCCCTGGGGAACAACAGCACAAGGACATGGAGCTCCTGGAGAGAGTCCAGAGGAGGCCCCGGGGATGCTGCAGGGCTGGAGCCCCTCTGGGAGAGCTGGGGGGTCACCTGGAGAGGAGAAGGGTCCAGGGACACCTGAGAGCCCCTTCCAGGGCCTAAAGGGGCTCCAGGAGAGCTGGAGAGGAACTTGGTGGAGGGACAGGACAAGGGGGAATGGCTTTAAGCTGAAGGAGGGCAGATATTAGGAAGAAAATGTTCCCTCTGAGGGTGGGGAGGCCCTGACAGAGATTGGGTAGAACAGCTCTGACTGCCCCATCCCTGGAAGTGTCCAAGGCCAGGTTGGACAGGGCTTGGAGCACCCTGGGCTGGTGGGAGGTGTCCCTGCCCATGGCAGGGTTGGGACAGGATGGGCTTTAAGGCCCCTTCCAAGCCAGCCCATGCCATGGCTGTGCCAGCTCTCCTGCCCTGCCTGGAGGAGCTCAGGGAAGGGCTGTGCCCCCCCTGCTCTGCTGCAGTGACTGGAAAGGGCAGGTTTGGAACAGTTCCCTGTTCAGGGCTGGCTCCTGCTCAGGGTCAGTCAGGCTGCAGTGCCCTCTCTGGATTTATGTCTCTGTGCTTTCTTTTCCCCTGTACTAAAAACATGCAGACACACAGAAAACAGAGAGCAAAGCAGAGGAGGCTTGTTAAAAACACTGTGCACAGTGTCACAGTGTGGGGCAGTTCTTTTTAGCTGAATAGGGTGGGAATAATGACATTATTCAAATGAACCAACCTTTCTGTGTAGCTGAGTGTAAAAGGTGCATCCTGATTAGGGAAAGTGTAATTAGAGGTAAGAGATAAAATGTACCAAGCAAACCTTGTCATGAATCCAACCATTCTCCATGTACTTTATTTCTCCTGGCCATAATTTAAACACAGCAACAACTTTCTGGTTCTGACAGTGCCATAGCCATGATCTATTTTAATCCCTGATTTCCTGCAGCCTCCAAGTGTGATTCCTATGCCAGATTGGAGGGCCTTGCATTGTTTTACAAGTTCATGCTCAAACCAAATTGTCAGTTGGAAATGAAACCCCTTTTTTAGCAGTTTGGTTTTGGCCAGAACACAGGTGTGAGTGAGAGGAGAGTTGAGCTCCCCCAGCCTGTCCTTTGGCTGGGATCAGCCTTGGAATGCTCCACATCCAGGGGAAATAAATCCCTTGTGGACTTCTCCTGGCTGGGGGCTGGACAGGGATAAGTTGCTGCTTACATTAGGAATGAAGAGAACAAATTGTGCACAGAATTTTCAAATCCATCCAAATAAGATGGAACAAAGAAATGAATAATAAAGCACAGACTTGTTTCTAGGTCCAGTTCAGGGCAGGTCTGTTTAAAATAAGTAATGTGTGAGGCAATGCAGTGAAAATGAAGCACAGGAATAATATTGGACTCCAAAGCATTTTGAAATGTAGGACTGTTTTCCAGCAGTTTTCTGCTCCTCTTGACTCTATTATTTAATTTAAGCAGCAGCCCCATTTGTTTCAGGCTATTTTTAACACATTCATTGCAGCAGTGCAGGCTCTGGGCAGCTTGAAAATAAGATTGAGGGACATTTGTGGCCATCTGTGGACTGGGAGCAGTGCTGTCATTCCCAGTGGAGGAATCAACTTCCCAGTTCCTCCCAGTTCCTTAACTGGGAGTTTAAATAACTTGCTGAGGGTCTCTTGCGTGGTGAGAGGTGGAGAGACCAAATTGTGCCTCCCAGCTCTTTGCTTTAATCAAATGTTTCTCTGAGTTCACTCAGAGTTTCCTCTTGCACCAATCATTGACATCCAAAAAAATTCCAGTTGGGAAGACAGCAAAAATAGCAGAATTGTTCTTGTGGCTGGGCTGAGTGTCCCTTCTTGTCTGCTGCCCTGGTGAGCATCAAGTGAGGGGAGGAGACACTGTCAGGGCCTGTAAATGGACTTTAATGGAATAACTTAGGGAGACACGTATTGTTTGTCTGTGGCCATTAATCTTTGGCTTCTTCTCTGCAGCATTTGGGCTTTTTATTAATTATATCTCTGTTGTTTCTGTGGTTGTTCTTGCCTAAGTAGATTTTTAACCTCTCCTTAAAATAGGATGTCAGGATTTCACTCACTGCTACCTGGAGCCTCCTGGATTTTCACAGGGGGGTGTGTTAATCACTTGCTTAATTTGCATCTGATTGAATATCTCCTTGCTGGTGGATTAGTAGAGTTTTTTTCCAGACTTTGCCCTGCCTTGGTCAGTACAGCTCAGGATCTGAGCAAGTTTAGTGCCACCAAAAAGGATTTCACAAGAATTTCTCCTTCAAACAGAGACCAGTTGTGTGGGGGCATAAAACATCCCAGTTGTGGGAGCAGCCAGATGTTCACATCTCAGGGATCCTTCTCATCTGTGAGGGTTTTAGCAGAACTGACCAAAAAAAAGCAGGAAAAAAGGGTGTTTGCCTTTAAATGTTACCCTGAACAGCTTAACTGGGGTGGAGGAGTCTGTGCAGGGACAGTTTGCACTGAGCACACTGGAAATGGTGAGTTTGTGTTTCTGATCATCCTGGATCAAGGTGATGTATTAATTCTTGGATAGATTCACCTTCTGGACTTTTTTAATCTATTCTGGGAATAGACTGTAGATTTTTGGCTTGTTAGAGCAATTCTGGTGACTGTAAGTTCTGTTGAAGAAGCACCTTCCATGGTCTCTCCCCAAGCACACGATGAGGCTTCTCCATGTGCAGGAAAAGGGCTGTGAGATGAGATCTGTGATTCTTGGGACATCCCAGGGGCTGGGAATGCCCAGGGGTGGGAATGCCCAGGGGGTGGGAATGCCCAGGAGTGGGAATGCCCAGGGGGTGGGAATGCCCAGGGGTGGGAATGCCCAGGGAGTGGGAATGCCCAGGAGTGGGAATGCCCGGGAGTGGGAATGCCCAGGAGTGGGAATACCCAGGAGTGGGAATGCCCAGGGAGTGGGAATGCCCAGGAGTGGGAATGCTGCCTTTCCATGCTGGTTAACCCCTGGGTTTGTGTCCCACCCCCAGCAGATCGATGGGGAGGCTTTTCTGCTCCTCAAGCAGAACGACATCGTTAAAATCCTCAGCATCAAGCTGGGCCCTGCCCTGAAGATCTACAATGCCATCCTCATGTTCAAATCTGCAGAAGACAACTGAGAAGAGCCCATTTGGGGCAGATCCCACCAGGAATTCCCAGGGAGCAGATCTTCACTGCGACCATTCCAACGTGCCCAACAGGAGGATTCGGGGACTCGGATGTGTTTCAAGTAGAACTTAGTCAAAGTTATTTTGAGGTTATAAAAATCCTGCCACAGTCTGGAATATGGGGCAGCTTCACTTCCAAGAAGAGGATATTATTATATTTTGTAATTGCATTTGGTTTTGATATATCAATCTCTTTTGGAGATGGAGAAGAAACCTCCGGTTCTAAGGGGAGTCCAGGGTAGCCTTGGTGGAGCTGCAGGAGGGAGAGCTCAGAGCAGAACTGGCTCTGTGGCCATGATTGTGCCTGCAGGAGAGACTGGGTGAGCCCCAGCGAGCTCAGGGTGTTCTGTGTGTGCAAAAAAGAGGGTGAGGAAGGAGGAAAAAGATGCACTTAAAGCAACTCCCCCCCAGCCTTCACTGCCGTGACTCAGGAGTTGACCTTTCCAGGACTCTTAAATCCATTTTCTCCTGCTCATCCTGGTGGTTCTGATCCCCTGTGGGCAGAGGGTTCCCATCAGGGATGGTTTGCAACCAGCACCCTCATTTCCATCCCCAGAAATGAGAAACAGCACCTGTGCAGGTGGGCTTTGAGCAGGAAAAGATCCCCTAAAGGAATCTCCCTCAAGAGAGAAATATTTGAGCTGTAATTCTCCCTTTTGTGCAGCTGCTCTCTGGGCCAGGAACATTTTGTGCCAAAATGGCACAATCAGGAGCATTTAGGAATGGGGTGGGTCTGTTCTTGTCCTCAGCTCTGGCAGCCAAATGCTGGGAATAGGAGCTGGAAACCCAGAGTGTGGCTGCAAACAGATTTCCTCGAAACAACTGGCTTTGCTCTGGGGCAGTGCAGCCTGAGGAGGGGGCAGTGCCCTGGCCTTGGCCCCTCCTGGTGGCCTTTGGAGGGCTCTGTGGGCAGGGCAGCAGCTCCTCTGCCCTCCAGGAGTGGGGCAGGAAACTCCCAGGGCAGTTGGGTTGGAGAGCAAGGAGGGTTTGAACACCCAGCAAAATGGGGTGGGAATTGCTCCCCAAAGAGCTGCTGTGCCTTGGGGAGGGGGCCCAGGCTGCTGCTCTGCCCATGGGAGGGGAGCACGAGGGTCTTAGGGACATTCCCAAGGGACTGGGACACCCTGGATGGGGTTCCCACCCCGTTCCTTCCCGAGCTGGCCTCTCCCCATGGCAGCCTTGGGGCACAGAGGGAGCTGAGCAGCTCCTGGTTGCCCCTCTGGCCTCGCTCCCTGATGGATGTTTGGCTGTTCTGGAGTTTCTCCAGCCCCCCCTGAGCTGGCACAGCCCTCCCTCCCTTCCCCCACAGCTGCCAGGCCCGATCCTGTGTGTGCCAGGGGTGTGTTCCTGTGTGTGCCAGGGGTGTGTTCCTGTGTGTGCCAGGGGTGTGTTCCTGTGTGTGCCAGGGGTGTGGGAACATCTCAGGGCACTGCAAGGGCAGAGGAACCATCCACAGGCACCTCAGACTCCCTTGGCATCTCTGCCAGCAGTGCTGCCTCCCAGAGCCACCGGGCAGAGTGGGCACACTGTCCCTGGCCCTGTGACACAGGGAGGTGACACTGTCCCTGACCCTGTGACACAAGGAGGTGACACTGTCCCTGGCCCTGTGGTGGCACAAGGAGGTGACACTGTCCCTGGCTCTGTGACACAGGGAGGTGACACTGTCCCTGACCCTGTGACACCAGGAGGTGACACTGTCCCTGACCATGTGATGACACCGGGAGGTGACACTGTCCCTGGCCCTGTGACACAGGGAGGTGACACTGTCCCTGGCCCTGTGGTGACCCAAGGAGGTGACACAAGGAGTGCACTTGGTCCTCCTCACATCCCCCCCATCCTGTGTCCAACCCTCTAGAAGGTCCTTGTGACCTGCCCAAAGCAGGAGGTTCCTCAGCATTGTAAATGGAGCAGAATCCACCCCACTGAAGCCCTTCTGTCCTGGAGTAATAATTTAAAGCAGTTTTTTCCCATACTTTATTTTTTATAAGATGTTGAGGAGTTTAAACCTTCCCAGAGAAGACACAGGATTGGTGGGACATTGAACAGCTGAAACTTTAAATACCAGCAGGACAGAAATCCACTGTAGTGTTCAGGACTAGGCAAGAGATGAGTTTAATTTATTAAAATACATTTTGAGTGATAACCAGGATGTTCACCAAAGAGTCACATTCCTCTCTCCTGCTCTGCACATGCAGCATCAATGCTAAGACTGGAATTGGAAGTGGCATGTCCTGGGCTCAGACAGAACTCGCCTTCTGGGCAAAGCAAAATTGGTTCTTGACAACTGGAGCAGAGGATCCAGAGCTGGACTCTTTCATTCCTGGCTCTCCACTGACTTGCTGAATAACCCTGAGCCTTTCCTTGCTCCAGTTTCCCTCTCTGGGACACCCAGCCAGGTGGGGGGAGTGGAATTTTGCCTTTTTTCCTCTTCCCAACAAGCAGATCCTGCCAGAGTTTGTGTTTCACCTCCTTCCTTCAGGACCCTGAGTTAGGGGACAGCAGATGCCTCTAGCACTGAACCAAAATCTAATATTAATTTCATTTCTTTTGCTATATATAGATGGAGGATGAAGAGAATTGGTTAAACAAGCAGTGAGATTCTAGTCAGTGAAATTATTCAAACAGAAGAGAAATCTTCAATCCTTGGGGCTTCCAAGCCAGCTGGATCAAAGAGGAAAATGTGTTCTTGGAGGTTGTTCAGTGACAGCCAGCACAGAACTTGCAGCAGGGGGGAAGGAGGAGCCTTGGAGGGATGGAAGGAGGAGGAATGTGCTTCTTGTGCCTTTTTTTGTAATCTGATAATTGTCTTTGCAGAGCAAGCAAGAATGTGCACTCATCTATTCCCCACTCCTTGCCCAAACAGAGCAACAAAATCCAGCAATTTCACAGGGCAGGAAGATTTAAAACTCACTAATATTTTACCAGACAGAAAACCAACTCATCTTTCGGCCCCATAATTTAGGAATCCCTGGGTTGCTGATGCTGTTCCACTTGTGGCAGGGGTTGTTGGTCCTGTGTGTCCCAGAGAGCTTTCCCTGCTGCCCCATCTGCCTGCCCAGCCCTGCCCTGCCTGGTCCCAGCCCTGCCCCAGGCTCTGCACATCCCCTGAGCTGTCTCATGCCTTGTTGTCTCTGAAATGTGCACTTTGAAGCAAAAAGCCAAAAAGTTGTTGTGGCTCTGTGGGGGAACAAAACTGAGGCTGGTTAATCCCAGCTGGGATTGGGAGGATTTGGGCTCTGCTGGATGCCAAACACAAAGCTGGGCCTCAGAAACAACCCAGAGCTGTGACCAATTCCCATGGGCAGGCTGAGAAATTGGGGGGTTCCAGTTCCTTTGACAAACTCCCATGAACCAGCAGAGAAATTGGGGGGTTCCTGTTCTCTTGACAAATTCCCATGAGCCAGCAGAGAAATTGGGGGGTTCCAGTTCCCTTGACAAATTCCCATGGGCAGGCAGAGAAATTGGGGGGTTCCAGTTCCTTTGACAAATTCCCATGAACCAGCAGAGAAATTGGGGGGTTCAAGTTCTCTTCACAAATTCCCATGGGCAGGCAGAGAAATTGGGGAGTTCCAGTTCCCTTGGCTGTGTTTTATTTCCTGTATCCCTGTTTTTGAAACCCAAAGCAATCAATTTTTTTCTCCTTTTCTCTTCTTTTCCTCGGTCTGGAGTCCTGTCAAATGTTTCTGTGCCATCACCAATGATCATCTTTGTAATCCAACAGCAGCAAACTCCAGCTCTGGGGAATGAATCCCATTAAGGTTGGACAGGAGCTTTGGGCAACAGCAAAATTCTGCATCCAGAGGGGAAAAGCCAACCCTGAGCCCAGGGAGAAGCTTGTTCAGCTGGGCAAGATTTCCTGCTGCTGCTTTCAGGCCCTGCTTGGGGATTTGGACCACAGGGAGCTGGAAAGTTTTTGACATCCCTTCCATCATGTGATGAGCCAGGTTATTGGGGAGATTGCTGGGACCTGCACTGGAACCACGTGCAGGAAAAGGGAGGAAGGTGCAGGGGGAGGGAGGAAGGCTCAGCTCAGCCTTGGGAATGTTTGCCTGTTTTAAACCAAATACTTGAGCTTTTAACACTAGCCATGACCCTGCACTCCACTGATGCTTTCCTCTGGAAATGTGAATAAAATTAATATAAGTTCAGAACTGGTTTGGTTATTCTGTGTCTGAGGCTGAACTGGGGACACTGGGCTGGGTTGGTCATCATGTGGTTTCCTCCCACTAAACCCCAACCTGGCAGTCAGGACACAAAAAGACACATTTTCATCATTTCTCTCTTCTGTCTGAATCTTTTTCTGAGCTCTCCTTGATGTGTGCACAGGACAGACAGCACCAGCCTTGGCTGTGGATGCACCTGAGCCCACATTGCTCTCTGCCCTCTGCTGCTGTCAGAAGGTTTTAAGCAGAGAATCCCAGGATGGGTTGGAAGGGACTTTAAAACCTCTCCAGTCCAACCCCCTAAAATGGGCAACCTGTGCCAGGGTCTTATTCCTAATTCCTTATTCCTAATCCCCAATCTAAACCTGCTCTCCCCCTTGTCCATATAAAAAGTCTTTGTCCT
>JAWWEV010000063.1:200375-211819 GCA_035583235.1 Hafferia zeledoni | reverse complement strand
CTCCCTGCCTTGTCCCACATCCTTCCCTGCCTTGTCCCAAATCCTCCCCGGCCTTGTCCCAAATCCTTCCCTGCCTTGCCCCAAATCCTTCCCTTCCCACTCCAGCAAAGCAAGAGAGGGTTGAAAATCCAAATTCCCTCCTCCTCCCCAGAGCCATGTGGAGCTGGAAACGTTATGGCTCTGTTTGAAATGAAAAGGCAATCTCAGAATATTGCATTTCTGTGAAATATCCCATCCCAGCTTCAGCTGAGGCACTTCAGCTTTTATTTCTGTTACTTCAACATTAGCAAGCACTAATGCTTAGTAATTTAGGATATAACTGAGATGACAAACCAAAAAAAAAAAAAAAAACCAAAACACTTTGATGCAGAAAACTCTCTGAAATCTGAGGAAGAGCTAAAAGGATGAGGCTTTTGATGCATTTTGGGGTCATCCTTCATAGACAGTCCATTCTTCCCATCTGGAGTTGGTTCTCTACCCCTTGTGTGACCAAGCAGAGCAAGTGATGACCAGATGCAGCGACTCCAGAGCAAAAACTCCTCTCCTGAACTCTTCTGGCTGCTTAAACTTAATTCTGAAAGCATTGACTCAGTCTGAGCCCCTCACTGAGCTGGTGGGTATGTCAGTGATGGCACCAAGCACTGCCCTGTCCATGATGTGTGTTCTGCTTTAAAGACACACAGGGTGACATTAAACCCACTTCACGTCTCCTCCTCTGGGCTGGAAATGCAGCAGCCAAGGGGCTTCTGGCAAGTGTTGGCCCTGCCCTGCAGCCTCTGAATCCCAGCTCTTCCTCCACCTCCTCCTCCTCCTCCTCCTCCTCTCCTCAGGTGGCTGCTGGAGCATCAGGAATGTTCGTACAACAGGCAGAGTCATTTCCCCAAATATTTTCAGCGTTCTTGTTTGCTCCTGATGGGGGGGAGGGGAAGGGGGAGCCTTTTATTTTACTTAGGGCTTATGATGCTTATTTTGTTTATGCTTATTCTACTTATACTCATTTTGTTTATGCCTATTTTACTCATGTTATTTACCTGGGACTACTGATAATCCTTATTTTCTTATTTTACTTATGCTTTTATACTTACCATGGAATTTGCTTTGCTCACTGTGTAACATGTAGCAAAACCCACTCACTGTCCTTGAAGGTGCCACACCAAGAGGCCCAAACCAATTAAAACAGCCAGGATACCCCATGATAAATCAGAAAACGTGTCAAAAGAACAAGATAAGTCCAATTAGACCAGCAAAAATTGCCAACAAGACAACTGGTTTGAACCAGTTCTGAGCAAAAGGTAAAAAGCTCACAGGAGGAAGATGATTTACTTCATCCCCAAAGACCCCCAAAGACTCCCCTGAATTCCCAGGAGGAACAGCACAGGTGCAAGAAGTGGCTTGAGGTGGAGAGAATGGAAATCAGTTCTTGAGACTCATGATAATAACCCTGCCTTCTCCAAGAAAATAATGTTTATGCATGAAATAAAAATAAATCTGTATAACTCACTGGCATATAAACCCTTTGTTAACTCAACCAGGGGCACATGTTTTGGAGGAGTTACCCCCCATGTGCCCTGGGGCAGAATAAACCTCCTTATAACCTCACTGAATTAGAGGGGGTTTATTCTGCAAATCAATTGAAGCTGCACAAAACCTCACAGAGCTGGAGTTCCTGCCTTGATGTTCCCTCCATGTGGAAAACTCTGGGCTTTGGTTGTTTGCAGGGGAAGAGGAACGGCTGACACAGAGTTCTGCCCCCCCAGAGAGCCCAGGAGGGATTGCTTGGCCATGGCACTGCAGGAGACACCCATCAATCACACCCCACCTTATCTCCTGTCCAAGTGCCCCTGGCTGGACAACAAAACCCAGCACCAGGGATGAGGCCAACACCGGAAAAGTTTGCCAAACAGTCCCATAAATCATCAGGAAGAGAAGAAACATTCAACTTGCACTGAAGTGGAGACGTATTAAAACTCACTCGTTTTGTAAATTTGCTCAATTCATATTAATCTGTGAGAAGATGCAGCTTTTCCTCGACCTGGAGACGGATGACATTTCCAGCACTCAAGGCTTTTCCAAGTCCTTATTGAAAAGCCAGAGATAATTACTTTTCCAGGGACATAAAGATAATGACTCCACATTTACAGAACATGATTAATAACGAGTCTGTTTGTATTTACAGTTGCTTCACTTAGCCCTGAGATGGGGCCACCCCCGGAGCTGCCCACGGAGCTTTTATCCCCCGGCGCTGGGAATCTGGTGCTGTGGTTATTTCCAGGCACCAGCCCAAAAAACCCCTCTCTGAAAGCGACTTTGGGAGGATGCTGCCTCACCCTCCTGCTCCTAACGCCTTGCCCAGACCTCCTTCCCTGCCTGCCTTGGCTTCAGTGGATGGGGGGGATGGTTTTATCCCACTTATCCCTGCAGGAGCCTTGTGAATTTTGGGAAGTTCTGCTCCAGAATGTCCTCTCTGAGCCCTCTGCTCCCTCCCTGCTGTCACTTCTGCGCCCAGTGGGTTCCTTTCTCCTCTTCATTGCTCTGCTCCTCAGAGGGAGGTGATCCCACTGTGTGCAAGGACACAGGAGGAGCCTTCCTGCTGGTGGAAATTGGATGGCAGCTGGAGGGAAGCCCCAGTGCCCTACAAGCATCCTCTGCCAGCAGCCTGGGAAGGGCTTGTGGTCTGACTCAGGCCGGGATCCGTTCCAGCCACAATCCACCTCTCCCAGAGCAAGGAGAGTGTGGCCACGGGCTGAGAGCCCCACAGGGAGCACATCCCTCTCTGTGCCCCATCCCTGGGTAAGGGAGGGATGGCTGTTGTGCTTCAGAGCTGCCCTGTCCAGCCCCATCCCATTCCCACGGCTCCCACTCCCCTTTCCCAGGGCAGTGTCCAGGAGAGCAGACAAACCCCACTCCTCAGCCACAGGGAACCTGCTGAGCCCTCCTGCCCAAAACACCCATCTGGGCTGTGCCCTGCTCTGGCCATCACCTGCCCATCACCTCCCAGGCCCCTGTGCCAGGTGGGAGCCGTCCTGGAGGCTCCTCTTTGCCCTCCCTGCTCCCGGGGAAGGCTCTGCAGCCTCGGAGCCGGTGCCAAGTCCCGCTCCAACAGCTGTATGTTCTCCGGAGTGAGTCATCCCCACCCCGAGCGTTCAGCCTCTCCATAACAACATTCCTTCTCTCTGATCTCAGATCCTGGCTGTGAGCACTCCCCGTCTAGTTCTCCTCCTCCATCCACATGGTCCCTCCTGCCCAGGCTCGGGCCCAGCCGAGGCAGCAGAGAGCAGAG
Source organism: Hafferia zeledoni (assembly GCA_035583235.1). Lineage (NCBI taxonomy): Eukaryota > Metazoa > Chordata > Aves > Passeriformes > Thamnophilidae > Hafferia > Hafferia zeledoni. The sequence goes on along the minus strand of JAWWEV010000063.1, from coordinate 208,539 downwards.
GAGGCTTTGCCAGGATCCCCAGAGCTCAGATCCTCTCCGTCCCCCAAAATTAAGAGGAGGTGCCCAGCGACCATGAGATCCATTTTTTCTCTCTCTGAAGACAGACAGTGACATCCACTCCCTTTCAGACTGTTTTTTGTTGTTCCTCCCCATCCCAGACGTGTCTGGAAGAGCCACCACTGCCACCCTCTCCAGAGCTTTGGGAAAGTGCTCTGAGCCTTTGGTCCTGCACATCTCCTGCTCTGCCATGGTCTCTGCTCTGGATCCTCCTCATCTCTCCCCACCATCACTTGTGTCCCCAGTGAGTTTTTTTCCTCCTCCTCCCCCCTTTGCTCCTCTGAAGGGAGGTGATCCCACTGTCTGCAAGGACACTGGAGGAACCTTCCCAGCATCCCCATTCCTACAACACCATCCCAGCAGCTTCCAGCTCAGGAAGGGTGGAAGATGCAGGCTGAGCTCTTCCTGTGCTGTGTCTGTCTCTGCTCTTTAACCCTCTCCCCCAGTCCTGCCTCCACCATCTCTGCTCGCAGTAACAGTGGATCCCCAGGGAATGAGCCCCCTGGGAGCATCCCTGCTGCCCTGTGCCTGGAAAACTGCTGTGGAGCAGCATCCTGTGCAGGGATGGGCAGTGCTGGAGCACGGTGGGCTCTGCCAGCCCTGTGCTGCCAACTCCCTGCCCTGCCCACGCTGCCAAAGCACCGACCCCTGCTCCGAAAGCCGCCGGTGCTGAACTCCCACCGCTCCCCCCTCCAGCTCTTTGGCTGCCTCTGCCTGGCACAGGTACAGCCTCTGAATAGAAATCAGATTTTGCTCAAAAGCATTAATTTCTTCTGGATCATGGAGTGCCCAGATGGGCTCCAGTGGGAGAGAAGGGGAGACCTTGAATGTGTTGCTTGGACATGCAAAAAGCCCAAGTCAAATCCTGTTCCTCCCTGGGCAGGTGGGTTTGTTGCCTGGAAGGCCTGGATGAGGGAGGGATTGCTCTGCTCCAGCCCTCTCCCTTCCCTTCACTCAAGATGCTCCAAAGATTCCCCAAATGATCTTTACTTGAGCCTGGCAGGGAGGTGGGAGAGCCAATCCCATGCAGGTTTCCCCCAGAACTGGGGATTTTATTTCCCTCATCACCACACCACTGGATGATGTTCCCCTGCCAGAGGCAGGTGAGGAACTCAATGTCCTGCTCCTCATTTCAGAGTTTTATCCCTAAAAACTTTTCCAGGCAGTGCTCCCTGCCATGCAGACACCCAGCAGGATCCTGGATCTGCTTATGGATTTTGGGGTGCCAGGGGCAAAGTCCCCCAGGGAATTGCAGAGTTTTGTGGCTCCCCAGGGAAGAGCAGGAGTCTGGGTTGGTGCTCCAAGGATTTCCACAGCCATGGGGAAGAGGGAACCAGAGCTTGGCACGATTTTAATTAAAGGATGAGAAAGAGCCTCTGCCTGCAGAACATCCTGGGCGAGGTGGAATCTCCACAGCATTTACTGGAGCTCTGGGCTGTGGTGTTGGGAGTGTGCTGGTGGAAGTTTGGATCAGCTCTTTTGGTGTGTTGGGATGTGCCAGTGGTTACAGCTGTGGGATCCTGCAGCTCCTCTGGGAATGGGGATGTGGGGATGGGGATGTGAGCACAGGGAGGCAGGGATGGGGATGTGGGAATGGGAATGTGGGGATGAGGGTGAGGGGATGGGGATGTGGGGATGGGGATGAGGGGATGGGAATGTGGGGATGGGAATGAGGGGATGGGAATGAGGGGATGGGAATGAGGGGATGGGAATGAGGGGATGGGGATGTGGGAATGGGAATGAGGGGATGGGGATGTGGGAATGGGAATGAGGGGATGGGAATGAGGGGATGGGGATGTGGGAATGGGAATGAGGGGATGGGAATAAGGGGATGGGAATGAGGGGATGAAGATGCAGGGGTGGGGATGTGGAGCTGGGGTTCCAGGGCTGGAGACTGGGAGGATGGGGATGCAGGCACAGGGATGTGGGGATGGGGATGCTGTGCCCTGGCCCCCAGAGCTGACAGAGAGATCTGTTGTGTTTTTAGCAAGTTCAGAGGAGGAGAATTAAAACGCCTGGAGGAGAAAGTGCCTCTGGAACCTGCGCTAACACCGTCTGGGGGGGCTGCAGCAAACGCCTCCACTGCCGGGATTAACGTGGGATAACGTTTTATCCCAACTGCTGGAAGAGGGAAACCACTGCAGCCCCAGCGCAGACTGGCCTGGCTGGGAGAACTGGGATGTGCTGGTGCACTGCGGGCTGGGGGGCTCTGCCAGGGGGTGGAGGAGGGTCCTTGGGCTCTGAGGATCACGGAATCGGGGAATAGTTTGGGTGGGAAAGGACCTTAAAGACCACCCAGTTCCAACCCCCGCGCCGTGGGCACGGACATTTCCCCCGGAGCATCCCGGAGGGTCCCCGCTGGGCGCGGGCACCGGGAGCGGGGCGGAGGAAGGATCCCAGCCCGGCCCCACCATCCGCCGCCGCTCCCGGCGCCGCTCGGAGCCAGGAAAATCCCAAATCCCACCGATCCTGCACAGCGATCCCAACTTTCCCACGGCCGGGAAGCCGCTCCCGGCCCCGCCGGAGCCCGCACCGGGGTGGGCACGGAGGGGTCCCGTCCCGGCCGCGTCCCCCCCGGCCGGACCCGCCGCGCTCCGCCCCACGCGGGGCCGGGGCGGGCCCCGGGGCCGGGCGGACCCCGCAGCCCCCCCCGCCCCGCGCCCAGACGTCCCGGCGGCGGCGAGCGGGGAGCGGGGAACCGGCAATCGGGGACCGGGAATCGCGATCCCAGCGCCTCCCGCCGCTCCATGGCCCCGGCAGCGGCGGCGGAACCCCCTGCCCGCCGCCCCCGGGGCACCGGCCCCGGCCCCGGCCCCGGCCCCGGCGGGAGGCGCTCGGAGCGGCGGCCGCCGGTGAGTGCGGGGCCAGCGGGGACGGGCGGGAGGGCGGGGGGACCCGCGGGGGACACGGATATGGATACGGACATGGACTCGCGACACCGGCCGGACGCAGCCACGGAAACCGCGGGCACGGGATGCGCGCTGGGCATCCAGGGGCACGGAGCACCCGCGGGCACCGGGAATTCGTGGGCATCCAGGGGCACGGAGCACCCGCGGGCACCGGGAATTCGTGGGCATCCAGGAGCACGGAGCACCCAGGGGCTCTGGGCATCCACGGGCTCTGGGCATCCATAAGCACCCACGGGCACCGGGCATTCGTGGGCATCCAGGGACACCCAGAACCTGCTGGCACGAGGCACCCACGGGCTCTGGGCATCCACGGGCACGGAACACCCATGGGCACCAGGCATTCGTGGGCATCCACAGGCACGGAGCACCCACGGGCACGGGGCACCCACAGGCTCTGGGCATCCATAGGCATCCAGGGGCACCCTTGGGCATTCATGGGCATCCAGGGGCACCCGCTGGCACGGGGCACCCACAGAGAGGCACTAAGCACCCACAGACACCGGGCACCCAGGGACATGGAGCACCCACAGGCACTGGGCACCCGAGGACACCCAGCACCCACAGGCTCTGGGCATCCATGGCATCCATGGGCACCCAGCACCCGCTGGCACCAGTCACCCACAGGCTCTGGGCATCCATGGCATCCATGGGCACCCAGAACCTGCTGGCATCAGGCACCCATGGACACACACTGAGGACCCACCAGCACCAGGCACTCAGGGGCATCTGGCACCCATGAACAGGCACCCCCAGGCACCCCCGGACACGGAGCACCCACAGGGACACCCCGACACCCCCCAGCACCTTCACACTCACACACACAGCCAGCTGTGCACAGATGTGCACACACACCCCCCCGGTGTGCCAGCCCACACACCTCCTGGCACAGCCAGAGCCAAGAGCTGGGCAGAACCACCGCGACCCCAGCACTCTGTGCCCTTCCCGAGGCTCCTGGCAGAGGGTTGGGGTGGGGAGCGGCCCCACAGCTCAGCCCCACGCAGGGTTTGATGGACACGCTGGAGAAGTGGGTGGAAATTCTCCTGGAGTTCGGGCTCGGGAGGGCCTGTGGGCACAAGGAGCTCAACTTTGGGATGTGGAGGGAGGAACAATCACAGCCAGAGCCACGGCTCAGTCTCACCTCCAGGTGGGTTTGGATTCTGGTTCACGAAGTCGGGGAGATGTGACTTTTGCAGGGGAAAGAGTGGGGGAGTTGGGGCGTTTAAAAAGCTGGAGGCAAGAGCTGGGAATACAGCTGGGAATGGCATTGCCTGCAGGCCGAGCGGGGCTGTGGGTCCCTGGGATGGCAGGAATGGGACCCGTGTGTGGGGATAACTCGGGCCGTGCCTGGGAGCAGCGAGGACTTGGCAGCCCCCGTGGCCTCCTTCCCTCCCTCCCTCCGGCCCTTCCTCCCTCCCTCCCTCCGAGCTGGCAGGGATTTTTCAAAGGAGCAGCAGCGAAGGTGCCAAATTCAGGAAGAGTTTGGTCCTAATTCCCTGGAAATCCCAGCCTACGGATTTTTTTTCCCCCTCTCCTTCTTTTCTCTTGGCCGGGAGGATTTACGAGGTGCCGGGTGCCCACCCATCCTGCGCTGCTTCCCAGGGGCAGGAATTCTCCCAGGAAATCCCTCTGAGCCCCCCACTCCTCCCCCTCCTCCAAGCCAGCAAAGAGCTGCCATTAGAAACCCGCTCTCCGTTTTAAATTTAGACGCCTGCATTATCTCGAGTTTGGATTTATTAATTATTTGCATCTGGTTCCTATCAAAAAAAAGTTGAGCAATGCAGATGTCCTGATTTCGGCACCGGCCTGGGGGACAAACACCAAATCCGCGGCTTTTCCATTGTCTCCTTAAACAATGGCCCATCAGGAGCAGCCGGGAATGACGATCCCGATCCCATCGCACGGGTCTGACACGGGTTAAGCATCACCCAAGTTGTGTGAGCTCCTCTCCATGGGTGACTGCGGCTCATTTCCCAGCCGGAGAGATTAGTCTAATTAGCAGAGCAAATCTGGGTACGGCAAGCTCTGGTAATTAGTAATCAGTGGGATGTTTCCACGCACTTTATTTGCCTGAGGGGTAGAGAGGAGTTTAGAGCGTGGCCCCGTTTTTGGGGAGCAGGGAGGACTTTGGAGAAGTCAAGGTGAGTGGAGGTGGAGCTGCTGGTGGCACTGGTGACTCTCACATCTCACATCCCATTTGCCCACCAGGACCTTCTCATGGGGTAGAGAGCAAAGGGACAGAACTCTGTGTCCCCAAACCACCCCAGCACCGTCTTTGTCTTCCCTGCTGTCCTGGCTCCTGTTCCAAGTGACAGTGGTGGCCCTGGTGGCTGCTGGCTGGGATGTGGGACCTCAGAAGGAACCTGGCCTGGTGCTTGTCCCCAGCCTGGCCAGGTGTGGAGGTGCCTGGTGGAGGTACCTGTGTGTGAAAACTCCTCCATCCCATCCTTCACCTGGCCAAGCAAGGGAGGAAAACCGAGAGGAAAACTGTGGGGAGGGGACCAAGGGATGTTTCAGGGCTTTGGGACATCCCACCTGGCTCTTCTGTGCTGCAGCAAAGGGGTAAATCTGTCACAGCCCCCATGGAAACCAGGTGTGAGACCCCCCAGGCTGGGACCAGAAGGTGATTCCTGCTGGGAAGGGGGTTAATCCTTCCCATGCCATGATAATTAGTGTTACTGGGTTTCTGTGGAAGCTTCTGTGAGGGAACTTAATTAATCACCATCGATTAACGGGTGTCCCCAGCTAAAGCTGGAGAGAGAGATTTTGTCACTGCATTGGGAACACTCCGGTGGGTCACACAGGGAGGTTTCATCCCTCATGAATGAGCCCAGGAGAGGCTTTGCAGCTCCAGACTGGGAGGTGCTGGTGGGTGCTGTGCTGGTGACGGGGTTTGCTCAGGGTGGGAGACCCCCAGGAAGACACCCAGCAGCTTCTTCTCCTTTTCCTTCCCTCTGCAGACCTTCCTGGGCAGCCAAGGGGTGGGAATTTGAAGTGAACTCATTAAAATAGGAAAGGAGGAGGCACCACAGGTGGGACTGTGGGGTCAGCAGTGTGAGGGATGCACCACATCCCTTCTGGCACTGCTGCTGCTCTCCTGCTTTGCCTCTGCTCCCTGTGGGGTGGGAGAGAGCTCTGCCTGGGTGCTGCTCCCTGTGGGATGGGATGGGATGGGATGGGATGGGATGGGATGGGATGGGATGGGATGGGAGAGAGCTCTGCCTGGGTGCTGCTCCCTGTGGGATGGGATGGGATGGGAGGGAGGGAGCTCTGCCTGGGTGCTGCTCCCTGTGAGATGGGAGCTCTGCCTGGGTGCTGCTCCCTGTGAGATGGGAGCTCTGCCTGGGTGCTGCTCCCGTGGCCCCTCCTGCCCCGTGCCGGGGGCGGCGTTGGAGGTTGGGCTGAAAGGGAGTTATTTTTAAGCTCCACATCTCGCACAGACTGTCATTCCCATTCTCCTCCATCCCTTCCCGGTGGGTGGGGAGCAGGGGGGGCTCCAGCAGCTCAACACAGCCTGGGATCCAGGAGGTCTCGGCTGCCTGAGTCCCTTTTCCCTGCCAAGAGGGGATTTGGGGTGCTCAGCCCCCAGCTTGGCCATCACAGACTCTCTGGGGCTTGGGTGGGGTGGAGGGGGCTGTGCTTGGTGCTTTGGGGGTCTCACCAGCCCCTTTGGACACTCTGAAGGCTTTGCTGGCTGATTCCTCAGCGAAATTCAAAATCAGTTTATGCCTAAAATTGAGAAAGCAGCTTTACAGTCACGGTTTTTAGGAAAAAAAGAGGAAAAGGAGGTGCTTGTGGTTTGTTGGGCATTTCTTGGGTGTTCTTTACAGCTGGGGCTGCTCCTGTGCCAGGACCTGAGGGTGATGCCCTGCAGAGGACCCACAGGATGGGATCCTGAGTGCAGGATGGGATCCTGGGTGCAGGACAGGATTGTGGATCCAGGATGAGATTTTGAGGCCAAATGTGATTTTTGGTAGCCAGGCAGGTTGAAAATTCAATCTGACAGCTTGGGCAGAGCAGGGGCAGAGCAACCCTGGGGCACCTGCAAGAAGGACCCTTCCCAAATTCTGCTTCACTCCCATCCAGCTCCGGTGCTGTTGGATGTGATGGGATTTAGTGTCAAATTTCAGGATCATCCGTCTCTGAAGGCAGAGGGAGAGGATTGAGGTGGGAGGGTGGAGCCACCAACGTGCCTTCGTGCTGGGGGGGATTAGAGAAATATTTGGGTTGATTTTAATGCCAGGCTTATTGCAGGGATTGGGAGCCTCACCTGGCAGCAGGGAACTCACTGCTCGTGCCACTCTGGATGGCATTGAACAATTCCAGACTGTCATTCCAGGCTGTCCTTCCCCTCCACTGGGAATCAAAACCTCAAAGCTGGTCCCAGTGAACTCTGGGCTGGAGGGAGTACCTGGGAATACCTGCCTGTCCCCCTGCCCTGGCAGCACCCCCAGGCCCCCCATTCCTGCCCCCCAAGCTTCACAGGATGAATCCATTCCAGCAGTGCCAGTGGCTGCGGGTGCAGGAGGGGATGGCAGAGCTGGGGTTTGTGTTTCTTTTCTTTTTTTAATTATTTTTTTTTATAAAGGGCTTATATAACCTTGGGGATTCTATTAATAAAAATAATGGGTTTGAACTCTGGGAACAACCAGCCCAGGCGACGAGCAAGGAAATGCTCCAAGTCCAGAATGCAGCAGCAGGGAGAGAAGGGACAGGAATTCCAGGCAGGAATAGCAGCCAGGGCTGTGGAGGAGAAGGGAGAAGGGATTCCCTGCCTGGATAAGGATTGTCAGCATCTGCCTGTGCCTCCTGTCCTGCACCTCCCTGTGCCCTGGGAAAAGCAGAGGAGGTGGGAAAGGGCTTGTTTCAGCCTCTGGATGTGGGGTGGGTGGGCACCTCCCACCCTCCTGCACCCATTTGGAAATGTCCCAACTCCCTGAGTTAACCCCAGGCTGGATCCAGTGCAAAAGTGTGGGAAGAGCAGCCTGGCATGGCCCAGGTGGGCATCCCCTGGACCCAAAGGATTGCCCAGGGTGGGACCTGGGGGGATGCTCGTGGCTCTCACAGGTGGGATTTGTAGGATATTCATGGTCCCCATGGGTGGGATCCAGGGGATGCTCGTGGTCCTCATGGGTGGTATCCAGGGGATGCTCATGGGTGGGATCCAGGGGATGCTCGTGGTCCTCATGGGTGGGATCCAG
>JAWWEV010000063.1:168668-182239 GCA_035583235.1 Hafferia zeledoni | reverse complement strand
TGTGAGGGTGGGCAGGCCCTGGCACAGGTTGGGCAGAGAAGCTGTGGCTGCCCCATCCCTGGGAGTGTCCAAGGCCACGTTGGACAGGGCTTGGAGCAACCTGGGCTGGTGAGAGGTGTCCTTGCCCATGGTGGGACTGGATGAGCTTTTAAGGTTCCTTCCAACCCAAACCATTCCATGATAAAACCTGTTTTAGGCTGAGGCTTAGTTTTAACCTCAGCAATAACATGACCTGCACACACTGGTATCACTCCACCAACATCTCCAGTTTCCAACCCCCAAATCCCCACCCTGGCTGCATCTTATACAAAACTTTTGGTGTTCAACAATCCTTTCAGGCTTGAAACCTAAAGGATTCAAATAATAATAACAAACCAAGTTCTGAAGAGGCACAAACAGGAAGGGGAGCTGGGAAAACAAGACAAGACACCTCTTGCAGAAAGAAAAGCCAACTCAGGTCAACTCCATACAGTCCAATCTCCATCCCAAAGCCACCAGTGGCTGAAGGTAAATTCTGTTTGTACATCTTGAAAAAATAATTACTCTTCAGGGACAACAAAGCACTCATCTTCTAAAAACACCTGGAAACAGAGTCCACAGCACCAGTTAATGCCAGTGCTCTGACCTGGATGTGTGGGCAAAGGCAGGTGCTGTTGTCTCATCCCAAGGATGAGGCACAAAACACTTCCACGAGTTTAATGAAGCCCCTGGAAAATGAGTCAGGACACACCTTACCTGTGCAGCTTCGTAGGTGATGGTCTTGGTCTCTGTGTGCACAATGGGCACCTCCTTGGTGGGGATTTCACTCTTGACGGCGCTGGACACGTCAGAGATGGTGACAGTCTGTGTCTTCACCAGGGGGGGCTGTGGGACAGGGTGAGAGACACCTGTGAGCACCCAGGGCCCACCTGCACGTCCTGCTGCTGCTCTGACACTGATCTGATAAAAGCACTGCAGGAACCAAGGCCAGCCTGGCAATCTTTGGGTTAAATCTCTGGGGAGAGGTGGGGAGTGAGGATGAGACAGGCAGCAAAATCCTCCAGCCCTTCCCACCTCTGGTGAGCCCAAACCAGGCATTAAGGGTTTCACAACACCACAGAGACACTGTCTCCACTGATTCCTAACTCCCTAACTGCCAGCAGCCAGGAGAAGAGGACCCTCATCTGCTGATGCCAATGTTGGGATTAACACCAAACCTGGGCACACAAAGACTTGATCACAGCTGAGCAGCTTTACCCTGGCTCCAAGGGCAACTGTATTATTAAAACCCCTCATCAGATCTTTAACTTTTATTAAATCAATGTCAGATAAAACAGAAAGAGAATGAAGGGTGGGGGGGAAAAGAGAAATCAGTTGTTCCACCACCTGATGATTCTCCAGAAGAAGAGAGAGTTAGTTCAGACCCAGTGCTCTCCCAGAGGGCTCAATTCCTGCTCCCCATCCCCAAACCTGCCAGATGCCACCATGATTGTTAGCAGGGCAATGGGCACCTTCTGAACCCAAAGCAACAGCAACACTGGAGCAGGCAAGAACACCTCCCACGCTGGGCAGCACCCAGGGCATGTGGGAACACCCTGGGCAGCGCTTCAAACTCGCTCTGCTGTGCTGAGCTGAGCTGGAAAACCCTTCAGGAACAGCATTTGGGAGCCTTTTGGTGGAGGTGCCACAGGATGCTTCGATCCCAGAGAAACAAAGGGCATTGCCCTGCAGTGATTGTGTTCAGTGCAAAGATGAACTGAGAGGGGCTGGTGCTGGATTCAGAGATAAATTGAGAGGGGCTGGTGTTTGATTCAGAGATAAATTGAGAGGGGCTGGCGTTGGATTCAGAGATGAATTGAGAGGGGCTGGTGTTTGATTCAGAGATAAATTGAGAGGGGCTGGTGTTTAATTCAGAGATGAATTGAGAGGGGTTGTTGTTTGACTCAGAGATGAACTGAGAGGGGTTCGTGTTTGATTCAGAGATGAATTTAGAGGGGCTCGTGTTTGACTCAGAGATGAACTGAGAGGGGCCAGTGGGCACTGGGTGTTGGAGCTGAAGCTCCAGCCCAGGCCAGGCCCAGCCAGCCCCTCCCCAGCCCGTGCCATGTGCCTGCTGCAGTGTTTGGTGCCACCAGCAGGTGTGGGAGCAGAGCTGGGCTCACTACCTGGAAGCAGCGAATGAGCCCTGGCAGCTCACTGGGAGCAGGCGGCGGCTGCCACTCGCCACGGGGCTCTCTAAAGGCCCAGGTGTCTTCACCATCCTCTGCCACCTCCTCCTCCTGCTCCTCCTGTGTCCAGGGCTGCTGGGGAGGAGCAGCAGGGCTGGTGGGGGGCTCCGGCTCGGAGAGCTCCGAGTCCTTCTCCACATCCACACAAACCCCCTTTGGCAATGGCAGGTCCTTCTCGCTGGCAGGGAGGTTGGGAGCTGCCTCCTCCTCCTCCTCCTCCTCCTCCTGGCTGCTTAGGGAGGCAGCAGCCAAGTGCTGGCTGGGAGAAGGCTCTGGGCTGGGTGGCACTGGGGGGTCACTACAAGCTACCGAGTGCTCTGAGCCCTCCCGTGCAAAGCCAGAGGTGACTCTGCTCCTCTCTGGCACTGCAGCCACTTCCTCTCGGGAGGCAAAGGCACCCATTGTCTAAAAAGAAATAGATACACAAAAAAAGGCCAGAGAGAGAGAAAGAAAAAGAGAAGTGTTAGGGAGAGCAGAGGGCAGGAGGTAAAACATTGCTTTGTTATCAGACATCAGCCAGGAACACATGCAACAGTGGGGCTGGAAAACATCTGTGCTGGGCAGGCACCCAGTGCATTTATTTACTGGCACAGCCTTCCTGGTGCATTAATAATCCACTTTCCTGAATTTTAAGGAATTAATATGAAAACCACTCTCTGCACCCAAAGGAAGATCCATCACTAAGTGCTTCTCATCCAGTTTAGAAACAGGAATAATTCCAGTGTAGCAAGTGGGGACTTGTGCACATCCCAAATTCCCATCCATTATCCCAAAACCATTCCCCAGTTCTGCTCTTCACTCACTGGAATACTTTCTACTGTGTTTTAAAACAGAACAAGCCCAAGGTTTCTGTGCCTGACAATCCACAGAACCCCTGGCTTTGCTCCTTCCCCATCCTGGGAATTCTCACCCCTCCAAGCTGTGGGAATTCCAGGATAACTGGCACAGACCTGGCATTATGGCATTGGGAATACTGTAGGAATATCTGTAAGTCAGGAAAGGCTGAGACAATCAGGTTCCTGCTCCTTAGCAAGGGCTCAGCCAGGATTTCTGGCACCTCTGGGAGCTCTTGAGCCAGGAGGGAACAACAGTGACAGAAAGGAAGAGTTAACACAGCAACAAGACAATAACCCTGTGCTGGAAATTGAGGTTATCTCCTTATTGACATGGAAATCTGCCTCCAGTAAAGGGCAGAATAAGCAGTTACAGGCACCTACATTTTACATCAAAGCTGTCACATCATCCAAAATCAGGGAACAAGAGGGAGAACCCCAAGGAATGTTCTCCATCAATGCCATCATTATTTCTTTTCAATAATTAACCTCATGGTTGACTTTTGGTAACTGTATTAAAACAGCCACACCCAAAACCATTTTACCAACTGTAATTCCAATTTCAGTGTTGGTGTTAAGATGAACAGAAACTGTTGCCTCACTTTCTAATGAGAGGATTCCCTGGGTGACCAAAAAAACCTCTAATTTGTGCTTAAAATGTGAGGTCTGAGGACTGTGGGATGTCTGGTAGGATGCATTTTTTATAACCAGAGGTTCTCACCCTGACTGACCTCCTCTAATGGCACAGCTCAATGGCAGGGTAAGACCAGGAGCTGCTTTAGGTAGGAATAAATAGATGCCTTTTTTAGTATCATTTCAAGAAATGGCTCTTCCCTGATTCCTCAAGGGTATTTTTCAGTTCTCTGCTTCTTTGTGTTGCAGATGGATTAGCTGTAACATTTCTATCCATTAGGACTTCCAGCCTCTTGGGCTTCTCTTCAGTTCTTGGGATATTGCTCAGCAAAATGCCCTTCCCAGGAGTGAAGGGCCAGGGAGCAGCTCTGGGATGGTCAGGACACACTGAGCTCACAGGGAGCTAATTCTGAGTTAGTTCTGAGCCAAACCCACTCCCACATGAGCTCTGATCCCTGAGAGCAGGGACAGCAACCAGGGAAGGGCTGGAGCTGTGCCAGGGCAGGGTTAGGATGGACCTCAGCAAAAGGCTCTTCCCCCAGAGGGTGGTGGGCACTGCCCAGGCTCCCCAGGGCAGTGGGCACGGCCCCAAGGCTGCCAGAGCTGCAGGAGGGGTTGGACAGGGACAGAGTGGGATTTTTGGGGTGTCTGTGCAGAGCCAGGAGCTGGACTGGATGATCCTGTGGGTCCCTCCCAACTCAGGATATTCTGGGATTCTGATTTTACATCCAGATCCCCCCCTTGTTGGCTCAACACAAGACACTCCATGCAACGTTCCCCCAACCAGGACAGGAATGGGGTTATCAGCTCTCAACACCCAGGCCTTAATCTTGTTTTAAAACCTGAATTTATAAACTGCCAGTATAATGATCTTCCCTTAATTATAAATGCTAAACCTTGTGAATGACTCATGGGATCTTGAGAAGACAGCACATCTTTCTGGGCTTTAAAGGAACAGGCCTTAGGAGTGAGATTTCCTTAAATCAGCTGGGGCACTACTCAACCAAGAGAAGAACAACAGATAAAACAAAGCAGATTAACCAGCTACACAAACATTGCTCTATTTAAGAGACAAAAACCTGGATACAGTCAAAACAACTTCCCAGTTCCCCTCCCCAGACAAAGGAAATAATTTGCATTTTGGAAGTATCTCGTGTGGCAGAGGCAGAAAGGAAGGGGAAGCCAGAATGGAGCCTGTGCCAAGCATGGACTGGTCCCAGTAGAGCCAAGAGCAGCAGCAAACATGCAAGCTGGAGACACAGAGGGAAATCCTGATAAGATCAACTCAGCAGAACCACTTTTTGCCTTCCTATTCCACTGGTAAGAAGAGAGAGCAATGGAAAGGTATTTTTTTCTAGATAAAATTATCACCATAAAACTCCCCCCTGGCCATTTCAGCATCTGTTACAAACTCTGATCTTATCAAGATTTATTTTAAATTGCAAATGCAAAAGCATCCCCATGTTTAGGGCTCAGATTTGCAGAGTTCCAAGCCCTCCCTGGGCTACAAACGACTCATTTCCAGGGACACAACCCCAAACAGGAGACCTAAATCAAGCACAAAGCAGCCAAAAACAGTGTGAATTAAACACAGGACAGGATGCAAAGCCCCAGAAGAAACAAATCACCCCAGACACAAATAAAACTAAAGCCCCACCCTCTAAAGACCCATCTTTGTGCACCTGAGGGTTCAGCTGAAGTGTTGCAGTGCAAAGTGCCACACAGGAATTCAGACTGGGGATAAATTAATAACAGGCTTAATTGCATGGTTGGTATCAGTGGCCAAAAGGATTTATTCTTCTTATTTTGTACCAATTTGTTTGCTTCAAGACCCTGATGTTTTGGATCAGGATGTATTTTATGAGCCAACTGCCCTGAGCTGTCAGAGTGGGTGTTGTTTTCTTGCTGCTGCCTCTCCCTGTAGAAAATTCCATTATTCCCATCCCAAACCACACTCTTATCCTGCAGGAAACTTAAGGAGTGTTAAAGTGATGTCATCTGCCAGTTATTAAAGATAATTTATAAAAATTGATAAGCCCATGAAGTTACAGCACTCACTGACTCTCTACAACCACCAGAGGAACAGCAGAAATCCCAGCAGGTACTTCCCAATCCCCTTCCTTTCCAGCAGGGCAATGGAATTGGGCAGGCTGTTATTAGGTTATCCCCACACAAGCACCCACAGAAGCACCCACAGAAGCTCAGAGTGACCACCTAGGGATGCACAAGGAGGAGATGATGTTGCCTTTGCAGCAAACCACACTCACCAGAGAGCGCTCCCAGACCGAGTGATGCTCAATCTCACAGCTGGCAAAGCACTTGGGGGAAAAGGTATTATAAAGCAGAAAACAAGAGAGGCTTATTTTCCAGTACCTGCCACTGCCTTACAGAACTGCTTTGCCTTAAAGACAGAAGTTAAAAAGGTTTAGAAGCTTTTCAACACACCCTGGCATGGAAAAGGATAGGCATCACCCAAGGATCTGCATGGATTTTGTAACTGCCATTGATCTACTCACAACATCCTGCCCAGCCCAGTCAGACAAGAGGAGGAGAAAAGAGATTTTGACCAAAATTAAAGGCAATGCTAGAAAATTCACAGCATGCTGGAAGCTCCAAAAGATTCAATTCAACCCAGGATGTTACACAACACACAGGAACCACCTGGGCAATGTGAAACAACAGCAAGAACAAGACTTAAATTATCAAAATTAGGTTGTTGGGCAAAATGGTTCATCTGCCCACCCACCCTGGTCCCCTTCCCATCTGTTTTGTGGGGCTTCTTATTCCAAATTTCCTCTGCAGAGAACAAACCAGAGCAAGAGTTGCCTCTGGAAAAGAGGGAATAACACCAAGGTTTGTGACTGCCATCAATTTTGTGCTGCTGCTTTTCACCTCCCCCATTTCCTAAGGGAAGTTCCAGCTCTGTTCTGGTGCCAGATTGTCCCAGGGAGCAGCAGCAGGAGCAGCCCCATCTGCCCTCCTGTGACAAGTGGTTTATCCAGAATAAACAATCTCACAAGAGAAAAGTTGGGAGTTAAAATTAAAAAATGCCTCTTGCTCCAGCCTCTAAACACAACCTGAGCTCCAAACAGCCAAAACCCACCCAGGGGCTCGTGCTGTGTCACTGAGCAGACACACAGTGGTTCATTGGAATGTGGTTTCTTCACTTCCAAACCCCAAAAGGAGCAGTTTTGTCCTCAGACAGAGGTTTTGCAGGATCTGCATCATCACAACCTTGATTTTTCCTGCCATTCAGTCTCAGAAGCAAAAGAGGGGAAGGTGTTAGTGGGGCATGAAACATTTGGTAGAGGGTTGAACCTTCTGACAAACCTCCTCCAGACAAAGCCTGTCTGGATTTAATCCTTAGGGGAGTTATTCTGGCCAGGTTCAAAGCTCAGAGTGCAGCCCTGGGTGTTCCCTCTCCCAAACCCACACCCAGCAGAACCAACACCTTGAAAACCACCAGCAATGACCCAAAGTCTGGTGGCTCCTGGTTTGAGAAAGGAACACTGAGGGTTAGTGCAAGGAATTCACCAACACAGGTTGTTAACACACAGCTTTGTTTTGGTTAATAAGCAGTGGAAAAGGAGGGTGTGATTTGCAATAACATTTATTAATGCTCAATGTACATATTTACAAAGAAAAATCTGAGAAAAAATACAAAACCGAAAAAGTGTTCCAAAAGAGAGCATTTCAGGTAAAAAAAGAAAGTGTTTTCAGTCCCCACAAGCTGAGCCAACACGACCATGAACCACTGACAGAGGATCCCAAAAGCCCAAACCAAGGGCATCCTTCCCTCCAGCCTCACAAACCATGAGAGATGCAAACAGGGACACAAGAGGAACCACCACTGGCAGGTTCTCCAGTGCCACCCACTACTAATGCAGACCATGAAGCCATAATCCTTTTTTTGGGGGGGCTGAATTTACCCAGAAAACTGAAAATTTCCTCCCTCACTCTGTAGGTCAGAACAGGCACCATCAACCCACGACCAGGAAAAAAGAAAACTCAATAAACCAGTGGAATAATTCTCAGAGTGACAAATCACTGACACTGATGTGAAGTGAAAGACACTTGGTGGAGCTGGACTTGATGTTCCTTATGGGTCCCTTCCAGCCCAGGATATTCCAGGATTTTGTGACAACCTTCCCAGGACAGACACAGCAAGGCCAGCCCAGCCTTGTTCCTCCAAACACAAACTACTCTCTCGGTCTCACATTGAGGAAATCCACTTTTCCTTGTGATTTCAGGAGGGAAATATGGAATGGCCACTCTTTAGGTCATCTCTGCACAGACTGCAGGGAGGGGAGCTGGGCTGGGCTGAACTCCAAGTCTGGACCTGCCCATGGAGAGTCTCAGCTCATCCTGTGGACTCCTGAGTGAAGCCTCACGTGGCAGGAGGTGCAGCCAACACCTCATTTTTAACAGTGGGAAAGAAAAAAAGGGCTGTTGCTTTCCAGCAGTGAACACCTTGAGTACAATCACACCCAGAGCCTGAACACCCTCGGAGCTGAATCCAAATTTCAAGCCATCAGCAGCACTTTGCTGCTTCCAAATGCTGATGTCCTCCTGCTCCTAAAGCAGGACAGCACAAGGAACTCCTGTGGGCTTCAGGTGGTGTTCAGAAGAGATGGAATCGGGGTCAGAAGATTCAGAAAGTGAATTATCACCCACCAGATTCAGAAAATGAATCATCACCCACCAATGCCATGATGGAAAATGCTGGAGCCTCAACAGCTCCCAGTGGGATCCCACCCAGGAGCACCAAAGAGCTGAGTGACCCTGGGAAAGCCTAAAGAAACTCCAAAACTGCTGCCAGACTTATCCTGGTGTGCCAGAGGCACCACAAAGTCATGTCCTGCAGAAGACCACACTGAAAACCCAGGATTTCTCAGCTAACCAGGATGAGGCTCCATGGTGAAGGATCCAGGAAGGGCCAACTCAGTTCTCCATCACTCAGAGCCTGGCACTGCCCCAGCCAGGCTGAACAGGGGGTGTGGGTGCCAGGGAATGGGTGCCAGTGTCAGGGGCTGCCAGAATTCCCTTTTCCTGAGGAAAACAGAGAGCAAACACAGTAAAAATGTGCACAAACAAGACCTTCTGTGGACTGCCAGGGACTGTCACTCCCTTTGCCTCCCAAGCAAACAGGGAGAAGAGCAGAGGAAGGACTGGGAAAGGGGCTGGAGCTCAGCAGGCACATCCCAGGGGAATCAGAGGGATGAGGTTTCTGCTCCTGATGAGCTGTGGGAGTTCCCTGTCAGAAGGGATCACATCCACCTGGATGGATGGGATAAGGGAATTTGTTCCATTTCTTTACACTCTGCAGTGATAATTGGTATAGAAATCCCCAAAATGCTCCTGAGCCTTCTCAGAGAGTGAAGTTTCCAAGGATTTTTGCTGATGACAACGAGGCTCATGGCAAGATTTAAAAAGAGGAAGAGACTGTTTGAAGTCAAGAGGTACAGAATTGAGCTGAAGTGGCAGAGCCCATCTCTCACCCCTCTGGGATGACACCCTGAGCCCTGGGCAAAGAGTTTTAGACTTCAGGTCCTTTGGAATTGGGTGACAGAGAACAGAAAGCACAGCTTGGCCAAAGCCACCCCTGTGGCTTCCAAGTCCTTGCCATGGGACCAAAAAGACACCTGCAATAACACAGCATTCCAACAGAGATCCCAAGGAATGGCTTTAGGAAGGGACCATCTGTGTGTTTAAGCTGCTCTTCTCCAGGAAATAAGGACAGAAAGTGGACAGAGAGACACCCCCACAACTCCCATCTCTTCCCTCCCCACGCCAGGCTGGGGAGATCAGCCAGTCCTTGTTTTTCATCATGACTGTTCCAACTTTGGGAAGGAGGTGCAGGCAGGGAATCCCAGCCAGAAGCACCTCCTGGCTTCCTCCATCCTGCACCTCCTGCACAGCACGTGGCACCTCAGCATCCCTCCCATCTCTCCTCTCCAGGGCCCACCTTTGTCTTCCTAAACTTCACCCCAAACTCGCTGGAGTTCAAGGGCATTCCAAGGGATGCTCCAAGGATGCAGGGACACCCCTGCAGACACTCCTTCACCTGGACACCAACTCTCTGCTTCCCACACTTCCAAGCACTGAAGGAGGAAGACCTTGTATTAAAGGCAGTGTATCAAACTGGGAAGAATCTTTTCCAATGAAAAACCAACATCCTCACAAAACAAAGTCCTAAAAGGCACAAACTGGTGAACTAATCAGGGCAGGGTGCAAGGGGGTTGGAAAGATTCCTGTGGGATTAAAACAAAGGGTTTCACTACCAACCTAAGGTTCTGAGACAGCATTTAGAGCCTCAACCTGTACACTGAGAGCAAGAGGTGGCTGGAGTGGCCTGTGATACCCCACAGACCCTCAGCCCAGAGAGCACATGCCATGTTTGCCTTGTTCCTGCAAGCTTATCTGCTTCCTAAATAACACTGATCACACGGATACAGATCTAGAAAGGGTTATAAATACATGTATTTATAGATATTCACACATTTCAGTCCCTGGAATAAAGGTCTGCTCCTTTCTCCTCCGTGCTGCTGGAGCTGCTGCCACCACTGGTGGCACTGGGGCTGCTCCCAGTGACGTGTCCAGCCCATCCTGCAGGAAAACACGGATTGGCACTGAAAGGAGACGTGGGGGGCTCAGCTCAGCCCCATCTTTACTATTTACAGAAAAGAAACCCCTTAGACACAGAATTACACCTTGCCTGCAGCTCCCAAAGCAGCTCAGCTCAGCCCAGCTGGGCTGGAGCCTGCACAGCTCAGCCAGGAGACCTTGGGGCAACGGGAGCATCACCCCCACATGGACACTGGGGCAGCAAACAACGGGGCAGCATGCAAGGGCTGGGGCAAAGAACTCAAAAACAATCCAGGGTTTAACAGTTAGAAGTGTGTCCTGATGTGGCCAACCCAACAGAGGGGGTGTTAGAACAGCAGGTGACTCCACCCTGTGACCTCTTGAGTCCATTAGTTCCACACTAATTAATTAAGCACAGCCCAAGTGCACCAAGACCATCAGATTCCAAGAAATTAATAATCTATGTGTACAATAAATATCTCCTTGCAATGGGATTTCTCCTGGATTTTCTTGGACATGAGACATGGGGTGGAGAGGGAAGTTGGGATGCTTTGCCAAAGGCTCCTCCCACTGGGAAAAGGAAAACTGCCTGTCCCTGTCCCTGAGTCATCACCACCAGCAGCAGTGAGAACCAGCACCTTGGGTTCAAATGCCAGTCTGAGTTTCCTAGAAAAGGAGTGGTTATGGATTAGATCCTGATGTTTTTTCCTAGAGATTCAACCTCTTGTTGCCCGGAGAAGCTGTGGCTGTCCCATCCCTGGAAGTGTCCAAGGCCAGGTTGGACAGGGCTTGGAGCAACCTGGGACAGTGGGAATGTCCCTGTTGAATGAGATGCTGTTTAAGGTCCCTTCCAACCCAAACCACTTCAAGATTCTGTGATTCAAGGTCACTGTAAAGTCTCTTTTGGACCAATATCAAATGTTCTTCAGCTTTTGAACATCTTACATGTGAAACAACGAGCTCCAAAGCAATTCCTGTGTGAAGTCTAGGGGGGCTCAGCAAGCCATAATTCCCTCTCCCCATCTGCCCTCTCACTGCAATCAGGAACAGGGGTCACAGAATTTGCTTTTGCACAGTAGGAAACTCCAGAATGGACCTGGCATTCCATGCCCACTCCTGCCAGGTGCCACCTCAGCCACACAAGGACACAGAGCGGGATTAATGCGACAGTCACAGGGTGTCCCTCCCTGGGACAGCAAACTATGAAGATCAAAGACCAGGACAACACCAGCAGAGGCTACAGCCAAGAAATTCAGGAGCTTTGGTCTTGAGGTTTCAACATGACCCTCTTGCCACTCAGAGAAAGAGCAGCCACCAAACAGTCAGTGCTACGACCAGGAGAAAGGACATCACAAAGGGAATACGTGGAGAAGGAAAAATGCCAGAGTACAGCTGGCACTTTTTGAGTGCTTTCTGCTCTTCAGGAATTGCAATAGAAACCTTGGGAAGAGTTGCTTCACTTGCTGGCCGGGGAAAGGCTGTCTCAGTAGGTATCTGATGCCTTTTTAGTTTGTCTTCATCCTGTACTAACAGAGGACGTTCCCGTGTCTGCTTTCGTGGTAGAAGATCAAGAGAGACAGAGAGAGATGAACAAAAATGACAGATGGAAAGTGCCCAAAGTGACACTTGGAGGTGTGCAAAGCATTAGGACAGCTCTTCTCAGCATAAACCAAACTGCCCTGGGGAGCAGAGCCGCTGGGGGCCTGGGCCACACCAGCCTTGGAGCTACAGATCCATGCAGAGCTCACCAACATCTGGATCGGGATCGTGGGGGTTTTGTGCCTGCCCTGCCAGAAAAGCAGGTGCTCAAAACCTCCTGGAGTGTTTTGGAATTGGAGTGCTTGAGAAAAAAAAACTGGAATCATTAGAAACAGGAATGGTGCAGTACAAAAGGAGGTCTCTGACAGCTTCCCAAAGTGGCTTTAAAAGCAGTGTTTGGCAAATCCCACGGAACAGCCACACTGCGGAGCAGATACAAAAGGCTCTTCCAAAGTTCTGACCAGAGTATCAAAACACTGATTGGTCTGAAAACTCGACTGGAACAAGTGAAAAATTGTTGTTCTTAGAAATCCCACGTGTGGAACGGGCAGGGTGGCAGTAGGAGCAGTGCAAACTCCTGGAATTCTGCTCCGTGTTTTAGCACTTTTGTTTCGTGAGTCTGAAGAATGTTAAAAACCTGGAACGAGTAACAGCACACAGGACCATGCAAAGGCTCCAGCACTTCTGCTGAAGAAAGAAAAGACTTGTGGGAATGTTGCTGTGCAGGTAACTCTCCATCTCTTTCATTTGCCAGCCCTGGGCAAATCCAAGTGTGCTTAGGAGAGGAAAAACTTGGCTCGAAGCTCCCTGAGCTGAGCCAACCTCCTCTGGTCGGTGCGGTATTTTGGGACTGGTTCTTTGCACACCCCTAAGTGGTGAGAATTGGGGAGAAAGTAGCTGGGAGTCTGGGCAGCAAAAGAAAACATAAGATGCAAGAGTAACATGATCGTTAAAACAACAACAAAAAGAAAAACGGAAAGAAAGACAACATAAAAAGAACAGGGAACAGTTAAACTTTCAGAATTGCTTTTCTCTCCGAGTACAAGGTTATATCGTTCATGCAGCTTTTGTCAACCCAGCCATGCACCAAAAATAAGCAAAAACTGAAAGCTGCAAAAGCTGCAGCAGTGCCAAAGTCCTCTGGGTGTGAGTTATGAAACTACTTCGTGTAGCCAAAAGAAAAAAATGTTCTCCAGCAGCTGCTGTCGAGTTTTTGCTGGGTGCCATTGCAATAGCAAGTCTGGTCAGAAGCACAGATCAGAGCAGCAGCTTTACCTCAAGCCCACCAACCTGTCTCTCAGAAGATAGGACAGTGACTTTCTTGACCTGGACACACAAAGCGTGTTAAGGTTCAGTTGGGTCGTAATAAAACATACAGGAACAGCAGAAAAGCAGCCCCTGGTATGAAACCCTTTGGCCACTATGGCAGGGTGAGGGTATCACTTTGCATCAGGAATTATCATCCTTGAATTTCCATCATGATTAACCATCCTTGAATTTCCATCATGATTTATCACCCTTGAATTTCCATCATGATTAACCATCCTTGAATTTCCACCATGATTCCCCATCCTTGATTTCCCTCCTTGATTTCCCTCCAGGATTCCCCATCCTTCATTTCCCTCCGTGATTCCCCATCCTTGATTTCCCTCCGTGATTCCCCATCCTTGATTTCCCTCCGTGATTCCCCATCCTTGATTTCCCTCCGTGATTCCCCATCCTTGATTTCCCTCCGTGATTCCCCATCCTTGATTTCCCTCCGTGATTCCCCATC
>JAWWEV010000063.1:156524-168568 GCA_035583235.1 Hafferia zeledoni | reverse complement strand
TCCCTCCAGGATTCCCCATCCTTGATTTCCCTCCAGGATTCCCCATCCTTGATTTCCCTCCAGGATTCCCCATCCTTGATTTCCCTCCAGGATTCCCCATCCTTGATTTCCCTCCAGGATTCCCCATCCTTCAACACGTGCAGGTGAAGGAAAATCCCCTCCCCAGCTGTCAGACCTTGGTGAAGATGCGTTTCTGGAAGTTCACAGAATGTCTCCACCACCATCTCAGAGCAAGATCACTTCAGAGAGGATCAGATTAAGAGGGAATTTCCAGAAATGCAAGTCCAGGAACACCAATTTGTGCAGTGTTGAAGACCCACTGCAGTTTTAGGTGGGACAAGCCCACACTATCCAGTGACCAGGAGTCCCCCAAGACCTCACAATGTGGTCACCTTGTCAGAAATTCTTCATAATAACAAGGAATATCATTCTTGACCTGCAGCTGTGGAGCTTGAGAGCCCCAGCTCTGTCCCACCCACACCCCAAAACTCACATGGCCCAGCTCTGCTGCCCAAATTCCTGTGGAATTTACACTGAGGTTCTGCAGCCACAGAGCAAAGTCCATCCATGTCTTAAACAGGGTAATCCCAATAAGAGGTTGCCCAGAAAAGCTGTGGCTGCCCCATCCCTGGGAAGTGTCCAAGGACAAGCTGGACAGGGCTTGGAGCAACCTGGGCTAGTGGGAGGTGGCCCTGCCCATGGCAGGGGGTGGAATGAGATGGGCTTTAAGTCCCTTCCAACCCAAACCACTCCATGATTCTATAACAACAAATCCTAAAGTGAATTTGGGGATCTCATTTTTCTATCAGGAAAAAAACCCCTGAGACTGTCCTGGGTTTTCTCTATGCTTTGAAGAGCCTGTAGCAAACTTGGGGTTAAACCCCTTGTAGGTGTCCCAACATTCCAGGATTATTTCCTGATTGATAAGTATCTCCTTTGTATTGCTCTGAAGATTAAACACCAGTTTATCTTGCAGGGCTGTGGGCAGGAAGGGGAGAAGCTGGGCTTGAACCAGAGAGTCTCCCACTGCCATTACTGCAGCCAGGATGTAATTTTTCTGTTGCAATTAAAAACTGCATTTCCTACTGAGTGAGAGAGCAATTAGAGACTGATTACCAGGGTGCTAACTAGTTTTACTCACAAGCTCCACATCTGAGTTAGGCACCATCAATAGGACACAGGGAAAGTGTCTCTTAGCCAAGAAGAAACCAGTTGGTGACAGATCTCAGGTTTCTTTGAAAAATTACCTTTTTAAGGAAATTAGCAGAGAAACTGAGTGTATGTGGCTACTAAGAAGGAGGAAGGTTCCCACCATGTATGAACAGCCCTGCTGAAGCCACCTGAGGAGTCTTCCTGAAGCCTCCACAGCAGATCAGCACCTGGAGTTCCTAATGCAAGTCTCAACCCAAGAATAAACTGGAGAATGAAGTGACCTCGGAAAAATTATCCCATCTGGGTTGCAGTATTATCTCTGAAGTAATAATTCTCTAATTTAGGAGTTTGGGTGAGTTTTCCCCAACATTTTGGGGAGATCTGCTCCCCAGTTCAGCCATGGGAACTTGTCTCTACCATCACAGTGCCAGCAACACCAGGTGGGCAATCCCTCCATCCTTTCCTACCAAAACCCAAATCACATTTTTATGACACCACAACCAAAGCTTCAGTTCCCTCAGGGACCACTCCACGTGGAGCCCACCAAACCCAACATAACCAAGGGGGGCTGAGGGTGAATCCTGCCCTGCAAGGCCACCCCCCACGGCCCCAGGTACTCACTCCATCTGCCCCCGTGGGGATCTGCCCGTTGACGTTGAGGGTCCGGAAGGGGGAGTGGGTGGACAGACGTTTGTCCCACTCGCTCGGCCGCGGCTCCGGGACGGACTCCATGAAGTTCTTCTTGAGCTCGCTGATGTTGGCATGGTGCTTCTTGATTTCTTCCTGGGGCTTGTCTAGATCCTACCAGCAAAAGGACAGGGTGAGTGGAGGGTGTGGGGAGGAGCTGGCGCTGCCCAGGCTGCGCTTGGCAAAGCTGAGCTTGGCAGAGCTGCGCTCAGAGCTGCTCACACTGCGAACACACACAGGCAGCGTCCTCTCTCCTCTTGCCCCTTGGGTTAACTGGGATAAACTGCAATCAATCCTCCTCCAGCTACTCCAAACCAATGGCAGGTGACCTGCAACCTCATGGATTTCCCCTATATGGATTTTTTTTCTATGCCTGTTTAGCTTATTTAATTTAAAGCCTTTCAATTGGGTGGGTTTGCTTTATTTGCCCTCTACGAGCCTGAATATTCCCAGGTAATTAATTAATATTCCCAGGTATCACCACAATTAATATTCCCAGATCTCACCACAATTAATGTTCAATAAAATACTTGCCCAATTTTTTCCACTCTCTTCATATCTATTTCTCTTTCATCCTACCAGGAATTATCTTTGCTCCCAGAATATCCCCATTACTTTTCCCCCACCCTGTTTCTCATCTCATCCCTCCAGGAGGTACCACAGGAGGTTTTAAACTTCTGAAATGAAGATGAGATGACTGTTTGTTTGTTTGTTTGTTTGTTTAAATCAAACTGAGAATTTATTTTATGCTGGATCAATCAAGAAACTTCATCTGGAAAAAGCCAGATTTCTGCTCTGTGATGCCAGAAAACAAACACACAGACTTCAAGGCAAGTCAGCTCGTTCCAAATAGTTCTTTCTTTGCAAGCAAACCAGAGTTTGTAGAAAACAAAGCTTTTGCATAAAATAGGCATAAGCCAAACAACAACTTTTCTGGACAGGGCCAAAAAGCAGCAAGAAAGGGGGGAAATCAAAGTCAGTAAAAGCATCACTGGGAAATTTCACTATTTTTGTGCTTTCAGTTGTTACTCAGCCCATGGATTTTAGAAGTTGGGAGAGCAAACACACCCCTAAAGGAGGGAGCCTCCCAAAAATCTGAATCCCTGCAGCTCACCCAGGACACAACTGAACCCCAAATGCCTCTTTAACAACATTTACTGGGTTTGGAACAGTTCTGGGGGGGAAAAAAAGGCAAGTTCTGGCATCCATCCTGGATGAAATACAAGGCAAGTGCCTGCTGGGTGGGAAAAAGAGCAGAGATAAATCTGCTGAGGACTGCAGGGTAAATCCCTGCCTGGCTCCAGGAACCCCAGGGCTGCTCCTGGCTCAGAGAAGAGAGAAGGACCACCTTGGCTTTTCCAGTGCAGCAGCAGGGCCTGGGAGGGCTGGAGAGGAGCTAAAGCCACGAGGAGCTACGTGGAGCCGGGTCTGGGAAGCACCTGGAGGAACCAGCTCAGCATCACCTCCTGTTCCTCCTGGTTTGCCCTTTCTGCAAGAACCTGGTGCATGAGGAGAGTTAAAAAGCTTCCAACAAAATCAACAGGCAGGTCCAGGAGGGGAAAATTATCTGCTCTGCCAAGTGCATGGGTTAAAAAAAAACCCAAGGGAATAAAGGAGGGAGCTGCTGGGTGAGCCCTGGCCTAGGGGAGGGCTGTGGAGCACCTGCAACAAAACCAGGGAGGGAAAGGGCTGGGTGGCAGAGGCAGGGGTGGCACTGACAGCAAAAGGGGAGTTGGAAGCAATGCCAAAGCTCTGTTTGGGGGTGGGGAGGTGGAGCTGTTGGAGTTGGGGGGAAGAAGGCAAGAGGCAGAGTCTTCAGAGCTCCGTGGTGGGCACACCCTTCGCTCGTGGCTCAAAGCTCTACGTTGTAGCAGGTTAAAAAAAAATTCAAAATAAAACACCCAAAAGCTGCAAAACTTTGAAAATTCCGATTAGGAGAAGGCAGTTGGTTCACTCCACTTTTTCAAGAGATGCCAAAAGGGAAACCCTGCGAGCTGCTGGGGCTGCAAGTTGGAGTAGAAACACGTGACACAGGACCAGAGTATCAGAAGCCACAAAACATCTCCCATAACACAGTGTATTAAAGAATTAAAATATATGATTGGCAGGGTCTGTTCTGAGACTGTGCTTGGGTGAAACCAAGAGGAAAGGGCTCCCAAATCCAAAGGAATGAGCTGTAGCTTGGAGGGATGAGCTACTGAGCCCCTGTGTCAGATCCATGGGGAGCTGGCACAGGGCCCTGGGGGTGGGGAGATGCTGCAAGGCAAAGAAGGGCTGGGAGGAGGATGGAAACATCCCTGGAGCATCCAAAAGGATCCCTCCTGCCCAAAGCAACGTGGGCATTGTGGTGGCCTGAATGCCCAGAGGTGAAAATTTCACTGGATCCCACAATGGTTTAGGTTGGAAGGGACCCTAAAACTCATCCAGTCCAACCCCCTGCCATGGGCAGGGACACCTCCCACCAGCCCAGGGTGCTCCAAGCCCTGTCCAGCCTGGCCTTGGACACTCCCAGGGATGGGGCAGCCACAGCTTCTCTGCCCAACCTGTTCCAATTGTACCTGAAGCTTACCCTGAATTTTGTATTTTTATAGACTGGCTTTTCCCCCCAGGAAAATAATTCATTTCAAGCAATGAGAAAGTGGTCAGTGATCCAATCCAAGCCCCTGTGAGCACCCAGAGGGTCCCAGAGCAGATCTGGGCACTGCCAATCATGTATTTTGGGTAGGTATGAGAGAATGAAAGTCAGAAGAGGTAGAAGGAAGAATGGCTGCACACCATCATGTTTACTGTCACCATGCAAAAGCATAATTTAAAAAAAAAATCAACTCAAATCAAAAGGTCTTTCATGCAAGAGCATGCAAAATAAAGGCAGGAGCAGAAGAGGAAGAAGTTCAGAGCAGATGCAGAAGGTTTAGGCAAATGCAACTCAAAAAAAAGCTTCAAGTTCATACAAACCTCCAACATTAAATTGCTATGCCTGATATAAATGTTTTCACCATCTAGCCTCTTTGATCTCTTCTGTGAAAATGAAAGGAAAGGGGGGAAACAAAACAAAACAACAAAAAAAAAGCACAAAAAATTAAAACGTTGGTCTTTGCGGGATCGAGAAATCGGCAAATGAAAAAAGTCAACTCAAGGTGGGGAGTGCAGAGCTGAGGCAGCGTGGGGTGGGAATTCCCACCAGGAATGGGGGGCTGGCTCATGGAGAATGGGAGATGGGATGAGTCCTTTAAAGAGACAGCTCCCAGGGGCTCAGCTCTGGCCACACACAGACAGGTTTGCCAGGGAAACCTTGTCCAGGTGCCCACGGCACATTCCCAAGGGTGACCCTGGCCAGTCCCAGTGGGCACAGCCTTAACCACCTTTCCCATCTTGGATATATCCCTCTTCCTTATCAACACCAAAAAAACATTCTCCTTGCTATTTTTTTTTTTGCATTTCCTACCCAGTTTTCTGTGGTTTCTCACTTAATTTGTTAAGGAGAAGATAAATCTCACAAATCAAGCCAAGTGTGTTTCTTTGGAACACTCAACATGAGTAATTTTAGCAATCCATGGGACAAAAAAAAAAAAACACTACTCATTTTCCAATCATGGATTTGGTAGTTTAAGGAAAAGCAACATCCCAACCCAAAGCACAGGAAGAAACTGGAGCAGTGTCTTTTTAAACAGGTTACAGATGCATGAATGATATGGCAAATTTGGCTGGTGAAAGGGTGAAGTGGCTAACCTTCCTCATTCTTATCAGCTCTTCCTCTTTCTCTGCAGGCTGCTGCTGTTGGGCAGTGATAAAAAACAAAAAAAAAAAGAGTTGTTGGTTCATTTAACTATGTTGAACCTTAAAAAAAAAAAACTGTGAGCAACCTAAACTGAATTATCAACACAAACCTGGGGCTGGGCACCATTCGTGGTGGGGGCTGTGACCTCAATGTGTGTTTTCCTCACCTACATTTAAGAAATAAATGGGTAAAAACATTTCTTTGTTAGTAGATTTGTTTCAAGAAACAGTTTAGTTTCTGAAGAGGCTGCATGAGGTTGGGTTTGGGGAACATGCAAGAACCACCATGCAGCCCTGTGTTGGTGTTAATGCCACGGCAGCTCCCGGAGCTCTGTTAGTCAAACAGCAGGGAAATAATTCCTCCAGCCTGAGGATTATTTGGATTTGCCACCAGTGCTGCTGAAGAAAGGGGCTTCCCACTTGCATGAGCTTGGCCAGGCAATGTTTTCAAATGGCATTGGCAGCTGCATCTCCCAGTGAAATCCCAACAAAGCAAATTAACATGCTCAAATTAACCCAGACCTTCTAAAAACAGAAATCATTGGTTATATGCACAGGTATTGTGTTGGCAGAGGCAGTAAGAGCAGGCTGAGCTACAAAACCAAGCCTAACATCACTAATTAAAGTTCTTTCTTGTCCATAAGGAGAGAGCCAAGACTGTCTTAACACGCTCAGGGAAGTATTTTAGGGAAACTTGAGTGCCAAGTACTCTGAAGGCAAAAGCATCAGTGGGTGTTAAAAGAAGTGATGCAGTTGGAGAAATGGGGTAAATTTGGCACCTTCAAATCCACAATTTCCTCCCACATCTCTATTTAAAGGGAAAAAATAAAGCCAGTGTTTAAGCATTTAAGAAAAAAACCTGTAATAAGTGAGATGGGATGAGTAAAATTTCCTCATTCTCAGCGTAACACGAGGGAGGAGGAGCTGGGTGGGAATTCTGGGCTCCAATTCCCAGCCCACAGTGCCAGCCTGAGGATTCCTGCAGCATTTTCACTTAAAAATTCCTGCTCACACAGGCCATGGAATTTTTGGAAGCAACTCTTCTTTCTTCCCCTCCATCCCCCAACCTTAATTAGTTGTGATTTCCCCTGGAGATGTCACACAAGACCTACTGTGTGGC
Organism: Hafferia zeledoni; assembly: GCA_035583235.1. Taxonomy (NCBI): domain Eukaryota; kingdom Metazoa; phylum Chordata; class Aves; order Passeriformes; family Thamnophilidae; genus Hafferia; species Hafferia zeledoni. The sequence continues at coordinate 161,832 of JAWWEV010000063.1, read as the reverse complement.
ATGTTAGAGGAAAAGGTGGCTCCAGAAATGCTGAATTTGGGAGCTAAATTTGGGAGTCAGGGGAAAATTGTGGCTCAAGGCAAACACCTCTGCAAGGCTCCAGTCAGTCAGATCTGCACAACACTCAGGACACTGTAATAACAACATTAATTCTGCCCATTATTCTGACTTATAAGAACAACACACACATATCAACCCCAGCAAAGGCCTCAGACATTTGTAGAAAGATCAAATAATTGTTAAAAATATGGCATTTAAGCAATAAATCCCCCAAGGTCTCACCAGTGCCATTCTCAACTAAGTTTTAGTCCAGTTTGCAGCACTGTTACCAGCTCTGTGTTACCAGCTCTGGGTTACCAGCTCTGGGTTACCAGCTCTGGGTTACCAGCTCTCCCAGCCAAAGCCTATCAATGTGAAAAACATTCCAGTGCTGGGCTCCAGCCAGATCCAGATCACTGATTTCACTGGAATTGCCTCCTGGAGCTGTCCCAGGAATCAGGGGGGCACAGCCTGGCCATGGGCAGCCCCAAACTGCAGCTCCTGCCAGTGTTTTTCACCACTCAGTTGGATTGCAACCACCAAAATTTGGAGTGTCTCCTCCTCCCACAAGGAATGTCAGGGCTGGGATTTCCCTGGCACCCACCTGATGCCTGGGAGAGGGATAAACCCTCATCCCCCAGGAGGGGGAGGTGGACAGAGCTGTTTTTTGGGGTGGCTTCTACAATGACATGGCTCTTCCAAAGAGATTCAGGTCTGACCTACCTTGGATGCATCAGCTGGCTCTGCCTTGGCTTTCTCTGCTGGGAATTCCTCCCGTCTCACATCAGGTTTTGCTGTTTCCTTGCCAGTTTTGGATGTGGGCACCTCCTTCAGGTCAGGCTTGGCTGGGGCTGGCTCTGCAGGGTGGCTTTGAGCGATGGCCGGGGCCGAGGTGGGGCGGGGGCTCCGCTCCGGGGTTATCACGGCCACTGCTGAGGAGGGGGACACACAGGGACAAAGTTCAGAGCAGGTAAAGCTCCAAAGCTCTAGGCAAAGCCTTTCCAAATTATAGTGCTGTCATTTGAAAAGAAAGGGAGGAGGAGGAGGAGATAAAAAAAGGGAAAAGAAATGACGATGTTGAGCGAAGCAGCTCGTGCGTTTAGTAGGGGAGAGTTGAGATTATTTTCCTTATGGTTTAAATAAAATCAAATAAAACCCCACACCAGATGGTTTACAAAAAGCAAGCTTGCACTCTGCAGAGAAGCCACACCAGAAAGGCAAATCTGAAGTTGACATCATGTCATGGATTTCTGGGTCCTTCACACAAGACTGACACGGACTCTGCTCCGGAAAACCGACACAGCGTGGGGAGCTCTGGCCTTGTGGGCACCTCCTCAACCACAAACAGATGGTTTCTGGAAGGGAAACACAGCCTTCTCCCCCTCCCCAGTCTTTTAGGCAACTCAAATGAACAAGATAATCAACAAGCAGCACTCCAGAAAAGTTCCCAGCAGCTTCCAGGTGTGTTTCAAAGCAGGCTGGGCTGTGCGTGCCCCTGGGTATCTCCAGGGCAGAGTGGGGGAGATACCCAACCCCTCCAGGCCAGGGACAGGGCAGGAATGGACAAACATGCTGCCAGGAAGTCACCTTTCCAGAGGATGAGTCTCCAACACAAGCATTAGGTCCACACAAAATCACCTGAAAAGCCCAACTCCAACAAAATATTCAAGCCAATACTGTGTGACAAAGCCAGCCCCAATTCATTCCCTGTATGTACCTATAGATACAATAAGCTATTTGGTTCTACTGATTTTATGGGTGTTCCACTTAAAAATATGCTCCAAAAAATATCTTTGATGTGGTGTCACATTCCCAAAGTCCCAGTTTGCAGCAGGGTCACACTGTGTCCCCCACCCCAGCCAGGAATGTCCAGCCATCCAGGCAGACACCAAAAAATGTGGTGTTAAAAAAGAAAATGTCATTTCAAGCAGCTCCTTAGTAAGAATTCCTGTCCACTGAAAAGGTAACTGCATCTCATCTGTGTGTGAGGAAAACATGGAGAGAATAAAGTATCCAAAGTGGCCAAAAATATACAGGATGAAAAGGCAAAAAAAGAACCTGATTTTCCAGAGACTGGAATGACACTCAGGACAAACTCCTGTAGGAACCCACTCTAAACCCCAAACCACCAGCACAGGCTCCATCCTCTCCCTGGCTCATTTGCGTGCCCCAGACTTTGTGTTACCCTCTCAGGAGGGCAGGGGGTGCCGTGCCCAGGGGTGTCTGTGCCACGGGAGCGGTGCCAGCCGCTGGGAAGGGTGGGCAGAGGTGGCATGGCAGGGACAGCCGGGATGAGGAGGATGTTGGGGGTGCAAAGCCATGGCCGGGGTGGTACCTGGCTCCTTCGGGACCGCCTCTAGGCCTCTCACCACCAGCATTTTTTCTTCCTCCTCCTCCTCCTCCTCCTCTTCAATTGGGCTTATCTCAATACTGCCAAGATCACGTTTGGCTAAAAAAGTTATGGATGTGTTAAAATGCCACCTCAAAGATGAAGCAGCCAAGGAAACGCTGCCACCAGTCAGTCCTCAGGGCTGCCCCTCCTGCTCCTCTCCCAGAGCAGCAAGACAGGCAGGAAAAACCAAACCAGATGCCAGGCTTTTCCTCTGCCATCCAACAGCGAGTTCTGGGCTGCCCAGGGCTGTATTTCAGTTCATTTTCCTCATTAAGTGCTTTAGGCTATTTTGACACATGATTTAAACACAGTTAAAAGCACTGCCCCAAAATATGGGATATAAAATGTAGGTTGGAACTGGATGATCTTTAAGGTCCCTTGTTGGATTCCAGGATTCTGTGATTGATCTCCATCACCCCCCTGACAGTACCTGCTGGGAACAGGAGATTCAGGAGGAGGAAAAGTGCAGGGGGTGGGTAAGAAGGGGCAACTGCAGCAGGAGAGCCCTGGCTGTGCTTAGGTGTGACACTGGTTGATGTCCACCCATCCCATGGAAAATCCTCCACTGTTTTCCAAACTAACCAAGGAAACATGAAGTTCTCAGTTCCCTCCCTCCGTGGCTTCAGTCTCCTCTTTCTGCAACAACTAATCACCTCTATTTTAATTATGATTAATGTGGATCTGACTGCAGCAGCAACGTTGTCCTGACACTCTTCCCCAAGCAGGGAAGCAGCAGCTCCCTAGTGAAGAAATCAAGTGGAATGTAGGTGACCTCCAGCAGTCCTGGATCTCACAACCTGATTTTCAGGCACTGCAGTTCAGGGGAACAAACTTTGCAAGAAGGGACAGCACAGGAGGAGCGTTAAGAGGCCACTGCACACTCAGCCAAGCCACAGCACCCCTCACCTCACCCAGGGCACTCCTGGGAAGCAGCACACAGCAAAGCCAGGGGCATTTTAGTGGCAACCAACACCACCACAACCAGAGCAACCTGTGTCCTCCAGCACTGCACCCTGCAGGGACAGCACAGGGGCCACCCAAAGCCACTGCAGCTGTACCTGACCGTGGCTGCACCGGCTCCGGGAGCTTGGGCTTGGCAACAGGAACCTTAACCACCTCTACCTTCTCCTCCTCCTCTTCCTCCTCTGCAATGGGTCTCATTTCAAAAGTTTCAAGAGTGTGTTTGGCTAGAAAGAGGTTTGCAGGTGTCAGTGGGGGTTGGGGACACCCAGGCACCACAGCAGAGAGCGAGGGGATTCCTCTCAGCAGCTGAGAACAGCAAGGAGAGGTTTGCAAACCAGGCAGCTCAGCAGGCATTTTCCACCAGGGAATTGTGTATCAGCCTTCCCAGTGCTGCCACAGCCAAGAGTGGATTGGATAAGAGGGGAAAAGAACAACAGAAATGGCTCTGCAGGCTCCTTGCCCAGACAGGGAGACACGCAGGGACTGAGGATGGCTCTGCCTGCAAAGTCTGGAGGGAAGCAGGTGCTGGCTGGCAAACCCCAGGCAAAACACATCCAGATCAAAACCTAGATAAAAACTAACAGTGTTAATTCAATGTACTTGAGTGATTCACTCCAAATCTACCCTGGTGCCTGAAATTCCTCACAGCATCACGCCCTCCCCACCAGGTGATGGACCAGGAATGACCACAGTGGGGGCAAGTCTGACCCACTTCATGAAAGCTTCATCCAGATCACAGAAAAACAGACAAAAGCACTGTAAAAATTCCAGGTGGAAGGAGGGAAGCAGAGCAGCACCCAAAGGATTTGCATAGGAATCATTTCCAGCCCTAACACACCACAGGCAGTCACCAGCCAAGTGATGAAGACTGCAAATATTTGCTGTGAAACACTTATTAGTATTCAAATGTGCTGTTGGACCTACATCCCTCTTAAGGACATTAATATTTATTAATAGTACCTCTCTTAGAGAAATAAAAGCTCCACAGACTAAAACAGGTGGCATTTCTCAAACCCTAAAAAAAAGATCCCAGAATAGACTTAAAAAATGGCAAGCAGGTCCAGGATGAAGAATTTCAGGAGCTTCATGAGAAGTTTCAAGATCAAACTTTAAAGTTTACTAATCCATACACAAAACAAATTTCATGGGAGTTCTCAAGTGCCAGCACATCCCAAACTTTTCTCCACCTCCTCACAAGAATTACAGGGGCAAGGTGGAAATTTAAGGAGTCTCCAGAGCTGGGCTGTGTCTCCTCTTCCTGCAGAATTCTTCTTGCAAAGAAAAAAGAAAAGAAAAGCCACCAGATTTGGTGAAATTTGGAATTGTCAGGAACAAGCACGTAGAGGACAGGAAAGGCACTGCAGAGAGTTGTAGCCACCACCACAGCTATACCTGGCTTCTCTCGGATCTGATCCACAGGTTTTGGTTCAGGAACCTCAACCTCCACCACCTCCTTGTGCTTCTCCTCCTCTACGGTCCTGAACTCACCCTTTTGGGTGGCACGTTTAGCTGAGGAAATGGGGCACACGTTAAGGACCATCCACACATTGAGGTCTGCTCCAAGCTGGGCTCTGACATCCAGGGCTGGCATGGCAGCTGGCATTGCTCTACCCATCCAGGGTCATAATGGCACAGCCAAAGGCCAACCAACAGCCTTGGCTCACTCGTCCCCATGCACTGCCTGAGGAACCTCAAGCTGGAATTTGGTGGACCAAGCAGCGCTTCCCTCTGGTTCCAAGGCACAAGATCCAGGCTTGGGGTCACTGAGCCCAGGGGCAGGGACAGCCCAGGGGCAGGGATAGCCCAGGGGCAGGGACAGCCCATGGGCAGGGAGAGCCCAGGAGCAGGGACAGCCCGGCAGCAGGGAGAGCCCAGGAGCAGGGAGAGCCCAGGAGCAGGGAGAGCCCAGGAGCA
>JAWWEV010000063.1:111852-127513 GCA_035583235.1 Hafferia zeledoni | reverse complement strand
CATCGTGCCCCCTTGTCCTATTGCTGAGTGCCTGGGAGAAGAGACCAACCCCCACCTGGCCAGAACTTCCCTTCAGTTCTTCAGCTGTTCTCCCAAACACTCATGCCCAGGAGTCAGAAGCTGTTTGTAAAGCCTCCAGGTACTGACTCTTGGATTGGGACAAACTCAAGTGCCACCAGGACCCCAGAGGAACCTTTCCCCCACTGCCTGTCCCAGGCACACACTTGGACACTTCACATCCCCTTCCACAGGGATGGTTTTCTTCCTGTTTTTCCTGCTTGGGATGCTCAGTGACCCCAAAGCCACCCTTGCCCTTGGGGTGGCTTCACAAGCTGGAGAGCAAAGGAGAAGATGGTTCCTGGAAAATCACAGCACGTTTTGAAACGCCTCCCACACAGAGGTTGTTCCCCAGGAGCCCTTCAGGGAGCCTGAACTCAGCAGTGACACCTCCCAGGGTCACAAGCACTGGGAGATCAGTGTCATGATTAGGGAGACATCCTTGGAGTCCCCATCCCATGACAAACTCATTCCCTTAGCAAGGCCAGGAGGAAGCCCCCAGTGAGCACAACTCCCTGATATTCCCATTACACAACATTCACTGCCCCAGATTTGGTGCAATTTGGCACCAAAAGCACCTCAGGGATGCCTGAGGGTTCTGCACCTCACACACATCTCACTTCTGCTCCCACCCAAGATCCCAAGGGCTGGGGATGGCAATGAGTGGGGAGACACCAACCCACCGTGGGGGTGACAGGACTGTCACCCTGCCATGGCTGCAAGCCCAGGATGAAAATCCTCCCACACCCACCAGGAACAGGAACCAAACTGGTTGGTGGAGGAGGGGGTGTGAAAAGGCAATTAAATATCCTCTGTGCTCAGAAGACACATCTGACGTGTGGACACATCACAGAGCAGGTCAGTCCTGTCCCCTCCCGGGGCTGCTCCTTCTGGCAGCAGAACCCCCCACCCAAAACTCGCCCTCCAGCCGCTTCCACCAGTTCTGTCTGTTTGGTTTTTTTCCACCCAGCAGTGAAATCAGGCAGCTTTAGCTCTTAATCCCCTTAATTAGGGGTGTGCAGCAGCCTTCATTCCTTAATTACATCCATTGACACATCTGATGCAACACATTTACAAACAACCATTTGCACCGGGGATGGCTTTGAATCAAACCCGCCGTGGTTGCCACACTGTGGCACCAGCGGGGAGAAGACACAACGCGACGTTCCGGATGCTTTAACAAGACACACAGCTCGGGAATGCCATTGCCATTAAATAATCACCTGTTTCTCTGGCAGGGTTTAGGCAACTCCAGCACGGAGTAACCACTGGGGCAGCAGAGTGGGAGTGCAGCCATCACAAAGTGACTTATTTCAGGCAATCCTCTCAGTGTTACCCCACGGGATGAAGGGATGATGTTTCAGTGCCTAACCCGGTGATTTTGGTCCATCACCATTCCAGAGCTCTGTTAAAGCCGGACAACAAGGAGCTTCATTTCAGCTGCCAGGAATCCCTTTGATCCTTTGGGAGAGCAAACACTTTATCACCCCCACTTGTGCTGCAGAGCCAAAATAATGATGCTCACACCTCCTGCCTGCCCACAGAGCCATGGCAAGTTATCCCACCGGGAGCCTGGGCTCAGTCCTGCTTGGAATTGCTGCCCAGGAGCCCAGCCGGGAGCACTAATGGCTCACAAGGCAGCTGAGCTTCAGCCTGGCCTACCAGCAGTGGGAAAGAGTGAGCAGGATATTAAATACCATCTTGGGGGGAAGGGAGAGCACTGATTTAAAAAATGAGATGGAAGATAAGACGGTATTGTGGTGTTTGGTTCAGTGCTGGAGACCCAAGGAAGGATTTGTGCTGGTCCCCACAGCACCTTCTGCTCAGCTCCTGCACCAACCCAGGGTCGCTGCAATCATCTGCAAGGAGGAAATGTGCACAAATATTGCTTTCTTCAGACTACAGAAAGGAAGAGGAAGTTGTGTTCATGCTCAGCACTGCAGGGAGGGGTCAGAAACACACTCTGCACCCACATCCAGGGGCTGTTTGCTCACATTTTCGGTTGCCGCCCTCCTTTCTGCGCTGGATGGGTCGGTGTGGGAGGGTGTTGTGGGTTGTGATTTCACTGAACAAACAGCAGCAATGCCACGTTTCACCAGCTCTCAAGAGGTATTTTTTACTTCTTCAACGCCCACCTTTGCCACCCAGCACACCAAGGCAGTGTTAGGGCTGAGTCTCACCCTGGTGCTCCTTGGGTTTGGGAACGAAGCACCACAACCTTCCCCTCCAGCCACACTTAATCCTGCTGATCCAAACAGCTCCACCCAGGAGCTCCATGGACAACATGCACCAAAAGGATCTCTCCCACCCCCCTGTCCAGCTGCATTACTCCTCTCTCCCTTCCACCACTCCTCAATCCCCTCCCACCCTCTCCCAGGGGCTGCCCAGGACCCCCTTCCCCAGCCACTCACACCCTTCCCTCCAATCTTCTCCCTTTCATCCTGCATTAAAACCACACTGGGAGAAGCTTAACATCCCCAAGGGCATTAAAGGAGCCTGGGCATGGAGACAGGCAGGCATGTGCACTGGGCAAACTGGGGCAGCACTTGGAAGCTGCAAACCAGCTTTCTCCACTCCCACCAGTGCCCACACACACCTGCCATGGCACTGCCAGGACACTGCTGGCCACCAACAGGCTGAGAAGACAACAGCAAACACCTCCCAACTGTTTAAACACTGCAGTATTTGAATCCAAGGGAAAAACCATTAAAGACCAAGTATTTCCTTCAGTAGGGATAAAACATATGTAGAAAACAGCAGCTGGTTTAAATCTCCCCCCTGTTAAAATAAATCAGAGCTGGGGTTAGTGGTGCTTTCTGGATAAGCTGTTGGCCTTGTGGACACAATTGAACATCCCATTGATACTTATTTTATGAGTTAGGTCCCAAAATAATCCTTACCCCATTCAAAGTGTGTGCATTGTGTGTGTGCACACCCTCCCCCCGACAATATAACGGCGGGAGGAACAACCACATGTTTTTTTGGAGAAGCTTTGCTTATTTTTCCCCTTTTTTCTATTTAAATCCCAGTTGTGCAATTGCCTCGTGCACAGCTGAAGCCTCACTGAGCCCAATGGTGCTTCATCCAGCTGAAAGCTCTGCAGACTCTCGGGGTCTCAGCGTGGCTTGGGCATTTATCAAGTACCAAAACCAGCAGAAAATTAAGAATAAACCATATTACCCTCAGTATTTTGGACTCAAAACCTACTGGTCTTGCCCAGCACCCAGTACTGAAGAGTAAAAGGAGAGACCAAGCTTTCAAATTGTGCTGGTGAAGGGCTGTGAGTGCCACAGTCACAATTCCAGACGAGTGAGCCGCTCTTTTCACTGTGCTGCTGACAGCAGGAGCCACACAACAATATTGCTGAAACCCACATTCATGCAGCACAAGGGAATAAAATGCCACACAAATCCTCTTTTCTGCAAGCTCTGGTGATATCATTGTTTGGGTTAAAACTGCCATGAGAAGACCCTTCAAACGAGAGCAGGGAGAAAAGAGTGGAGAGAGCAAAAAGCATCGGTGAGCTCACCCGGGGCCAGGCAGCTCTGCCAAACCAGCTCTTTGCTCCTCCAATAAATACATTCTTAAACCACTTCCTTCACACTTCCTTAAGGTTCTCTTTCAATATACACAAGTTAAAGGTAAGTGGTTGCCTCTTCCTCTGTAAGAGGAACAAAATGTACACACACACAAGGCCTGAGAGGGCTCAGCTCGCTGCGAGGCACCTCCTCGCCCGTGCAAGCTGTGAGCAGGGCACATGGAAAAGGAGAGCACAGAAATGCCACACCAGCTGCAGAAAGCAGGTGGGTTTTTGCAGCTTTTGCAGTGGCAAGAAGTGTGGTTTAAGAATAAAAAGCAAAACCAAGACAGAAAGAGTGCAACGAGCCAGACATCACTGCACAGCCTGAGCTCGCTCCTCCTCCCCAACCAAACAAGCCGCGAGAACTCCAAAAGTGAACTGCAACTCCACAACAAAACCATTTCATTCCCTCACTCCTAAGCATGGAAGATGCTTTAAAAGTATCTGCCTTACCAGGTTGTGTCCCCTCTTCAGCACCCAGGGCAGGAGGACAGGACGTGCCCCGCTCTGCTCCGCTCACTCCGGGTCTCTGTCCTTGCTCTGGAGCGCCTGCGTCGAGCGCGGACCTCGCTCGCTCCACCCGTCCCTGCCATGTGGATTTGCTGTTTCCCAGGAGTTTTTTACCTGCTGACACCACACTGCGAGCCTGCTTGGTTTATTTAACCACACTCCTGCTCTTAAGCTACCATCCAATTACTGCTCCCAATTACTCGGCGCTCAAGAGCCGGCGTTAATTACAGAGTACCCGGCGCTCGAAGCTGCCGCCTGTGCCACTCGGAGATGGAGCTTCCAACCTGCTGCCATCCAGCACCAGCCTCTCTTCTGGGGCAAGAAACACAGATTCCTCCTGCTCTCAGTGGGGGAATAACAGCCCTGAGCATGAAGAGGAGGTTTGGTGAAATGGTGGATGAGCAGGAGGTCAGCACAGCCTGAACTCCCAGATCTCAGCAGCCCCTCGGATCCCTCCTGCAGCCACAGCATTAAATATCTGGGTATTCCCTTGGGATTCAACAAAACACAGCTTGGGGTGTTGACTCAGGGGATGTGGGACACACAGCAGTAACTGCAGCCAGTGCTGTGTAAATGCATGTGAGTTTTAAGTTTAAAAAAACACTGAAAAACAGGAGAATGGAGACCCCAAACTCCCCAGAATACAGAAAAAAATACCTGAAAACCACCACTCTCCAAGCACAGGTTACTTTATACAACGCCCTGAGCTTTTCAGGCATTAACATCAGACCTGGGAGGTTAAGACCCAAAAGAACTCCCCGGGGCAGAGCCCAGGGACACAGTGTGAGCCTTGGGAACAGCCCAGAATGAGCCTCTGCAGCTGGCAGAGCCTCCACAACACAGTGGCATCTGCAGACAGCAGAGCAAGAGGTCATTTTGCAACTCACATTGCTCAGCCTGAATAATCTCCCCAGTGCAAGACGTCCTTCTGTAGGATTTTGAGAAAGATCTCATAAACTTTGCCCTCTTCTTTCCCATTCTACAAATAGATCTCAGTTGCACAAGGCACTGATGGAGTGGGCACTGTGTGAAACAGCAACATGCCAGAAGGAAATAGCACTTTTACCATGATTATCTACTCATTTGTTATGGAATATTAGATTTTTTTGACTCAAGGTGTGTTTTACTTTGCAAGGCACTTCCAAAGTGCACAAAGTGGTGCAGGGCACTTCCAAAGGGTTTCACCAACAGCACTGCAGAACTCGGGCTGGACAAGAGCAGAGGTCAGTGCTGGGTTTCCATATACAAGAGGAAAATAAAAGGGTAATTTCAGTAGGGCTTGGAGATCCCACTGGAGCATCAACAGGGAGCCCCGTGGTGGCAAAGACTGCTCCCATCAGGAATGTGACTGCACAGGGACATGTCCCATGCCTGGAACTCATCAATTGTGTCCTGTGGGGCAGCAGAACGTGCTTTGTAACCCACACTACAGTTCATATTAAGGGCAGCAATTAACTCAATTAGTGGTCACCCAGCGAGCTGCTGCTTTACAAAAGGAGTGGATTTTAAGCAGCAAACCCAACTTCCAGCATGGTTTAAATCAGGAAGATGCTACACAAGCATAAACAAGCTGGTGCCACTGGGAAATTGGGAATGGCTGGGTAGGCTCCTCTGCAGGTGCCTTACCCCAAACACTGCATTAATACCAGCCGGGTGGATCTGGAATTTCACATGAAACACATCCCCATTCACAGGGATTCAACCCAAAACCACAGTCCTCCTACTAAAACACAAGTGCCACATCCATTTTTCCCCACAGTAAGTGCATTTCACACACATGATCACTGCAAAAACCATCAGGGACTGTGCTGGGTACCACACTGGCTCATTACTTGTGTGACAAATTATCAACTTGAAAATCAAATATCTGCACAGCTCCAAGCTGAATTTTTTTCCAATTTGCATTTTTTTCCAATTTGCATTAAAAAAAAAAAATTATAATTCAGTGCTTGGAGCAGCAAAGATGTATTTTTCTTAAAACACAGCAACAAATTTCAAGCATATTTCCCAAAGCACCATCAAAGAGCTCATTGCTGTTGATACCAAGAGGTCTGGATCTTTTTGTGTCTGGGAATCAACCCTTAATTTGAAGGTTGTGCAAAGCCTGGGGATCTCCCAGGGTGTTTTCATGAAACTTGCCCCATCCTGAGCAATAATGACTCACCCAGACAGCAGCACCTGAACTGCTGCACCCATGAAACACCTTGTGACTGGCCAAAACCACAGGCCATGGGTGGGAGAGCAATGCCAGGAGATTAACTTGGGAAAACAGGCAAAAACTGCCCATTCCCAGTTGCTGTTTCCTCTGGAGACCGCTGGGTTTGGCTGCCACTCGACGTCGTGGGGTGCAGCCAAAATCCCAACTGCTGCTGCTCCATTAGCAAAGCTCTGCTGATGTTTTCCAACAGAGAGGCTTGTGATTTTCTCCCTCCCCTTGTTTGCTGTAAATGTCTCAAAATATTTTCTCGGGGAGTGTTTGTGCTGAAGGGGATCAGGAGGAAAAACACGAGCAGACCCCTTGGGTAGCACAGGAACAACCCACCCACAAACCTGCTCTTCACACCTGCATCTCCATCCATGTCTTCTCCCCCCACCCAGCTAGAATAATTACTAGAACAGGTGTTTCTAATAAAAAAACAAATGTTCTTCACCTGTCCCAAGATGTTTCTTCTAGTGGCAAAGCTCAAGCGCTGCAAGAGTTACAATTAATCAAACCTCAGTTTCAGTGTAACTCACCACTCCTTCATTTTCTGCCACAGTCAGAAGTTTCGGAAGGTTAAAACTGTTTCCAAAACAAACACGCTCTATCAACAATTTTTCGGTTGATTTTATAGTTAATACATCAAAAGGGCAGAGCTGTTTGTTTCCTTATAATTGTATTTTCAAAGGCCCAGGCAGGAGCTGCTCCCACCTCACAGGACTGAGGGCTTTTCACATCTGCTCCTGCCACAGGAGTGATTTACAACTGTTGGTGCTGAGAAATCATGAGAAATGGTTAATGTACAACCACATCCCTCAGCAGCATCAGCCCAGCAAACAGAGCCAAGTTGGTACCTCAACCAGGCACTGATGAGCTCCAGGCACACCTTGTGACCTGCAGGGTGCTGGTACCTCTCCCTTCCCCTGTGTTTGCAGGGAGCCTGATCAGTGGCAGAGATGCAGCTCAGGTACCTCAAAGAAAGTATAAAAAGGTTTAATTCCACTTCATTTGCATGTAATATAATGTATGTGCCCTCCCAGATGTGCTGGGATTAGCACTGTGTGCATCAAACAATGCTCGTGCTGGAGGGCCCAGCTCAGTTACAAAGGGAAATAAACCTGCAAGAAAAGCATCACAGTGAAATACCAAGTTTCTCTGTCATTGCAAGCCTCCTTTCCTTGCTCAACTCATCCCTCATGTCCACAATCTACTCCCATTCCTGGCTCTGGAAGCACAGACATGTAATATTCTAATAGATCCAGTTTCCCCCCAGCTCTCCCTCTCGATTCATCGTGCAATGGGAACTCCTTTTTTAATAAACCACATCTCTGCAAAAGGAATATCACCATTTGTCATCATCAGGGCACATGAAGAGAGTCAATCATCTTTTTTAAATAAGCCAAGAGCAGCAGCTGTAAAATAGGAACCACTAACACTGTCCATGTCACTGCTGGTTTCCCCACCAGCATCTGGTGGGTGTTTGTAGGTGGGAGCAGGAGCACCTCAACCAAGAGGAATTTCTACAGTGGTGCCCCAAAACTGAAGGAATAGGAAATACCAGCTACTCAAGAACTACTTCAGAACCAAATAAAACAGGAAAAAAACCTTGCTCTGGTGTGTAAGTGAGGGGAAAAGATCTTTTTTTGATATGAAGATGTTCAGACACTGCAAGTCCTTTCAGTTCTCATCATCAAGGGGATATTCAAACCTCTGGGAGGATCCCAAACCTCCCTGCAGAGAGGGGCAGGGATGGGATCCTGCACCAGGATGGGCACAGTGGCTGCTCTGACCTCACCAGCCAACCCCAGCTTTATTTCACATTTCCTGGGGGAGGGAAGGGAAGTGCAGAGACAGGAGGGAGCAAACAAACCGATAGAGCCGCCCATAAACAAAGGAAGTGTTGTTTGTTTAGGTAGGCAGGATGGAAACAACAAGCAGCAGTTACAACAGCAACAAAAAACTCCAGGAGAAGTCCGAGGAAACTATTTCCTCCAACAACTCACGCTGGAAGAGGTATCAGAGGAATTCAGCACGTGGCCATTTCCCTGCTATCACCAGCACACCCTTCCCATGGCGATGGAGTCACTCCCACCCCAGATAAACCCCTTCTCCAGGGTCCATCCTGTGCCCATCCTCTGCCTTCTGCCTGGGTCAGGGCATGTTCACATGATAAATGGCCTTTTTATTACCCCTACACACCTACACAGGAGAAGGAGAGATGCTGGTTAGGTGAGTTTTTTTTTTAACTTCAAACCAACAATTCCCACACAATTTTAACCCACAATTTCCATCTTGCCTGGCAATCACTGCCAACCAACATTTGTAAAACAGGTACTTAGGACAGAAAACACGGGTCTAATGCTGGATTTTAAGACTTCTTAAACCAAATGAGTAGCTGAGTTTCTATTTACAGGAAGAACAGGAGGGCTCCCTTGTCCAGCAAGGATGGCAGCTCAGCTTAAGAGGAGAAATCAGGGAGACACATTTAAGTTGGACCTCAGGCAAAGGTTCTTCCCCCAGAGGGTGGTGGGCACTGACCAGGCTCCCCAGGGCAGTGGGCACGGCCCCAAGGCTGCCAGAGCTGCAGGAGGGGTTGGACAACACTCTGAGGGACAGGGTGGGATTGCTGGGGTGTCTGTGCAGGGCCAGGACTTGGACTGGCTGATCCTTGGGGGTCCCTCCCAACTCAGCATATTCTGCCATTGGCTGTAGGACCCTCTCACCCTCTGTTTCAGGAACTGGAAGGCAGCAGCAAACAAAGCAGAGCTGCAGGAGGAGAAACATTTCCTGGCTAGGCCAGCTAAGCTGGACCCAAAAGATCTTTACCCTTCCATGAACCAGCCCCAGCCCCATGACAAACGACTCCTAAACCTCCCCAGGAATGGTCCCCAGCTGGGTGTTTCTCATTTTCTGAGTGCCTGGCTGGAGGCACCGCAGGGCAGCTCCGAGGCACAAACCGGGGCTGGAATAGAAACCGTTCCATCGTGGTCTGTGTCAGAGGGATAAAACCAAACCACCCTTCAAGCTGTCCTGGAACACCCAGCCCTGTCTCACCAGAGAACTGCAAGGACCAGCTCATGCTTTTGATTCATTTGCACACAGGCAGCTGAATCCAGGCGGGAATTATTAATCCTGAGTTTGAATAGCAGGGAATAAACACAGCCCGGGGCCCTGGACACAACGGGGTGGGACTGTCCCCACTCAGGCTCAGCTCGCTCTGGTATCCCATGACACACCAGCCTGAGGGGGGAAAGTCCATATGGAATCCCATCCCGAGCCCACTCCAGGATGGAAAGGCGGGAGATGCCGCGGGACCAGCAGCCACACGCGCCATCTTCCACCTCCAAGGGTTTGGCTCTGCAATTCTACTATAAAGCCGCGTGAGCAGCTTAGTTATTTATTTAACTAAAAGCTTTTAATTATCTCTCTCACACACGCGCGTTAGTGGGGCGGGGAAGGGGGGGGAATAATCAGCCTGCAACGGGTGAGCTGCGGGTTCAGGGGAATTGTGGTTTCCACAGAAAGAGCCAAGTAGCCCAATTCTCCTCCTGCTGCTGCTTCCAACCCCTGCTCCCATTCCCAGGCTCCAGCCACGCTGTTTGCTGAGCTGATCCCTGCAAGAAGGGCTCGCTTTGGGCAGAGTGAAGGCTCCTCCAGGTTTCCTCAGGTTATTCCATGGTGTGACCACATTGGAAAGCCAGGCTGACATCCCATCAGCTGCTCCCCAAAAATGCACGTGTGGGAAGGAACTCCATGGCCACAGCTGAGCTCTCCCTGCAAGGAGAAACACTCCCCAGAGCTGCCCTTCTTCCCACGTCTTTCAGGCTCTGCATCGAGATCAGGGAGTTACAAAATTCTCGGTCCCCTCCAAAAGCACCAGAGTTCAAGTGCTGTGAGACTTTATAAATTATAAATTGCAACCCAGTGCTGCTCTGAGCACAGCAGCTAAAGCAGCCTGGCATGGGAATTTGTTTAAAAAACCCAGAGCAGAAAAGGAGCAGGGTCTGCAGGAGCGTGGCCTGGAAGAGTTCAAGTGCTTGAACACCCCCCAAGCCCACACAATTTTCCTCTCTTTGGAACTGCTTAATTAAAAAAAAAAAAAAAAAAAAAAAAAGAGAGATTTAGTTCATCTATGCTAACAAATTAAAAGCATTTGCTTTTAGTACACAATGTGAGTGGAATTACACAAGCAAAAATTCACATAAACAGAAAAACAAGCGTAAACAACTGACTGAACGTAAAGAAACTAATAATATTAATCTGGATTAAGTACAAGCCATGAACATTCCTACCTAATCCATCCGATGGGCAGAGATAAATCCCCACTATGCACATCCTACAGTTCTTTGCAACTTAAGGCACCACAATACTGATCAAAACAGTAGTAGATGAGACACATAAAGGGAAATCTTTACATACAGCCCTCTCCTTAATCTACACAGGATTACAGAGAAAGCCAAGCACCAAGAAAGCAGAACAATCATTGCAAAAGCTCCCCAGCCCAGGGTGCAATTTCCACCCCTGATGCAAAGCTCTCTGGAGCTTCGCCAGAGAGATGCAGGGCAGTAACAAACACAGCTTGGAGCCTGAACCACCTGAGTATCTGCCATTTCTTAACGCTCCAGGAAAGTTGCACAGGGCAAGCCATGGGTAGGGAGAAGGCAGTAGTTCAAAAGCACAAAATAACGTTTATGGTAGGAAATTATTTGCATCCATAGGGCTGTTGCAGGGCCCTCAGGCTCCCCTATTAAACCAACAGCTCTGATTCAGCACAGGGATGTAAAAGCAGCTCCAGCAAGTCCAGGCACTGACCCAGGGTGGCACAGGAGTACAGCCCAGCTCCAGCTCCCACTGCAGCCCCACACTTGCCTCCATCCACAGTGGGATGGGAAGCTCCCATCAGGTGCAGGAATCCCTCACCTGGACACCTGAGGAGAGCCAGAGCTTTCCCACCCACCAGGGACACAGGATCTCTGAGATCACTGACTTCTCCTGCTCTTTCCCATAAACAGGTGCAACGTGGAGCAAGGGGTTGGAAAAAACCCCACCCTGCAGTGGAACAGGTACTGACACAGACCCCCCCCAAATGAAGAGGCTCTCAGCACACACTCCTCATTGGAGAACACAAGGAAAGGTGTTTGAGGAGAAACTCCTGACCAGATGCTGTGGACACACAGCCAACACCTCCACTGACCTGCCCTGAGGATGAAGAGGTTCACTTGCAGACCCCAGAAATCCAAAATTCCTTTGAGATGCTAAACAACTCCTAGCACGGAGCCACTGCCCTCCATCAGCAACCCTGTGCACACACAACTTCATTCCAGCACATTAATTCACAACATCATCATCATCATCATCCTTCCATCAACACATCAGAGCACACGGAGCATCCCAACATCCCTGCAAGCCACCCCGGCACAGCAACATTTCCATGGCTAATGAATGAATTTGTAGACGTGGTTGGTTGCTCACCAGAGAAGCCACATCCCCACCTCCCATCCATTCAAATCTCTGCTCACCAAGCAGTAAATGGGGCATCAGGAGAGACGTGTTTGACCATTTTTTGAAAATCAAATGCTGTCAAGTGAAAAATCCCACGGCCGTTCATGCAGAGCACGGACAGTTGGCAGGGAGACACCAGGGCCAGGAGCTGGAGGTTTGGAGTGTCATTGTCTGAGGCAGTTTTTAGGCTTTGGGAACATAAGGTGCTTGGAAACAGGCTGAGCAGAGTCCTCCCTCCTCAGGAGAGTTGCTTTCCCTGCAAACGCTTTGATTCTGATAATCTCATTTGTTTTAAATTGCAATTGTGAGATCAGATGCAAACACAGGTAATTCCCATTCTCCTAATCTAAACTGATACAGGAAATAATGAATGTGTTTATGTTAGGGGGAAAATAACCATCTTTTCCTCTGTTTCATAAGGCTCTAATTGAGTTTCCAAGGCAAGGAGCACTATGTTTATCCTGATATTTACGTTCCACAGCAGATTATGTTTGTCCATGGGAATCCTCGAAAATCCTCACCTTCTTTATTAAGGCCGTGGCAGCAGAGAGATGCAAAGGACCCCACTGCTTTTTGAATCACACCCAACACTCAGAATCATCCCAGAAACAAAGCTGAAGATGCCAGGGGTTGGCACTATGTAAAACATAAACATCAAGTGTATCAGCATCACTGACACTCGACACACACCACGGGCAGGACATCCCTTAACAACCACCACAACGCTGCAGGAAAACCTTCAATTCCTCAAAAATACAGCTGGACCAGCCATTAAAAAATAAAAAACCCTACTTTAGACCTCCTCAAAGTAGCTTTTGAAGCGAAGGGAGCAGCAACACACGAGTCAGCTCATTGTGAAAGGAACTGCACTCCACGGCAGCCCCTCTGCATCCCCCACCCAGACCCGGCATATTCTCCACCCCCTGAGACCTTACAGGGATTATTTTTACATTCAGCAACTCAACTGTGAATAAGAATCACTAATTCAAAGACCATCCCTGAAGATCTACCAAACTAAAGCAAACGAAACGCAGCGTGTTTTGAAAGCTTCAAATACTAAACAGAAAGAGCAAGGCAAGGCAAGGCAAAATCTGGGTTTGTGGTGCTGCTCAGAAATAAGATTTTCATGGAATAGTTTGCACTGAAAGGACCTATTCTGCTTTGTTTCTCCAGTACCTTAATTAAATTATAACACAAAGAATTATAACTGAACCAGCACAACACCTGCTCCAGAATTTGGACAATATCTAAGACATTTTCTCTTTGCTGCCAAACATGCAATTCTTGAAGAGCCATTTGCACACCCAGAGCAGGGAGGGCTGCAAGTCCCTGCCCCAAACCAGTCCCCCCAAACCACACAGAGCCCAAAGGGGGAGCAAGTTCCTCTTCCCCAGGAAACACAGAAGGAAGGCTCGGGACACTCAGCCATGGCACTCACAGCGCTGGTCGAGGGGGATTTTAACTCATTGCAGACCTTTTGGAGTTGTTTTCATTGCAAATGCTGCCCCGCTGGAGATAGGAAATAAAAATACGCCTCGGAGGAAAATCCTGTTAGGTGGAGAGCGTCGCTTCCCAGCGGGCTGAGCTGTTTTCCTGAGCTGGAATTCACAGGGAAGAAGGATGCACGGCCGGGAAAGAGCCTTCAGCTGGCTGTGCCACACCACGGCACCCACGTTGGTCCTACGGGTGGCTGAGCAGGTCCCCAAGGCTTCACAGAGCCCGGAGCTCTTCCCTGCCAGCCCTTCCCCCTTCCGCCTCCTCCTCCTGCACAATGGACTTGGGCAGAGCTGGGGACCCCACCTCGGTCCCGGCACCCCTGGGTACCCCCTGCCCCGCTGATGGGCGACACTGGGTGCCAGCTGCGTCCCCATCCTGCTGTCCCTGTTTCCTGCGGGATCTGTCTGGGGCTGAGACTCAGCCCTTTGGCTTCCAGTTCTCCATGACACAGGGAGCGCTCACACAGGAGCTGAGCACACACACAGAGTGCAACCAGATACACCGTGCACATACGGATACACCGTGCGCACACACGGGGGAAACAGATACACCGTGCACACGGATACAACGTGCACACACACACAGAGTGCACACACAGATACAACGTGCACACACACAGGGCAAACAGATACACCGTGCACACGGATACAACGTGCACACACACAGAGTGCACACACACAGAGTGCACACATGGATACACCGTGCACAAAGAGTGCAAACAGATACAACGTGCACACACACACAGAGTGCACACACAGATACAACGTGCACAAAGAGTGCAAACAGATACAACGTGCACACACACACAGAGTGCACACACAGATACAACGTGAACACACACACAGAGTGCCAACAGATACAAAGTGCACACACGGATACACCGTGAACACACACACAGAGTGCCAACAGATACAAAGTGCACACACGGATACACCGTGAACACACACACAGAGTGCCAACAGATACAACGTGCACATACGGATACACCGTGCACGCACACAGGGCAAACAGACACAACGTGCACACACACACAGAGAGTGCACACATGGATACACCGTGCACACACACAGGGCTAACAGATACAACGTGCACACACGGATACACCGTGCACAAAGAGTGCAAACAGATACACCGTGCACACACACACAGAGTGCACACACAGATACAACGTGCACACCACACACAGGGCAAACAGAGATATAACGGGCACACATGGATACACTGTGCACACACACCGTGCACACACACCGTGCACACACACACAGAGTGCAAAGAGATACAACGTGCGCCCACACAGAGCAAACACAGATCGAATGTGCGCCCACGCAGGGCAAACCCAGATATAACGCGCACACACGCAGTGCAAACACAAATATACTACGCAAACACACACACGGTGCACACACAGATATACCACGGAAAGATATTCACACAGGGGAAACAGACACACGGCGTGCACAGAGGGCAAACGCTGTGCAAAACCCCACCGCGAACACAGAGTGCAAACACACCGAGTAAAACCCCACCGCGAACACAGAGTGCAAACACACCGAGAAAAACCCCACCGCACATACACAGAGTGCAAACACACTGTGCAAAACCCCACCGCGCAAACACACCGAGTAAAACCCCACCGCGCACACACACAGAGTGCAAACACCCCGAGTAAAACCCCACCGCGCACACACACGCAGACACACCGCGCACACACGCCGAGCCCGCAGCAGTCACACCGCACACCCTCGATGCGCACCACACACACACACGCACGCGAGGTCCCCGTGCACCGCACGCGTGCACACACTCCAGCACCCCACGCACACGCATCCTTCACACGCGCCGGGGCTCGACACCTCCCGCACCATCACACCCACGCGCGCACACACGTGCCCACCCGCGCAGGGGCCGCCACGGGCCGGCGCCGACCCGCCGTTCGCGGACACACCGACACGGGGACACAGACGGATACACGGACAGGCGGACACACGGACACACCGACCCGCGGATCCGGCGCGCCAAGGCCGCGCGCTCCCCGTTCCCGTTCCCGCCGCCGCCGCCGCCGCCGCCGCGCGCGCTGCTCCCGCGCGCACTTACCCGGCCGCCCCCGCGCGCGCCAGCCCCTCTCAAGCCGGGCCCCGCTGCGCTGCTGACCAACCGGCCACCCTCGTCTTCCTCTTCCTCCTCCCCCGTGCCGAGCCGAGCCGAGCCGTGCCCGGCCCCGCCGCCTCCCCGCGCCCCGCTCGGCGCCGCCGGCCCCGCTCCCGCCCGCGGTTCTGCCCCCCCCAGCCCGGCCCCGCCCCTCTCCCCCCCACAAC
>JAWWEV010000063.1:95159-111752 GCA_035583235.1 Hafferia zeledoni | reverse complement strand
TCGGCCCCCCCCCCGCCCGGCCCCGCCCCTCTCCCCCCCACAACACTGTAGTAAGTTCTCATGGGCGGAGCGCGCGGGGCGGGGCCGCAGCGCCGCCTCGCTAGTGGCTGAGGGGAACCCGCGGCCGGCGCGCGGGGGGGGGCGCGCGCCCCCTCAGGGCTCCCCCCCCCCGCCATTCCCTCCCGTTCCCCACCGCGGGCGGACCGGCCCGTCCCGCCTCCCCCGGCCCGCCCAGACTGCCGGTGAGCCCATCCCTACAGCCTCTCCATCCCCACAGCCCCGCCGGAACGATGGTGGAGGAAGGTGTGTGGGGGCCGCGGGGTCGTTTGGCGCCGCACGGCTCCGGTAGGAACGGGGCAGGAGGGGCCCGGTCCGCCTTGACCTAGATTTTAAATACAGCTCGCTGTCTGCCGGGGAAAGTTGGGGCCCAGCTCTGAGGGGACAGCCCGGGGAGAGGAACGAAGGTGGGGGAATGAGGAAAGGGTGTTGGGGTTTTCTTCAGTCTGTTACTATATTCCTTATTTCTTTAATTTTTTCAAGCATGAGGCCGCTCAGAACTGGGCAGGCGCTGCCTCAGCCGGTGGATGACACGCCAAAAAAGCCTCAATTAGATGGGGAGCGCTTGGTGAGCAAGAAGCACCCCCAGGAGCCCCGCACAGCCCTGCCCCTGCTCTGCAATCCCGCACCCACAGCACGGACCGGCTTTTCCTCACCTACAGCCGAGTTACAACCAGTCCTTGCGCCAGGCAGAGCTGTCCAGCTCTCCCCGTTATGTACCTCGGAGCAGAACGCTGCCCGGCGCTTCCCCAGGCTGCTGCCAGCTCGGGGGGCCAAATCCCCCTCCAATATTTACACAAGCCCCAAAGATGCCTGGCACCGAGGCATCTCTGGTTGTTTCCCGAAGAGAATTAAGCTCTCAGGCACATTATTCTGCTTGGATTAAGAGCAACTGCCCTGCCTCTTCATCAGCAGATAATACCCCGGGGCTGATGCACACCCTGCCTGGGACAGCTCCATCCTCACCCTCAGCCCTCACTGGTACCAACCTTGCAGGACACTCACACACTGAGGGCACCTGGAGCTTAAAACCCCCAATTTTCTGAAAAATTAACATGATTCTCACAGCTATTTACCCCTTCTCCTCTATATGCCTGTGACACTCAGCTCAAAAAGAATAGAGCAGCTCCCCCTTGCCTCAGTGTTGAGACCCCTTGGAAAAAGCTCCTCAGTGAGAGGAAACGCTGGTATTTTTGCCTTAAATCTGGACTATCAGGTTTTCTTGGACTCAGCTGAGCACATTTGATTAAAAGACAGAGGCTGGGAAAGGTCTGGCAGCTGGAAGTCGCTGCTCCTACACTGGGGACAGGCAGTTCCCTTGAAACACGCCCTGAAGCTCCGACTTCACTCCCCACAGCAATAAATTAACACGTTTTCATAGCCCGGGCTGTGCACGGAGGAGCCTCAGATTTGGTGCTGACCCCACCAAAACTGCTGCTGCTGGAAACAGGTGAGAATCATGAGTCCAAAAGGGCTTTGAGGAAAAAAACACCATTCAAAGAAACCACAATTTTTGGGTGCAATTAAGAAAAACAAGCAAACAAACCCACACTGCTTCATCATCCCCCACACGTGACAGTGGTTGCAGATTAAGAGGAGCAGAGACCAGGGCAACAAAAACTTCGCATCAAAGCAGTGATTTAACACCACACAGCACATCATCCACTGTGCTCAGATCACCAGATGATCCCCAACCCCATCTGGCAGCTGAGAACAGAGAGCAGCAGCATTTTGAGCCATTATTTCCCAGGTGAAACATTTATCCACAGGGAGCAGCAGTGCAAGCTGCAGACACGCTGTGCACGAGGGCAAAGGATGCTGTCACCTCTCCAGGCCCCAAACAAATGGCTGAGAGCTCAAATGGAAGCAGAAACTTCAAAGCTAAAGGAGGAGAAACTAAAAGGTTGAGTTATCAGGTATGAAAAGAGGCATTTGGTTTGTGCCCTGAGAGCCCCTGGAAAATGTTCTTCTCTAGGCCAAAGCTCCTTTTAAAGGCAGCAGAAAATAAGGGGGAAAACACCCCAAAAACACCACTCTTGTGCACATGGAAATACACCCATCATCACCACACTTCTCTTCTAACCTTTCCCCCTCCTACACAGCCCCAAACTGACCTCTGAAATCCCATAGGAAGTAATGGAAATGTCTTAAATTCTTCACTATTAGAACAGTTTGCCCCATGCCAAGCCCAGATTGCAAATATTTAAAGAACTCTCCCAGTTGCAGCCAGTTTAAGTCGCTTTACAGAAGTCATTTAGAGACTGGGAATTATTTTACTAAGTCAGGATTTCTCGGTATTTGGATGCAGGAATAAGGAGAGGAATTATATTCATTTTAGGCACTGGGTTGCTGAGGCAGAGGTTGGTCCCTGCAAGCTGCAAGGCCACTGGGAGCACTCAGATCCTGATGGATTTGGTCAGTGCAAATCAACTGGGTCACACAGGACGATGCCAACCCCTGCCCTCTGCCTGGTTCATGTGCAGGCCCTCACAAGCAGCTCAGCAGGACACGCTGCAGCATCCCAAGAGCATCCAGACAGTAGATTAAATCCAGCTCAAGTAAGTTCTTCACAGAACAAATCCTTTGAAAGGTGATCCAATGCTTTGGATGCACTGCTGGTAGGATTTGTTGTAAAACAGGGCTCCCAGTTTACACCAGTGCCAGGGAACAGCGTGCCAGGGGCATTACTGGCACAGCAATGGAGGGCACAGAGCTCTTCTCGCCCCGAGGAGCTTCTGCAGGGAGGAATTTCCAATCCAAACAAAGCAATTGTGCATCACACTGGGGCTGGCGAGCCCTCCCCCCAGAGCAAGCGGGATTGGAGGGGAAGAGAAATACTCGGGATTACACCAAATTCTAGGAAAACAAAGACATTAAGCTGGTCAGCTGAATCCTTTATCCAGCCCTGCTCCCGATGAGCCAGGCAGGGCTGGGCTGTGCACACGTGTGTGAACACACAGCAGGCACACGCCGTGCCCGTGCCACGCTCACACACTTTGCACACGAGTGACAGTCTCCAGCACAGCAGCAGCCATTTCACAAGAGCAAACAAGGTGGGAGGAGAGCAGGTGGCTCAGTTTTGCCAGCTCCTGGCCCTCGGCCCTTGGCTCCTCATCCAGGCTTTGCTGTCACCATCAGCAGTGCTGATCTGTCTGGGAGCAGAAGGTTGGGCTGAGGAGGGAAGGAAACCTCCATTTGACTTCTCAAGCTTAATGTTCCTGTAAAACAGTGATCCAGAACTAAGATAGTCCAGGTAAATGATTCACCCAGAAGGAAGGGATGCCTCAGCTAATGCTGAATGTCTCCTGTGTCCACCCCTCTCTCCAGCACAGAATGCACTCCTGAAAAAGCCTCTGACAGGCTGAACTGCAAACTCAGGGAATTTTCACAAAGGACTAGAACAAGCTGCATTGCTTTGCCAGAACTCATGTGTGCACAGTGAAGGCAACCTGGAACAGCCACACTCACCTGGCTCTGTATCAAGTATTTAACCAAAGATTAAATCTAGTCCAGCCCATCATAACACTTTGCAAAACCAACAATCAATTAATTGTTGAGAAGTTATTAAAGGGCCAAGAAGCACTTTCCATAGTTAAAGAGAATGAGTGATTTGGGTATTGGAAGCACACTTGGCATTGGGGCAGTTCACCTCACCAAGCTGCTTCTCACATCCTTTTCAGTGTGGTTTCCTACTGGAGAGTTTTCCTTTGTTGGCTGTAATTTGAGTCCTTTGAAGGCCACTGGTGCTAAACTAAACCCCTGTGTTCTCCCCTGGGGGCACAAGAATCCAATTTTTGTGCCACTGGGTCTTTTTGATACTGGGCTGGCTCAGCTCCCTTTTTGGGAGGTAAGGGAAGCAGAGGGGCTGGCTGGGAAGTCAGCCTGTACAACCAGGAATTCCCATCCCACCTGGAATCTGGTTCATTGATGCAAAAAGCTCCCATCGTGGGTTTCATCAGTTTGTGTGAAGTTGATGTTCACTTGAGTCAGTGTCTTGCAGCACAGCAGACAAACTCCAAGGAGAAAGAGGAACAAAACAGATGAAGAGGAGCTTCAGCTCCCTCCAGGCTGTGTGCCAGTGCAGGGAAGAACAGCTCCCTGGAAAGTCAGCTTTGTTCCAGGGCTTAGAGTCGGCGTGTAAAGCACATTTCTGCCAAGATGCACCACTAACGATCAGTGCAGGAGGTCAGCTCAGCCTGCAGGATGGAGTGTTCACATGGTGAATGTGTCTGCACTGCCAGAGAAACACTTCTCCTCTCAAGTACGGGTAGGAAGTACTAAACATACAAGTGGCTGCACTTAATGGATCTAAAAAGTGCTTAAAACATTCTGGAGAATAAACCACAGATGAGGCTGTGAATACAGGTAGTGCAGGCTCAGGAACAGGCAGGAGCAGCGTGGCACAAGCCTGAGCTCCAGAAACAACCCCAGAAATGGACTGAGCCATAGAAGGAGCCATTGCAGGAGCCACAGCCAGTCCCAGGCACTCCTAACACCTTGAGAGCTCACCCTGCATCCAATAATTTACCAGGATTTCATCCCCTGGTAGTCTCAGTGAAAAGATGACACAACTAAAACCAGAGGAGAGTGTTTGACTCCCTCCCCCTCACTAAGGAATTCCAGGAGATGCTGCTGGAATTCCCTGTGTTTGGGCAGTGGGAGGAAGTTCAAGCCTTTGCACCAGCCTCCTAAACAAAGCAGGACCAGCCAGGCTGGCCAGAGGGGCAGCTGTCCCTTCAGCGGGGGACAAGCTCAGCTATGCAGCCTTGGTTGAAATGAACCCAAAAATAACAGTGAGTGCCACCTAGGGACCAGCACTCGGCAGGGAGGCAGCCGAGCCGCACCACAGACAAAGCATGGCAGGGGCTCATTTACTCCTTCCATGGACAAGGAGTCAAACTGCAGCCAGGAGAGGCTCTGGACCATTTAAATAACACCAGGTGGGTGCGTTTTGAACTGCAGCTTCTCCCCAGAAAGGCACCGGTTCTTGAAGGAGATTTGACTCCATATTATTATACTGATGTGTGGGCAAAGTGCATCCCTCGGCTTCAAAATACTCGGAGCTCTTTGGCTCAGAGAAGGGCAGTTTGTAGCTCAGGGTTTATTTAGGAGCAGTGTGTACCTTGCAGTAAGTCAGGAGCAGATATCTGGCAGAGAGCCCTCAGGTTTGCACTAACACATCACTTGTAATCCAAATTCCCCCGATCCACGGACCCAGCATTAGTCAACAGACAGCAGTTTGTTATTGAGGGCAAGACCCAACATTTATTTCATTAAAACCTCACCCATGGAGAACAAATACAACTCCTAAGCAGAGCACAGGCTCCCTTATTTCTTCCACAAATACCAGCTGAAGGTCTGCACCACCTTCTCCAGCTCTGCCTCCCCTGCCTGACACCTCTTTGGATCTTGCAGGGTTTGTCTTGAGCTGTTAAACTGGATCAGACTCATCAGCCCCAGTCCTGCCTACAGATCATCCCAGAACCGAAAAAGCACAGCTTAAGTCTGCCCAGAGGCATTTCTGCAGGTGCACAGTGATTAATTGGTGCACATTTCCATATCACAAATTAAAAACTAAAAAAAAAAACCAAAAAAAAGACCTCAGCTTGCTTGAAATGCAGCATATTAACCTTTGAAACCAGCAGTCATGGATACCAGCTTCAAAAAGATTAATATCAATAGGACAAAATCCCAGAGGATTGCATCCCATTGCTGCCAGTTTTTCTGGAGCAAAAATAAGGCGTTTTCAGCTTTATTTAAGGTCATATTTTTCTATGCTATTCTACAAAAAAAAACCCCGAAGTGGTTCATATTCATAGACAGAACCCAAGTCCTGGAGGAGGGTGAGGGGAATAAGAAGTTGCCAAGGAGAGCTGTGGGTATGGATGGAGAAATGGGAAGGCACGGGCAGGAGTTCTGCTGCCATTGTCACAGTTCATTGCCAAGAGTCTGAGAAAGGTTGGTTGCTGAAATAAATAACAACACTGTTAGCTCAGGGGGTTCTGCAGGTCCACTGAGGCTGCACATTAAAGGCATCCACAGCAAATCTTTGGAGCAGGAGATGCAGCAGCAGCTCAGAGATGCTGCTCTCACCCTGCACTCAGCGCAGACTGCGTCAGAAAAACCTAATAATCATTAAGCTGCCATCTTTTATTTCTAATTATTTGTCTCCACAGCAGGGTTTCTCCAACCATCAAGCAAAAGGGAAGCAAGTCTCAAAGGAGGAACTGTTTTGAAGCGGGCTCGCAGCTGCCACGGCGTGAATGGCTCTCCAAGAACAGTAGCAACCGCTCGGCAGTGCCCGCGGAGCCGGGAGGGAAAGCATCTCTGTTTGGGCTGCTTTTCAATGTCGGTTTTTAGGTCAACTAAAACAGCTTTTCTTATGCAACAGAAAGCTCACTTGCTTTGGAGTTTTTGCTTTCATTTAATTAGATGGTAATTCAGAGGGCAGCACTGCTGTTCTGAAGGCCTCAATGAGAAGTGTTTCACTGCCTCACAAAGCAACCAAGTGGAAACACTGAGCTAAGCCGGCCCTAGAACTTGACACTGCACTGGAGTCTGATGGTCTCTGCTGAGGGGGTGGGACAAGTGAAAGAGATACCCTGCTGCCACATTTCCATGGAATCATGGAACCATTTAAGTTGGAAAAGCCCTCCAAGATCACTGAGTTCAACTATTCCCCCAGCACTGCCAAGGCCACCACTAACCTGTGTCCTCAAGTGCCACCTCTGCACAGGTTTTAAATCCCTCCAGGGATGATGGGGACTCCAGGGCTGGACAACCCTTTGGGTGAAAAAATTTTCCCAATATCCAACCAGCCCCTCCCCTGGCCCAGCCTGAGGCTGTTCCCTCTCCTGTCCCTGTTCCTGTAGCAGAACCCGACCCTCCCGGCTCCCCCCTCCTGGCATGGATTGCAGAGAGTGAGAAGGTCCCCCCTGAGCCTCGTTTTCTCCAGGCTGAGCCCCCCCAGCTCCCTCAGCTGCTCCAGCCCCTTCTCCAGCTCTGTTCCCTTCCCTGGACATGCTCCAGCCCCTCAACATCTTTCTTGTCATGAGAGGCCCAGAACTGAGCCCAAGTTTCAAGGTTTGGCCTCAGCTGTGCCGAGTTCAGGGGACAGTTCTGGTCCTGTGGCTGGTACAGTCCAGGTGCTGGGCTCATATTCAGCCACTGTTGACCAATAGGAGAGGTCAAAGCAGCAAATCTCACTGAAAGGTGAAAAAGCAGGAGGTCTCATTTGTTCTTCCTCCTTGAGTTATGTGTAAACCAGAATTAAGGGGAGCCCCAAGTTCCCCACACAACAAGCTGTTCAAGGGCTCTGTGAAGCAATGCCCTTCTCCAGGTGACACAGGAATTAAGGGATAGAAAGACACAACTTCATGTACAGGTAAACTTTAAGATCACAGCATGGGGATCCCAGCAACACCAGTGCCAATGTATGGAAAGACAAATCCCAGTCACTGCCCCTGAACAGAAACCCTGCACTTCCCACCACAGACACAGCTCTGAACAATTTTTCAGCCATGACCTCGCCTTGGATTTCTTGACAGGCTTTAAATAATGGCAACATATGTGAATCTCAGCTTGAAGGTCAAGAGCAAAACCCCCAGCAGAGGCTCTTCTTGCATCTTCAGCATTTTCCTTCAAGCTTTCTGCCCTGCAGCTACTCAGCTTCCCTCCATGGAAGCTGCTGGCGTGGGACTTTCAGGACTGATGCCCAACACTTATCAGGTCAGGAGAGGAGATTCTCTTACTACAGCTTGTATGTATTTTATGTTTACCTGTGAGATAAGCCAGGCTTAAAGATGGAGAGGCAATCTGAGGCTGCTGTTTTCTCTGCTGGGTGAAGGTCAGGGCTGTCCCTGAGCCAGTGAAACTGAACCACACCACCCTTATCTTTGTCATCACTAACAAGGTACCACTTGGGTTTCTGGTTTGCTGACCAAGATTAACACCAAGTATTCAGCAAACAGCAAATTTCATCTTGTATCAGGGTCAAAACCTCCAAAGCAGAACCACCAAAATGCAGCTCTCTCCCCTCTGTGTGGCACATGGAAGAGAACAAAAGTCACAGTGAGACTGCTCTGGGGAGGGCAAACAGGGATTGTCCAGCTCCTCAGTGTTCCCCAAGGAAGAAATTCCACCTCAACCAGAGACTTGTCACACAGTGATAACCAGATGGGCCTGAGGGTCTGCTCAGGCATCCAGGATGAGACCCCTGTGGCTGGTGACCTGCTCCAGACCACCCTGGCACAGCTACAGCCTCTGTGCTGGTACAGGTTTGCCTCTCACTAACCCATCCTGACCATCACACTCGTACTTTGCTCCACAGCCGAGCTCGCAGCACCTTCTGTACAGAGGAGTTCTGTTCTGCATTCAGATGCCTGCTGGGTGTTTGGTGGGGTTAGAGCTCAGCACCTCTGACCAAGGCAGGTTCTCCAGTTAATTAATGATCCTGCTTGTAGAGATATGGCAGCAAAAAGCAGCTCATTCAGATCAGGAGGCAGCTGCTCAGCTTCCAAATATAGTGCTGCACTCACTTCTGGGTAGGAACAACAAGTTTGTGCTTGGATTTGATTCATCTCTCCTGCCCCCCCGTGAGGCATCGTATAATGGTGTTGAGTTTAAGAATAAAGCAATCTGTTCCCAGCACCTTCCTCTGCTTTCCCTTCAAGTCTTTCATCTGTGACTGGCAGCACATGGAATGCTCAGGCACGGAGCAGAACTGCTCTAAATACACTCAGTCCCCTCCATTACTGGGAGAGCAGAGGATGTTACTGGGGAGGGAGGGTGATGGACAGGAGGATACTCTGAATTTTTTTTAAAAAAGAAGTAAGTTTAACACTTCTGAAGTTTCCAGAAATCACAAACTCCATTCAAAGACACCCCTGAATCCAAAGAAACAGTTTCATCAAGGAGAGATCCCTTCCTTCCCCCCACCCTGAGCACACACACTTTATCCTGAGAGGCTTTAACACACAAAGTGCACCCAGAAGTTCAGGACAGACCCCAAACCCAAGCAAGGAAACCACCAGAATCCACCCCACGAGGGCGTTTTTTCCCCCATGCAAAGCAGGATCTCTGTGAACACAAACAGAAAACATCCGTGCCTGGTGCACTTCTCCAAACTCGACATGCATTTCCCCTCCCCTACTGCCAGAAGGGCCTCAGGCTCCTCTCCGTGCCCTGCCAAGCCCCAAACATCTGCAGGTTTGCAACGGGGAAGGTGGCCCAGGGCCTTCAGAGAGCCCCTTACACAACCACAGCACTGACCTGCCACCAGCAGCTGCCAGGAGCCCTCTGGGGAGGAACAGAGGCCATTGCCTTCCACTCCCAAAAACATTTTCACTTGCATTTGCTCACTTGGTGGCACTCAGTGAGTTTTATCCCCAGGTCAGTGTCCTGCAGCCCGGGCTGGCAGGAAAAACTCCTCCTTCTTCATATTATAAAACATGACAATTTCCAGGCCAAATAAGTGCTTTTTGATATCCAAAACCTTCACACACACACACACACAAACACACGTGATAAATCCTGCTGTTTGATAACAACTAACGCTCCAGAGTTTAAGGGAATAAACAGGTCAGTTGATGATTTAAGGCCAAGCAACTAATTTCGGCCATTTCCACCCACTGATCTAACAAAGCAGGTACTTACCCAGAGATGGGACAGCCGGGCCAACCACGCAGGTGAAGCACCAAAACCCATCGCGGGGCAGCAGATGGAAGAGAAAGGAGAAGAGGAATTGGTTAATAAGCAGTTCCAGCCAAACACAAAACACCCCCACGCCCACCAGGAGAACCCCTGGAGCCACAAAGCCAAGTGCTCACACTTCAATCCACATGAGCTCAACAGCCCAGGGAACTTCAGCGTGTGACTCTTCGCAGCACTGAAGGTGGAACCGGCCGGTCGCGTTCAGCCACTTCTCAGAAAAGTAAACACCGAGTGGGGAAGGGTAAAAAAAAAACAACCAAAAACATCTGCCCGGCATTACCTAACGCTGATAATACGGCGAGTGGTGACGCAGCGCCCCGTGCCCGCCAGCCTGCAGTGGGTACGGGCTCCGGGGAGGGCACACTCCGGTGGGCACAGCCGCGGTGGGCACAGCCTGCAGTGCCAGGGCACCCCGAGCTGCGGGCACAGCCGGGCTGGAGGAGCAGCGAGCCCCGAGGAGGCTCCGGGCTGGCCCCGTGCGCTTCTGTGCCCGTCCAGCCCCGCTGGCCTTACATAACTTCTCGTGCAAACTTCTGGAGGGATGGACACAGCCCAGCGCTGCCTCACGGGGCTCCCACTGAGCCCTCTAGTGGGGCTTCAAACACTCCACAAAACGCCCGGAGACTTAATTTAATTAACACTCTGCCAGAGGCCTCTAAACCCTAATCCTCTCAACAAAAGGATCATTAACTAAATGAAGAGATTCAAGAGAGCAGCGGCGCTCCCAGCGAGGCACGGCCGGCTCTGTGCTCTGGTGGGCCCAAAATCCAGCGGGATCCTCAGCCCCACCAAGGATCCAGGGACCTGCCTGACATGAGTGTGCAACCAACCACTCCTCAACAATCACTTTGCCACAGCAGAGAAGCACAAAATCATGGAATGGTTTGGGTTGGAAGGGATCTTAAAGCTCATCTCGTTCCACCCCCTGACACGGGCAGGGACACCTGGCCTTGGACACTTCCAGGGATGGGGCAGCCACAGCTTCTCTGCCCAACCTGTGCCAGAGCCTCACAACCCTCACAGGGAAGATTTTCTTCCTAATATCTATTCTAAATCTAGACCAGGCAAAGAGATTGTCCCATCCTTTAGGATGCACCGTGACACTGACAGTCCTGGTGCCATCATCTCCATCGAGACTGAAACCCCAAACTGCTGAAGAGGGATTGGAGCTGGAACACCAGTTGTTTTTCAGGTGTTATTATCCACTGATGTCAGGAGCCTGGAAGCAAGGAAAGAGCAGCTCTCCTTCCAAGAGGCAGCCTCAGTCCCTCAGCCCAAGGCTGGGAAAACATCTGCACCTCACCCAGCTCAGCCAGCATGAACAGCTCACCCAGGAGCCAGGGTGTGCCTTGGCAGAGGAATTTACATCCTGGCAGGGTGAAGTCAAGGAAAATCCTTCACAGTCAGAGGTTCCCAGCCCATGGGCCACACCCCAGTGTGACAAGAATGAAGATCTTGCCCTTTGCAGGTGGCTCTCTTGCAAAGTCACCTCCAGCACACAGAGGATCCAGAGCAGCTGCAAGGAGCACATCCATGAGGCTGCTCATTAGCATGGTGTACAGGAGCAGAAGAGCTTAATTACAGGGCAGGGATGGTTCCCTCTGGGTTCAGATGCCAGCAGAGGCCTCAGCAGGGTTGTGCTGCCCCATGGGACAGGCGTTCCTCGACAGCACCCACAGCCTGTGCCACCTCTGCCCGTGGCACATGCAGAGCCTGTGGTCAGTGGGGTCCCAGCTGGGGCTGTGGAGGGGCTGCAAAGCCTCAGGCTCCAAATGTGGGAACCCAAAATGAGGAAGAATTCAGGTGTTGCTTGCAAAAAAGCTTCCCTCTGTCTGCAGCAGCCTGCACAGGTCTCTCTGGAGTCGCTACTGCAGCCCACCCATAGGTGCTGGTCCCCTGCTGTGTGTGGACACCCCAGTCTCAGCAGCAGCTTCTGGAGCTCCAACTGAACAGTTCACCAGGGCAGAGACAGCAGTGGCTGCTGGTGGGGCAGAGTCACACCCCAGAAGCTGCCACAACATGGGCAGGACTTTTGGGGTGGCCAGGAGGTGCTTTAAGCACCTCCCCAGACCAACACCCCCTTCCTCAGGGCCTCAGCCCCCCAGGGTGCCAATCAAATCTATCACAGACCCTCCATGTCTGGCACTGGATGCTGGAAAGCATTTGCATAGGTTCCCATTTTGGCAAGTCCCTTTGCCCCTTTTCTCCTCAGGATGTGCCTCTGGGGTAGAGCTGACACGTTGTGGGTGAGACCTCCTTGCCCAAAGATGCAGGAATGACTCTTCCCAGAGCTAATGAGGCCATCCTGCTCTGACCAGGGGCATGTTCTGCCACACACAGAGTAAACAGTGCTCTCCATGTTCACCTCCTGGGATAAATCCCAAGAGCTCCCATCTCCCCAGCCCAGGCAAGAACACAGATGGTCACAGAGATTAAAACATGCAGAGAATTAACCACCTCGTGCAAATGAGCTCCCTCATCCAGCCCAACACTGCCAGGTGGTTCGAGGTCCAGCACTTGGATCTGATCATCACGCTTTGCTGAGCTCCCACAACAGCCTCATGTCCACCAGGACAGGGGCCAGGGAGGGCAGGATGAAAGCAGTTTGGAGGGAAGGCAGGATGCAAACTGCCTGAGACCACATTCACCCCCTGCTACAGCACAAGGAAAAGCAGCAGCACCAGGAACAAGCCTGGCCAGCAGCAGGGATCGATTCTGCACTCGGATATCCTGCATATTCCCAGGGAGCAAACAGTGCTGTCACCCCAACCTGAGCCATCTGTGAGTGTGGACACTGCCCACACGGCCCCAGGGATGCCAACAGGCAGCCAGGGAAACCCACACCACCCCCAATGCCTTTCCTAGAAGGCTGAAGTCTTGGCACCCAGCTGAGGCACAGGATCCACCAGCACAGCACACCAGGATGGGGTCAAGTAACCTTGCTGAGAAAGGCAGGGCTTCTCCAGGCTGCCTCCAGTGAGGAGCTGCACCCCAAACCTGCCAGCAACAGGTTTAAATCTTAATTTATTTTTACTCAAAACCACAGAAAAAATCCTAACACGAGTGCATGTCCTGCTCAGGCACCTCCCAGCTGCCAGTGGGGATCCTTAGGGCCGGGTTTCAGGCCATGGCACCACGCAGATGACCCTGTTTGCTATTAAAAGCCTCCACTGTGCACCCGAGGAAATCCCTGAGCAGCACTGACCCATCTGCCAGCCCAGGGATTGGCCAAGCCCGGCCATAGGGCCCAGGTTCACCTCCACGTCAGCCACGGCACCTCCAGCACAACATCAACAACACACGCACAAAGTCACGTTACAGCTCAACGTGGCTCTGGGCAGGGCCAACATCTGCCCTCCCTCCTCATCACTGGAGTTCACCCAGGGGCAGGGAGGTGACTCGGTGCTGCCCTGTCTCATACCCAGAGAAAGAGCTCCCCTCCAGTTCTGAAGTGCCCACCAACAGGTCACTCCATCTCCAGGGGTTTTGTGGAGAGCAGGTATAGAAATACAAGCCCTTACAGACTGGGGTTGTCTGGTGAGCACCTAAACCACTGTGGCACTCTGAGTGGTCACCTCACAGAGGTCATGTACAGGCTGTAACACAACAGCTGCCTTAGTGCCCTGGTGATGCTTTGAGGCACCAACCCACCTCAGCTCCTCACACAGAGCAGAGCCCAGCACTGACACTGGA
Organism: Hafferia zeledoni; assembly: GCA_035583235.1. Lineage (NCBI taxonomy): Eukaryota > Metazoa > Chordata > Aves > Passeriformes > Thamnophilidae > Hafferia > Hafferia zeledoni. The sequence continues at coordinate 98,291 of JAWWEV010000063.1, read as the reverse complement.
TTCTGCAGGCTGTGAACCAGCCCAGAGCTTCCCCAACACTGCCTTGTTTGCACCACACCTGCAGGATTGCTGTAAGGTCACCACAGTCAACTCTAAAGGCTCCCAGTACACGTCAAGCCTCACTCCCTCCCCCTCCTTAAATCCAGCTCAGGTCAACTGTGGCCAGGTGTAATTACCTGCATGAAAGGCACTTGGAACCACCTCTAATAAGAGGATGGATTTGTGCCATCAGGCCAGGGTTGTGCCTCCTCTTTGGCTGCTTACCAAGGTGCCAGAACTTGCTTCACATTAAGTGGACCAGCAAGAACTTCCCCTCATCCCTTGCTACCAAACCTGGCTCTCCCCAGGAGTGGCAGGAACAGGAGCAGAGAACATTTTAACGGGATTCATTAATTTAATTGAACAGTGACTTTATTTGTGTTGGCAAAGGGCCTTGGGATGAGCAAATGGAGGAGCAAGAGCAGGCCCTACACCCCAAAGCACTTCCCAGGGGGCAAGAAACAGTCATTGATCCTGGAACTGTCCACAGGCCAGTGTGGGCCTGGGGTGGCTCCCACAGGCTCAGTATCCTCCTGGGGGGGTTCCCAGATGCCCCAAATCACCAGGTGGCAGGAAGTCACCTCCAGAGACACAGCACAACAGGTCATTCCAAGCTCCTTTCTAGCCTCTTCTTCTAAAATCTGCCAGCAAGCAGTAGGTTTGGAGCCTTCCCAGAGCCACAGGGTCTGACTCCAGGGGGCTCAGACAGCACAAAGCTTTTCTGTCCCAGCACAGACCCCCAGGCTGGAGCCCAGATGGTGCCTGTGTGAGCCCTGCCCGTGGTGCCCCATCCTCGTCTGGGAGTCCAGGCTGTTCTCGGGGGGCATCAGGAGAGGACTAGACACAAACCATACTAATTGGATCGACAGAGAGTCCTGCAGCCCTACAAAGCAGCTGCTCAGAACCTCTTGTGAACCACAAAAAATAGTTCCATCTAAGGAGTTGGTGTGGATTAAACGCCACAAACATCCTTTTCTTCCCTCAGTGCAAAGTGCATTTTCCCCCACTGCGGTCCCACAACAAAACCCAACCCCGGCAGATCAAACCAGGAAATTCAGCAAACTTTGAGCACGAACAATAGCAGGAGGATTTTCCAGACCTTCAAGCTTGTTTGGCAAGTCCCAGATTATGTAAAGCGCCGCTCTGCCATTGTCGGGGAAGCCGTGCCCGGTGCCGGAGCCAGCTGGCACCGCGATGCCTGCCCGGCACTGCCCGTACCCAGCACAGGCAACGGGGCTTGTGCAACACGACAAACTCCTTCCCAGGCACCTTCCACTGCAGCAGCCACTGCCTTTCATTCTACGCCTAATTGTTACGTGATTAATCATCTTCCCAGGGTCCAGGTTTGTTTTCCAGCCCATCCTGCCCAGGCATTTGGTGCCCTGGACAAAGAGCCTCCTTTGTGTTTACAGGACGGTTTTACCGCGGCTGTGCCCAGCGCTGAGGGATCCCTTCCATGGCTTAACTAATCCCTGGCTTTGCTGCCAGTTGGGCCATGCCCGAGGGCTGAAGCGCTTATCGCTGCGCACAGATCCCCCGGGAAAACAATATGGGAGGCTGAACTCATCCCACATTCAGTGCCCAGCTGGAAAAACCCCGTGGGCACCCCCGAGGCGGGCGGGATGGGAGCCGGCACCCCTGGCACCCGCTCCACGCACGATCCGTGTCCCCTGGCAGTGGCCGCGCACATGGTCCCGCCTGCATTTACCTAATTAAGACTTAATGAAGTGGGGAGATCTATTGTGGGCCTGGCAGGGGAGCAGATGTGCCCCCTGAACCCGAGCAAAGCGCACTGCTGTCTCCAGGGTGAATCAGCAGGAAAAGCTCCGGCTGGGATGCTCAGCCCTGCAAATTCCAAACCGCGCCGCGCTCTCAGAGCAGGGACGGAAAATGCTCTGGTCATCAGCAGCCTCTAGTGGGGAGAGGTGGGCAGCGGGGGCGGCCGCTTCGGTCGGATCCCAGAGCCACCCTCAACCCACCCTGGCTGTCCCCACCAGTGGAAGGCACAGCACGGCATCGCCCCGACGCTCATGGCATAAGGGACCTGAGCGACCTGGTGGCATGTCCAGGGTGGGCGCTGGTCCCGAGCTAAGCAAGGAGAGCCGCCTGCAGACCCTCCCTGTGAATCCCAACTCACAGCATCACACAAATCACTGCATCCCTCTCCGAACACGCCTCTCCTTCCCAGGCAGTTCACTCAGAGAGATCTCCGGGCTGAGGGGGAGCGAGTCCCTCCCCTTCCAAATCACACCTCAGCTCCCACACCTCCAACCGCAGCATCCAGCGTGGCCAAGAGCCAATTATGACTCCAAACTTCCAGCCACCTTGAGGCTCTTCCTGCAGAGGAACACAAAGGTGAAACACTGCTGGGCAACAAAGGACGATTCCTGCTCGCCGGGGCAGGGACCACCTGCAGCCTGCCCTGCCCTCCGGGGCTGAGCTGGGGAGGGAGCTCAGGAAAAGCCCGTTAGATACTAAATCAGTGACACATCTTCACTGCGCCCTGCTCGGAGTACAGCTGATGTTTTGCTTTCCTTCCAAATGATCCTCACCCAAAAGGCCCGTGCCCGCCGGAGGGATGCGCGGTGCGGGGGGATGCGGCTGCCGGCAATTCCAGCGGCTGCTGCCGGCAATTCCAGCGGCTGCTGCCGGGCAATTCCAGCGGCTGCTGCCGGGCAATTCCAGCGGCTGCTGCCGGGCAATTCCAGGGGCTGCCGGGCAATTCCAGCGGCTGCTGCCGGGCAATTCCAGCGGCTGCTGCCGGGCAAGTCCAGGGGCTGCCGGGCAATTCCAGCGGCTGCTGCCGGGCAATTCCAGCGGCTGCTGCCGGGCAATTCCTGCAGCTGCCAGGCAATTCCAGGGGCTGCCAGTCAATTCCAGCGGCTGCTGCCGGCAATTCCAGCGGCTGCTGCCGGCAATTCCAGCGGCTGCTGCCGGCAATTCCAGCGGCTGCCGGGCAATTCCAGCGGCTGCCGGGCAATTCCAGCGGCTGCTGCCGGGCAATTCCAGCGGCTGCTGCCGGGCAATTCCAGCGGCTGCCGGGCAATTCCTGCAGCTGCCAGGCAATTCCAGGGGCTGCCAGGAAATTCCAGC
>JAWWEV010000063.1:38833-50506 GCA_035583235.1 Hafferia zeledoni | reverse complement strand
AGTCCCTCCATCCCTTGTCCCCAGTCCCTCCATCCTTTGTCCCCTGTCCCTCCATCCCTTGTCCCCAGTCCCTCCATCCCTTGTCCTGTCCCTCCATCCCTTGTCCTGTCCCTCCATCCCTTGTCCCCTGTCCCTCCATCCCTTGTCCCCTGTCCCTCCAGCTCTCCTCGAGCCCCTCTGGGCTCTGGAAGGGGCTCTCAGGTCTCCCTGGATTCTTCTCTTCTCCAGGTGACCCCCCTCAGCTCTCACCACCCCCACGGGCACCGCCGCGATGGGACCGAACCCCCTTCCCGGTGCCGAACGTCCCCGCCGGGCGCCGCGGGGGCAGCGCGAAGGTCACGGACCGTGCCCGCCACCGCCACCCGCCGGCGCGCACTCCCGAGGGCTCCTTCCCGCAACCTGCGGGCTAAGCGGAGTCCCCCCCGGAGGCTCCATGAACACCCCCCGTGAACCCTCCCCGTGAACCCCCTCCGTGAACCCCCCGTACCTCCCCATGGCCCGCGGGCGCTCCGAGGCCCCGCCGCGCTCCCTCCGCCGACACCGGGGCGGCACTTCCGCTTCCGGGCGCGCCGCCACCGCCTCCGCCAATCGGGAGCGCGTCCGCCCTGCGCGCGCCGAGGCGCTCCCGCCAAAAGGCGGCGGTTGTCTGAAGGGGAAGAGGGTTTCCCAGCATGCCCCGCGCGATTTGCATATTGCGCGCGGGATAAACGGCGGGAGAAACCGCGCATTTTTTGAGGTGAAAAACAGCAGAAATTGCAAAAAAAAGGATGAAACACGTGGAGAAAAGAGGTGAAAATAAAAATACAGGGATTGTAAAGGGTGGTGAAGGGAGCGCCTCGCCCTGAGCTCGGGGGTGCTCCCACGCTTTCCGGTGGGGGCCGGGCGGCGGCGGAGCCTTTAAAAAGGGCTTCTGCCGTGCGTGGCACGGGGGGGCCTCGCGCCGCCCCCGCGGAATCGACATCAAGAGATTTCGGAAGCACAATTTTTGTGAGAGGGGGAGGCCGGTAACCGCCTGTTCCGGCGCCCCGGAGCGCGTCTGTGCAACGGCAGAGAGCGGAGGGGTGTGCGGGGGCTGTTCCCGGCAGGGTCCCTGGGTGCTGGTGACACCCGGTGTTATTGGTGTCGGCCTGTGAGTCCCAGCCGGGGTTGGTGTCGGTCGGTGTGTCCTGCGATGGTTCTTTGCGAGGGGCGAACCCTGCGATACCCGCGATATCGGCGATCATCCGGCACGCGCGAGTCGGTGACTGTGACAGCCTGGACATTAAGCGATGGCGGTCGCTGCGACACCCGCACCGGCGGGAGGAGCGGCAGCATCGCCTGACACCCCGTGCGTGCGGGACGGTCACTCTGACAGCCTGGACTGTCAGGACATGAGGTCCCTGTGACACTCCGGCCATGCGGGATGATCCTGAACAGGCAGGACGGTCCCTGTGATACCCCGGCCATGCGGGACGGATGGTCCCTGTGACACTCTGGCCATGCGGAATGAATGGTCCCTGTGACACCCCGGCCATGCGGGATGATCCCAGACAGGCAGGACGGTCCTTGTGACACTCCGGCCATGCGGGATAATCCCCGCACCGGCAGGACGGTCCCTTGTGACAGCCCGGCCCGGCAGGATGGTCGTGGTCACAGCCCGGACAGGCAGGAGCAGAGGGACCATCCCCGGACCACCGCATGATCCAGGACGGCTGCTGTACCACCCCATCGGGCAGACCAACGCTCCATATGCATACATCTAACTGTATAAATATATATAATATATGTATTTAAATAGGATTATTCTTAAAAAAAGCTCTCGGGGGCCGTGGGGAAGCTCCCTGTCCCGCACACTCCCATCCCCCGGTACCGTGCTCCCCCTCCTCACAAGGCTTCGTGATACACGTGTGCGAGGGGACAGTCCCCGCGGGCCCCCTCGGGGCTGCCAGTCCGCTCGGCCCCGGCCGGCCGCTCCCCGGGCCGCAGGGCGGGGGTCCGGTACCGCACCGGGAGGCCCCCGGGAGGGCCCGCGATGCCGCAGGGGCTCCGGCGCGTCCCGGGGGGCTCGGGCTCGCCGAAGGGTGTGGCGTACTCGGGCTCCGGGGGCAGCGGCTCCGCGTACTCGTGGTGTTTGCCCGGCACGTCGTAGTGGCTCAGGACCAGCGGCAGCGTGTACCCCTCGTCCAGTAGCGGCTTGAAGGTGGAGGGACCCGTCTGGCTGCTGGGGCTCACCTGCACCAGGTCTGGCTCGGCGTACTCTGAAACGCGAGGGGCTGCAGTGTCAGGGGGTCGTGGGTGGGATGGGGTGAAAAACTGGGCAAAAGCTGTGCCAAAACCAGGGGCAGGATGCCCACCCCATGGATCCCACATCCCTCTGCCACAGCACACAGCAGGGCTCCTGATTCCACCTGGCCACCCTCCAGTGCCCACAGCTGGGACTGAGGTGCTGCTGCTGCTATTATTATCATCATCATCATCATTATTATTATTTATATTGTTTTCATTATCATAATTATTATTATTACTGTTATTTATAATAGTTGTTATAGTTATTATTTGTTATATATTTTATTAGAATTATTATTTAATAATATATATAATACCGACAATAATTATAATAATATTAATATTAATAATAATAATGATAATGATGATGATGATGATGATGATAATCATCTGCCCCATCAGGGTCTCCCTTTGGCACAGGACCGTGATGCAGGAGGGGTCGAACCAGAACAGGAAGGGGTAGAATGGACAGCCCAGGGTGCAGTGGGGAGACTCAGCTCCAGCTCGGGCTGAGGGAGCTGTCGGTGCCCTGATCTCGCTGTTACCTGGGGAATGGTTCCTGCTGAGCTCCCCCAGTGTGGGGGCCGTGGGGAAGGAGGCCAGGCTGGGGAGCTGCAGGCTCTGCAGGGAGCACACCTGGCTCGGCTCCGGCTTGGGGTACTCTGGGCAGGGAGCAGAAACCCCTGGTTGTCACAGGCTGTCACCTGGACAGGTGCCCCAGGAGTGGGACAGCTCCGGGCTCAGCACCAGCCAAAGCAGCTGCACCCCATGGCATGGCAGGACCCCCGATTTTGGGGAGGGGTTGGGGACCTTTACCTTTTGTGATCCCACAGTTCAGCTCTGCTGCTGATTTCCTGCCAAGGGGAGAAGCAAGAGGGGGTGAGGGGTCCCAGGCACCCCGTGCCCACCATCACCCACCTCCTTGCACCCACTGAGGGTGGAGCTCACATTCTGGGGAGGCAATGCCAGCTAAAAGCAGAGAGCAGGATGGGACCCACCTCTTCCTGTGGCAGAGGAAAACCAGGAGCAGGAGGATGGAGCAGAGGAGCACGAAGCCACCAATGAGCAGCATCACCAGCAGTGTGGAGTCTGGGGAGGGAGGGCAGTGTCAGCCCCCGGTGCCCTGTCCCACCCCTCTGCCAGGACCCAACCCAGGGCCACCAGAGAAGGAAAATCAAAGTGTTGTCACTGGCATGAAGCCCCAGTTACACCTGGAGCACCACAAGATGATGCTGCACCCCAAGGACAGCCCCCTTGGCACCCACCTGCCTTCTCCGGGTCCAGGGCAATGCCAGGGATGGGGGTGCGAGTGGATGGGCGGCTGGTGGGGACAGAGAACTCCTTGGGGACACTGGGCACTGTGGGGCAGAGCAAGGACTGTGACTGTTGGAGCAGCACCGGGTGTGCCCAGCGAGGCAGCAGTTCCAGGAGAGAATTTTTGGGATGTGGGGGGTGTGAGATCCTTGGGAGGGGCTCACCGTAGGGCCGGGGTGCTCGGACCCGCGCCAGAGGGCAGCCCAGCAGGGCCACCTTGAGGGCCACGCGCTGGTGCCACCTCTGGGGTGTGACACGGACATAGCGGGCGACGATGGGGGGGATGAAGGCGTTGGAAACCTCCCCGTGGCTGTCGGCATTTCCCTCAAAGACCTGGAGAGGGCGAAGAGGTGCCAAAGGCCGAGTGTCCATGGGCAGGGGGGCTCAGCCCCACTGCTGTCCCCTCCATGCCCACCTTGTCCTCCTGGCCACCGCTGGCCCTGTAGGGTTTCCAGTTCTTCCCATCGCGGCTGGAGGAGACCCGGTAGGAGGTCACGTAGTAATCGTGCTGCTCAGAGGAGCCCTTTGTGATGATGCCTGTGGGTGCAGGAGGGGTCAGTCACGGGGTGTGGGACTGTGGGAGAGCTGGAATAATATAGTATAATAATACATAACCCCATCCCTGGGGTGCCCACGCCGCAGCTGGGAAGGGCCTAGGAGGCCAGGACATCACCTGGCAGAGGGAGGGGGTTCCTCTGATCCAGGGAGGGGGTTTGGGTGGCAGATTCCAGCGTGGGACCCCCCTGCTCTGCTCCCAGGAGCCGATAACCTCCGGCCCCCGCTGCCAGCCCCACATTCCTCCCTCCTCCAGCCTCCGGCCGGACAATGTGCCCATTTTCCTGGCCCTGCTGCCGGCGCACAAAGCCCCGCTCTGGGCAGGCTCCGGAGCACAAAAGGCGCTCGCTGGCACCAGATGCAAGAGCATAATATTAACTTGTTCGTCCCAGAAACTGCTGTGGATGAGGGGGGAGGAAGGGACAGAAGGGGGACAGCCAGGGGGGTTGGTTTGCTCTGCATCCCAGTAAAACCATGGCATGAGGAGCTTCATTGCGCCCTGGGAGTTATGGGGGTGAAGTTTTGTGGGGATCAGTGAGGCTGGCACTGTCACCGCGGGGAGGACAGTGGTCAGCGTGGCACAGAGACATGGGCAGCTTTGTCCCCCTCACCTGTGACATTCCTGCGGGTGCCCAGGTCCAGCTCCAGCCAGGTGGCCTCATCTCCAGGTTCAGCTGCCCAGGAGTGGCCAGTGGTGCCAAGTGCTGCCCGTTCGGCCACCCAGGCCCTGGTCTGGCCCAGCACATCCACCTCGTGCCAGCAGGATGAGGCATTGAAGGCGGCCACCTCCAGCACATCGTCACAGGCTGGGGACAGGAGATGGCAGGCTGGGAACCCGGGCCCCCCATCTGGGCATGGCACTGGGGTGGCACTGGGATTGGCAGCCAAAATCGTGCCTTCATTTCAGGGGGAATGGGACAAAAATACCTTTGTGGAATATGAGTCGCTTCTCCGAGAGGGATCCCCTGTGGGGAGGGAAGAGGGGGGAGCGTCAGAATGGTGAACAAACCCAGGGGGTGTTTGAAGTCGAGGGGTGGCAGTTCCTTGTGACAGCACAGGTGGGTGCCACAGCTGGGGGTGGGGTGCAGCCCTTCCTCACCCACCTTTTGGAGTGGAGCCCGTTGGCAAAGGCTGACTCGTAGAGGGTGATGCCCTTCTCCCGGGACAGCGTGACCTGCCCGCCCAGCTCGTCGGCGATCACCCCGGCGTGCACGGCGGCCTTGCACAGCACCGAGGTCTGCGGGGAGCAGGGGGTCACAGCAGCCCCCCAGGGGCACCCCAAGGCCCAGCCCACCCCCCGGGGGCTGCTGGGGGTGGGGACAGTCCCACACTCACGTCCCGGTAGCCCTGGCTGGGGTTGCCCCAGATGTCACCGTGGATGTCCTTGCAGCCCGCGGGGCAGTACACGCTGAAACACACGGTGAGAGGGGCTCAGGGCTTGCTCTGCCCCTCCTCACACCCCCCTCTGCTCCCCATCCCACCACAGCTGCACCCCAAGAGCCCCGGGAGAGGGGTGGGGATGAAACCAGGGCTGATGGGGACTGCCAGGGTGGGGGACACCAAAGCAGGACCACTCACCCCCCGGCCACTCACCTGACGTGCTCCTGTGTGTAGTGGGTGCCTCGAACCAGGCAGGAGACCAGGTCTGCAAGGCAGGGACACCCCAGGGTGAGAGAACCCCACCCAACCCACAGCACTCACCCACCTCTGCCCCAGAGAACCCCATTCCGTGCCTTTCCCAACCGAATCCTGCTCTACATTTGGGGTTTGTCCCCACATATCCATGTCTGGATGCACAGGGAGGGGTCGCCCCTCAGTCCCTGCAGCCATTGGCCCCATGGCACCTCTGTTTGATATTGGGGTGCACCTGACCTAGGGGTCCAGGGTGCTGGAGGGATGTCCCAGCTGGTTGGGAGGCCTGTGGGGTCTCCCATGTTGTGCCCTCAGCCAGGGAGAACACGAATCCTCAGGGAGCTCAGGGCGATGGGAGCCCACCCTGGGGTCAGCAAGGAGCTCCCTCCACCCCCGGCTGTGCCCCTCTCCATGGGCCAAGACACACCCCAGGGGGGCCTGTGCATGCCCAGGGGATGCCCCCCCTTACCTGGGTGCTGTGAGGTGGCGTAGGACAGGAGGAGGCCTCGCCCTGAGCGGTGGCTGGTGCTGTTGAACAGGACGGTCACAGAGCTGGAGTTTGTCACCAGGAGTGGGGCAGAGGGGACGGAGTTCCTGCAGTAGGGCCCTGCCAGCAGGGATGGGGCCGTGGAGAGGGTTGGGGCTGGACCAGACTCCTGGAGGGCACCCCAAGATGTCCCTTGGGATGGCCACCAACCCTTATGGGGACCTGCCACCACATCCCCCCCTGCTGGGGCTGGCACACGTGGCATCACCCCACAGGATCCTGAAACAGGGGCTGTGCTGCCCAAGCTGCCTCCTAAATCCCGCCCCCATTTAATCCACATTAATTTGCAATCTCCATCTCCCTGATTAAAACTTCGGCTTAGCAGGCAGGCGGGTTCCTTGGGGACATCCCACAGCTGGGGACAAGAGGTGGCCCCAATCCCTGGACTGCCATCATCCCCCTGCCCACCACATCGCTCTGCTCTGGCATGTCTATCACAGGGACCTCAGGCTGCCCAGAGACACTTTGAGCAAATGCCATCCTTGCCCTGGGGACAGGGAGCTGTGTCCCCATGGGGCTGGTGGTGACACCTCCTGCTGTGGGGCCGTGGTGTGCCTGGGTCATGTTAAACTGAGAGCCCAGGGGACATGGGACATGTGTGTGCAGCGATGTCACAGGGTCATGGGGGCTCTGCATGACATGCAGATGAGACACACACAGATTTCCCCACCCACCCACTGCCAGATGCCAGCACTGCCCTGGGTCAGTGCTGCCACATCTCTGCACATCCCAGTGACACCCTGAGACCCTCTGGCCGAGCCCCAAGGCTGGAGGCTGCCACCCCCACCCACGGGGACCCTGCCACGTCCCCAGGCAGGGTCAAGCCAGGGCCAGATGCTGGGGCTGAGTCAGCAGGAAGGAGCCCACGGCCTCCGCCTGCTCCGGCTGCTTCCCGAAAAACATCTGGGAGTCCTCAAGGGCCGGCGCCAGCCGTGAGAGAGGGACCCCAGCTCTGTGTCACGCACTGGCACAGCCCTGGGGAAGGCACTCAAAGGGGCTGTGGGTGCCCAACCACCTCCCTCAGCCCCCCAACACCATCAGCTGGGGGTCACCCCTTTCCCGTGTTGCTCCATCTCAGCCTGGGCCAGGACACCCCTGGGCTTTGGGGACAAACATGTCCCCGAGGCCACAGCAGAGGGGATGGGGGCAGGGACCTCCCGTGCTGTCACCCCCCTGGGTACCAGCCCAGAAGGGGTGAAAGCCCTGGAGAACAAGGAGAATTCCCAGTCCCAGGAGCAGCTGTGGATCCACACTGGCTCCTTTCCACCCTATCGTGCCCTCTGCCTCTCCCCAGGGCTGCTCCTTCATCCCTCCCCAGCCGTGATGCTTCCCCCCATCCCCCAAGATGTTTTCCCCAGCACTCATCATGCTCCTGGTGCTGCCAAATCCCTCCAAGACCATTAAATCCCTCCGGGAAAATCCTGGAAGTGTTTAGGCAGCGGCTGGACCGACGGAATTAATTCATCAGCAGCTACATCTGGACCCAACTGGGCATCCCCCCCTCTTCCAGCCTGGCAATACCCCCCTCCTCGGGTACCCCCTTCTTCCTCATACCCCCATCCTCAAATACCTTCCTTCTTCAATAACCCCCTCCTTGTGTACCCCCCTCCTCAAATATCCCCATCCTGGGATACCCCCTGTATTTAGACACCCTCCTCTTCAGGTCCTTCTATCCCTGGATATTCCTCTTCCTTGGATAACACACTCCTCAGACATCCCCACCTTGGGGTACCCCCTGTACTTGGGTACCCTCATCCTCAGTATTTCCCTCTTCAGATAACTCCCTCCTCCTCAGACATTCCCCTCCTTGGACACCCCCCACACTCAGACACCCCATTCCTGAAATACCCCCTTCCTCAGACACCCCATTCCTGAAATACCCCCTTCCTCAGACACCCCATTCCTCAAACACCCCCTTCCTTGGATACCCCCCTCCCTCAGTACCCCCTCCTCAGATATTCTCCCTCCCCACGACAAAATCAGCTAAACCCCCAGATTTTCCCAATACTCTCCCTCTCCAGGTCACTGATATCACCCCCCACAGCCCACCCACAGCCCCTCGGTAGGCTCTGCCTCAGTTTCCCCCTCTGGGACCCCCCCCTTACCGTAGGCAGTGCCAGCCTGGGGGTCTGAGAGCAGCAGGGAGCTGTGGGCACAGTGCTCCGAGGGCTCCAGGTCCACGTCCCCAAACGCCAGGAGCAGGGAGGTGCCCGAGGGTGCCCGCAGCCGCCAGCGGCACACGGTGTGGTTGGGATACGTGCCAGGGTAGTTCTTGGAGCTCAGGGTGCCACTGTGGGGTGCCAGCAGCGTGTGGCCACAGCCATTCCCTGCGGAAACACCAGGAAGAGCTCAGCTCCCTGTCTCAGTTCTCACCTTGGTGCAGCCCCTGGGACACCCCCCAGGCACCCACAGCACCTTCAAATGTTCATTCCTAGTCTAAAACATCATTTTTGGGGTGGATTTTCTGGCCATTCCCCTGCACTAGGGAGTACTGGTTCACCAGTAGTGCTTAATGCTCAGCAAAGTCTTCAGCAGTAGATCTCATTTAGAAAATTAGAAAAAGTAGCACTGCCTTTAACCAGTTCATCAAGTATTAAAACTCCAGACATTTTAGGGAGAAAAGGGAGGGTTTTCTGGCTCCATCCCTGAGGGAATCCAGGGATGAAGCTGCCTCTGTTTCCCTCACAGCCACCCAGCACAGACCTGCATATCCAGCTCCTCTCCAGCCCCCAGAATCCTGATTTGGGGGGATACAAAAGGATCCAAGCAGGAAATACCCCCATCCATGGGGCTGTACAGCTCCCCCAGGACCCCCTGGCTGCAGCCTTGACTTTGAGGATGACCTTGAGCAGCTGCATCCCCATCGCCTCCTCCCCAGGGCGATGCCAGACCCACCACAAAAGGGGCTTTTCTCTGAGCTCACCGCCCCCAGGCACGAGGGAACATCCTGGAAACGAGCTGAAAGTGCCTGGTGTGGAGTTCCAGACGGGATTTCAGGGCAGGATTGGGACGTTGGAAAACAGGGGAAGCCTCACTTAGCCCTTCTGTGTGGGCTGGGGGCATGTGGGGGTACAGTGCCCACCCCTCCCTCCATCCCCAAAAAGCTGCTGCTCCTGCCAAGCATCCTCCTGCCACAGCCAGAAAGAAAAGGGATGGTGGGCATGGGTTTGCCCAGCCTTGGCTCCCCTCGCTGTCGCCGGGAGACGACACAAAGCGCCGGCAAAGGAAAATCCTGAAGGGATAAAACGGGGGAGGGGCCGGAGGTGAAAGATGCCAGTCCCCCACAGAGCCCCCTCCCTCCAAACCAGCCTGCAGGAAGGGCTGGCGGCCAAACTGAGGGGGGTTTATCCTGTGGGACTGGGAGAAATCCCCACTTTCCCCCCTGGCGGCTGATGGAGCAGAGCTGGGGAGGATCAGACCCTCCAGGGCTGGTGGGGCTGGAGGGGCACTGGGGACCCCACAGGCTCCCAGAAGGGAGAGAAATTCGGGGCATTTTGGGAGGAGTTCCCAGCAAGGAAAGTCGAAGCCATTGGGATTTGCACGGAAAACTCTCCCTTGTCCAGGACAGCCCAACACGTGAGCCCAGCCGGGGGTCTGGGATGGACCACCCACCCCTCGCAGCTCCATCTCCACGCTGGAGGGTGTGGAGGAGCTGGTGGGGACCCATGTCGGGAAAAACCCACTCCGGGAAAGGAAATCCTTGTTAAAAACATCCCGAGTGTGGCCAGCGCGTGCCGGGAGGACGTGCCAGAGATAACCCGTGCCAGAGATAAGCCCAGAGCTACAGGCGCTCCCGGGAATTCAGCTCTGAGGATGCCACCAAAGGGTCGGGAATAGCCAAGGCAGAGCCACGAGGAACTTGTCCCCAGCCACAGGAACATCCCTCCCCTCTCCAAAAAAACTGAATTGCCAAAAAATGTGCAAACTGGGTTTCCGGTGGGCGAGGGCGAAGTCACGGCCGGGCCCCGCTGGGCTCATTCCTGCCAGGGATTTGTTTGTTTTCTCACAGGATGCGGGAAAGACACAACAGGGCGATGCTCCGGGAAAAGCCCGGCACGGTCCTGCCTCCGTCACGCTGCCAGCCCCGGGAAAGCTCCCCCGCGTCCGCCACCGGGTTCGGGATCCGGTGGGAACCCTCTGCGGGATGTCCCAAAACTGGATGTGTCCCAAACCCGGGGAACGCAGCGGGAATCCCGCTGACCCCGTGCCTCAGTTTCCCCTCGCTGGGAACGATGCTTTGGATGCTCCGTCCTTGTCTCCTCGCTCTTGGATGAGCTGGGGACAAAGTGGCACCGGGGAACACGAACTTCGGGATGAGCTTTGGGTGAACATTCCTTCGGGGTCGTTCAACACCCCGTGGGGGCAAATCCCCCCGGAGCGACCCTGCCGAGCACTCCCGGGTTGGAGCCGCTGCCCGGCGCACCGGGAGCTCCAGCGATCCTCTTAACCCGGGGATTAGGGATTCCTGGGGAAAACCCTGCGGGAGGGATGGAGCCGACCCCGGGACCACCGGGGGAGGTGACACCGGGGGCAGGGACAGAAGGAGCGGGAGAAGACTGGGCGGGTGCGGGACCGGGCGGGGGTGGAGGCAGCGGGGAGCTCGTACCGGAGAAGCGAGATGGAAGGGACCCGTCCTGTCCGGTACCGGGACAGAGGAATGGAGGGGACCCTGTTCAGGATCGGTACGGGGACAGAGGGATGGAGGGGGCTCCGTCCTGTCCGGTACCGGGACAGAGGGATGGAGGGGACCCGTCCTGTCCGGTACCGGGACAGAGGGATGGAGAGGACCTTGTCTCAGACCAAAACCGGGGCAAGCACGCCGAGAGAACCCTGTCCCGGTGCGGTCCGCTCTGGATACAGCGGGGACCCGTTCCCGGGAGCCCATTCCTGTCCGATCCCGGTCCGGACACAGCGAGGAGCCCGGCACTTACCAGGACAAAGAGCAGCCCCTCTGCCCCTCGTCCCGCTCCCCATCCCGTACCCATCCCAGCTCCCCATCCCGGCGAGCGAAGCGGAATCCCCGGGAGTTGCCGGTGGGAAGGGAGCTCCCGGTGCCGCTGCGAGCCCCGGCAAGGCGCACTCACCGTCCTGTGCGGCGGCCGGGCGCAGCCCCAGCGGGCCGAGCAGGAGGCAGCGGCGGAGCAGCGCCAGCACCAGCGCCAGCGCCCCCGGGGCCGCCCCGCCGCCCGCCCGCATCCTCCTCCCTCCGCCGCCACCCTGGCCCCGCCACTGCTCCGCAGCGCCGTCGCCTCGGCCACGCCCTTCTCCGCCCTGCCACGCCCATTGGCTGTCGCCGCCCGACCCCGCGTCACCATTGGTCGGACTCCTTGTCAGTCGACCGGCACGCACTGCAGGGGGAG
>JAWWEV010000063.1:14747-38733 GCA_035583235.1 Hafferia zeledoni | reverse complement strand
ATATAGTGGAATTCCGCCAACCCCAAGTAAGTTTCCACCCCGCTCCCGCCCGCCGCCTCCCCGGGGTCCGGCGCTGCCATTGGCTGCCGCCGCCAGCCCCGCGCCGCCATTGGTTCAGCTCCCTGTCAGTCATCCGCCGCGCCACGCCCACCACGCTGCGCCCGCCCCCTCACCGCCTCACCGCGTCCATTGGCCGACACCACCCGGCGCCGGCTGCGATTGGTGCGCTGCGCTGTCAATCATCCGTGGGGGGAGAGAGGGGGCCCGGCGGGGTCTTGCGGGGGTCCCACCGTGGACATGCCCGGTGCGGCGCGGCCGCGATGGCCGGGGGAGGGCGAGCACTCCCCGCCGTGACTCCCGGCACCGGTTAATCGCTGGCGGGGGGGCGATACCACCGGCGGCCAGCGGGGGGCAGCACGTGTAAGGCAGGCGGCGGCCGGAAGTGCTGGCGGCCGAGGCCGCGGCGGGCGCTGCGCATGCGCGGGCGCTGCCCGGCCCGTTCCCCCCGCCCTCCCCCCCGCGCCCCCCCCGCTCCCCCCGGCCCTCAGCCCCCGGTTCTCGGCCGCTCGCCGACGGTAAGGCCCGGGAGGGGCCGGGAGGGGCCGTGCGGGCGCGGCGGGGCGGGGCCGGGCGGGAGGGCGGGAAGGACGGACGGACGGAGGGGGCCCGGCCCCCGCCGCGAGGGGAGGGAGGGGTCGCCGCCGTACGTGCCGCCGCCGCCGCCGCGAGGGCGGACGTCGCGCTCCGCCGGGGGGGGGGTGGGGGGGGGCAGCGCCGTGAGAGGGGGCGAGGCCACGCCCCCTCCCCTCGGGCAGGCCACGCCCCTCGGGCGCCGCGCGCCGCCGGGGGGGCCCCGCGGGCCCCCCGCACGTGACACCCCCCAGTGTCCCCTCCCGGTGTCCCCCCTCGGTGTCCCCTGCCGGTGTTCCCCCGTCGGGATCACAACCCCTTCCCCGCAGCCCTCACCGGGGCTGTCCCTGTGCCGGCGGGCCCCCCCGGACATCCTGGGGAAGCCGCGGCCCCGCTGCCCCTCCCGGGGTACCTCGGGGGATCCTGGGGGGTTCCTGGGGGTCCCCGGGGCTCTGGGTGCGCCCCCGGAGCGGGGGCAGGCGCAGGGACCCGCTGGGACACCTGCACCCCCTGTACAAACCGCACCCCTGGTTGGTCCCGCTGGGACGCTGAGCCCCGCCGGGAGGTCCCGGCCTGACATCGCTGAGATTTCAGTGGATGTTGGGAAGGAATTCCTGGCTGGGAGGGTGGGCAGGCCCTGGCACAGGCTGGGCAGAGAAGCTGTGGCTGCTCCATCCCTGGAAGTGTCCAAGGCCAGGTTGGACAGGGCTTGGAGCAAACTGGGCTGGTGGGAGGTGTCCCTGCCCATGGCAAGGGGTGGCACTGAATGGGGTTTTAAGGTTCCTTCCAAGCCAAACCTTTCCATGTTTCCATGACTCTGACACTATGGCTGTCCCAGAAGCTTTTACACCCCAAGGGGGTGATCCAGGCTCTCAGGGCTGAACTCCAGCCCCACAGCAGTAACAACCCCCCCTCTGTGCCTCCTGCACAGCCACAGGAACATCCCCTGGGATGCAGCTGCCAGGTTCTCCTGCAGCACCACACCTTGACACCAGCTCCCCCTGGGAAGCATCATTCTCAGGCATGTTCCTGGTAGTGAGGGATCAGGGCATTCCAGGGGTCAAGCAGAATATCCCAGGGGCTGGGTTGGAAACTCAGGCTCTTGCCAAAACCCTCCATATGGGTTTGCTTCTCTGGCCTGGGGCGTGCAGAGCTGGGGAAAGCACCAACTCAGGAAGTTAGGAGTGGGATGGCACTCAGGGGGATCTGCCTCTGGGATCTGTTCCCAGCTCTCGTGATCCACAGGGAGGAGAAAACCCTCGCCGGGTTCATGTGAGAGATGGCGAATGCCGAGGTGAGCGTCCCTGTGGGTGATGTGGTGGTTGTACCAAGTGACGGGAATGAAGGGGAGAACCCGGAGGATACCAAAACCCAGGTGATCCTGCAGCTCCAGCCGGTGCAGCAAGGGTGAGTTGGATGGTACTGGTGTGCCTGGGAGCTGTGGGATGGGATGGGATGGGGAGGGTGGGCTCTGTGGGTTTTCGTGGCATGGGGACAGAGCGTCGAGGCATTTCCCAGGTCTGTGTTGGTTTTGTGCCATGCAGAGGAGAGAGGAAAATGCAACAGGAAAGAGCTTTTGTGTGTGTGTGACTGTCACGGAGCCTCCAAGGGCTGCACTTGTCCTGAGGGATCCTGCCTGGATCATGGCAGTGGTGCTGTCCCAGACTTCTCTTCCCTCTGCAGCCCCAGGGTGGGTTTTGGCCACGCTGCAGCTGCTGGACGTGGTGGTCTGTGTGTCCAGACCTACATGTGCTTCTGTGCCAGCTTCCCCCTAAAATATTCCTCCTTTAAATACAGGGAAGGTGGGATGTGGAGGGAGTTTCGTGGCACCCCTGGTGCTTCACTTTCCCTCTGGATCAAGCAGGATGTTAAAAATCTGGCTCCAGTTTGATGATATTTGCAGGGCAGGGTGGCTGTGGGCCTGGCAGTGACTTCCCTGTGTGGTCACCTCATGCTGCAGTGACACACAGGGCTGGAAGGGACATCCTGGGACAGTGTTCTCTGCTTCCTGCTGTTGTGGGTGACAGAAAACAGAGGAGAAGGCACAGGGAAGGCTGCAGAGCTGCCTCGGTGGTGCTGTCAGCGTGGAGAGTGGGATGGCAGCCCTGGGAACACCTCTGTGTGTGCCAGTCCTTGGGATTATTTGTGCCAAAAATTCCTGGTGATTGAAACTACACCAGACAAAATCCATGTCCCTCAAAGACAGGCAGAAAGGAAGGAACCAGAATTTTAACCCCATGCTGTCAGTGCCATTTTCCCATGGTTTGTATGGCTTGTTTATGGCCACTTTCCCCACAGGATTTACCAGGAGGGCTCCGAGGCCAGTGCTGCCGTGGTGGCCGTGGAAACCCACACCATCCACAAGCTGGAAGAAGGGATTGGTGAGTTCCCCCTCGGTGTGGATGGATCCCCTCCTGTGCAGGGCTGGTGTCTCCAGTCCGCTGGGCTTCCTTCTGGCTCTGCCCCTGCAGATGCTGATTCCCAGGCATGGATGTGGGTGCAGGGGCTGGGCATACTCTGGAATAAGAGTCTGCTGTTACTGCTTGGTCCCAAAGTCCTGGAAGTGAGATCCTGGCTCTCCTGCAATGAATGGTAAGGGCTCCCACGGGGTCCAGGGGAGCCGGGATGTCACCCTAGTCGTGGTGTGCAGGCACTGGCAGCAGGAAGGATGGTGGTGAGGAATGATGGTGGCTGAAGCACCAGGCTCTGGTTGCTGGGTCTTTGCTGAGCCAACAGCCTGATGGTTTGGGTTGGATGTTCAGAAGAACCAAGTGCTCCCTGCCATTCCTTGAGCAGTGTGTGGGAAAAGGCTCCTGTCACTGGGTGCTGTCACTAGATCTTCACTAGAGTTCTGCTTCCTGTGTGGGTGTGGGTCTTTTGGCAGTATTAGCAGAAAACTCTGCATGTGGAGAGAATATATTATCAGTAAATATCTGGTATTGCTGCTAAAGAAATACCAGAGTTCAGAGAATCTGAGAGAGATCTGTGCTCCAAATTTTAAACCATTTTGATGCCACAAAGATTGTTCTCACTGACACCTCCCCATTACAGATGTGTTGGATTTCTGGTCTCATGTTGTCTTGATAGATGAGCCTCATCTGGGGCATTGTTATACCAAAAAGCAGAAGCCAGTTGCTGTTGGAGTTAGTCCATGGAGAAGACTAAGAGAGGACTGATCCTGAGCTGGGATCTGCCCTTTTCTTGCTTTCCCAAGTGCAGGCCTCACAACCTGTGAGCTTCCAGCTCCTGCCTTGTGGGATTTGAGCCTCCTGGGTGGGAAGTCTCATTCTGAGCTGTTCCTCCCTCAGATCCCAGCACCCTGGAAACGAGTGAGGAGATCGAGATTGCCTATCCCATCACCTGTGGGGAGAGCAAGGCCATCCTGCTCTGGAAGAAGTTTGTCTGCCCAGGAATTAATGTCAAGTGTGTAAAGGTAAGGGAAAAACTCCCCATGGATTTCTTCCCTACTTTCCAGGTGTGCTGCTTGACCTCCACAGAACTTCCTTGACTTTGTGGTTCATCCTGAGTGGCTTTGCCTTTGGATTGTTGGTGCTCAAGTTGTTTTTAGATGGGGAGAAGCATGGGAGGGGTGAGTTAAGGAGGGAAGGATATCACCCATCCTGTATTTCAGCGTAGTATTGGCCATTGAGGAGGAATTGAAGGCAGGCAGGGGATGTGTGGTGAGATTTGAAGGAATTTTGCTTCCTTTCCTCTTCCTTTAGTGTTTTAGTACTCCACTCTTGTCACTTCCTTGGGGAGCAGGTTGCACTGGGAAGAGAAATCTCCCTGTTAGTTTTTCCCAGTTGAGAGTGTGGCAGTGTGACAGCAAATACACCAAATCTGAGCCCCATGTGCTGCTTCCCCTCAGTGGGAATTACCTGAGTCACTGGAGCAGGACTGAATGGATGCCTGAGGGAAGCAGCTGGATCAGCTGGATGCTCCTGGGCTGTTTGATGTAACAGGAGCTTCCTTGACTGTACACAGTCTCAGGAGATGATTTGGTTCCTACTGAGCCTTCAGGGCTGTTCTTGGTTAGGACTGTGTGGTTTGAGTGCTGATGGTGGCAGGTCATCCCTGCAAACATCCATCCTGGAGCTGTAAGAATTGCTGTGCCAGGGAGATCAAAGCTGGGAAGGATCTGAGAAGCAGCTCCTCTCTCTGGGCAGGAGAGAGGACTCTTCTGCTCTGTGTTGGATGTCCCAAAGGATGTTTCCCTGTTTGCTGAGCCTTTGTTTGTGTCGTTGGCAGTTCAATGACCAGCTGATCAGCCCGAAGCATTTTGTTCACCTGGCAGGGAAGTCTACCCTGAAAGACTGGAAAAGAGCCATTCGCCTTGGAGGGATCATGCTGAGGTATTTGACCCTGTCCAGCTCAGGACTTCACCCCTGCAGCTGCAGGACCCGAGCAGGCTTTTTGTCTGCTTTGCAGTCCCCAGGAGGTCTCTTGGAGCCTCACAGTACCTGGCCAGCAGCCTGCAGAGATTCTGACACTGTCTTATGAGGGGCAGGATCCCTCATCCCGGACAGAAGTGGCCTCACCTGGAGGTCCTGGTACTTGGTGGGGGTGGAACAAGACTGGACCTGCATGTGAAGCTGAGGGATGGCTTGTTTTGCCATTTGAAAGCCTTGCAGGAGATCTTTTGTGTGCAGAGTGGCCTTGAGGTCTCCCATTCTGTGTCCTTCCCATGGCCATGGCGTTCCCATGTGGAATACTCCCTTTTGTCTCCAGGCTGAGACTGAGCTGAGCCTGTTTCTCTCCCCACTCCCTGCACAGGAAGATGATGGATTCGGGGCAGATTGACTTCTACCAGCACGACAAAGTTTGCACCAACACCTGTCGGAGCACCAAGTTCGATCTCCTGATCAGCAGCGCCCGAGCGCCAGTGCCGGGGCAGCAGAGCGTGGTGCAGACCCCAACCTCAGCTGATGGTAGGAAACCAGTTATTGATCCCATGGGAATTCCCCCTCTTCCTCCCAGATTCTCCCTGGGCACAGCAGGGTGGTCCCACTGTTTTGAAGAAGACTGATCTGGTTTTTGGGAAGGAAAATGTGTCTGCTCAGAGAGGTCTCGGCAGCATCTGACAGGGAGCTCTGCTCTGCAGGACTGGGAAGGGCTGTAAGCAGCTGGCACCAAGCAGGTGCCTTCCAGAGAGACAGCCTTGGGAGCCAGGACAGGGATTGAGAGCCTTGAAGGGATCCCTGTTCTGGGATCACCATGTGAGTGAACACCTGAGAGAGCTCACACAGCATTTTCCAATGTATTTTCCATTTGGGTGGCTGCTACAAAGGCATGAGTTGGACTCATTCTAACAATGAATTTAGGGGTGCTGAGCTCCCCCAGAATGTCCATGAACAAGGTGTGATGGCTGGACATGATCTGATGGTCATTCCAACTGCAAATGCTCAGTGATCTTGTGCTCCAGAGCAGAAATTGATGTCTTCGTTTTTGACAACATTCAGCTGTGTGGGTTACATTTCTCTGAGCCCCTGGGTGGATCAGATAGGAGAGCTGTCCATAGGCTAAGGAGAACCTCCTGGAAAGCACCATGGCCACATGGTAAAACTTAACAGTGCCTGCACATCAACTTAGTCCCAGATTTGATCCACAAACTTAGGACTGAGTCAGATCCATTTTGCTTTTATAAGCCAGCTTGGACACCAACTCCATCATTTAGGATTAGGGCACCTCTGGGTGCAGAGCTCCCTGTGGATGATGCAAGGGGAGAAAGCTGGCTGAGCCTTATTTGTTCCCTTCTTTATTCTGATCCCTTTCTGCTCCTTTGGTGCCAGGACCCCACTTTGCTTTTTGGAGGGCACATGGTTTGCCCTGCAGAAGCCCCAGAGCCCTTCACAGTCACAGTTCTAACAAGGAGCATTTGGCTGGAAGAAGTCAGGCACAAACCTGACCTGAGAGTGAAAAAGAGGCTGGGAGGGTTGAGAAGGGTGGGAATCAAAGCAGGGATCCAGGGCTGGCACTCCAGAGGGAGCTGAGAGGGGCTCTCTGGCAGGGAGCATCACCCAGATCGCACTGTCGGAGGAGAGCATGGAGGAGGGGATCGAGTGGAACTCGGCTCTGACGGCTGCTGTCACCATGGCCACTGAGGAGGGCATGAAAAAGGACACAGATGAGATCTCAGGTAAGCTCAGCCTGTTTGCTGGGTGTTTTTCTTCCCCTCTCCTCCTCTATTACGTTTTGGAAATCCTGAAAATAAGGAGAGCTTGAGTGATGACAGAGCTGACCCCCAGCCCCTTGGCTATCCCAGCATTTCCCAGGCATCCAGACTCCCTGCCAAAAACCAGAGCTCCCCACTGCAGGACTTCAGCCCTGGATGATCCCCCAGTTACAGTGAGGGGCTTTTCTTAATTTATTCCAAGGATGTAAAACATGTCTGCCAGCCTGGAGCTGGGCTGGAACCACCAGGGAGCAGAGTCCTGTTTGTTCCCTGTCAGCTCTCTGGGCTTTGCATTCTCTCTCAGGATCACTATGGAAGCTTGGCCAGAATTTCCTCAAAGATTTTAAGCTCTGCATCTTGCAAAGATGTGAAATGAACATTTTTCACATCTTTGCCTTGGAAGTCATGGAGCTGCTTGAAAACCTGTTGTAATTTGCTGTCCAAGTTGGTTTTTCTTGGTTTGGAAGTGGTTGTTTCTTTTTCACATGTCCTGTCAACCCCAATGGCCAAACTGGAAGTCACCTTGCAAAGTTATACACACCTGAAAGGTTTAAGGTGGGAGAAATGCCAACTGCTTGTACATGTTGATTTCTTTTTCCCCTCTTTTGTGCCAGAGGACACTCTGATGTTCTGGAAAGGAATAGCTGATGTGGGGCTGATGGAAGAGGTGGTGTGCAACATCCAGAAGGAGATAGAAGAAGTCCTAAGAGGGGTGCAGCAGAGGCTGGGGCAGTCTCCCTTCCAGATGACAGGTAGGTTGTGAGGAAGGAGCCTCAAAAGGGCAGATTCAGGCAAAAAATCCTGCCAAGGGTCTGTCCCACCATGTAAAGCTGGTGAGTCAGGATGGAGAGCCAGTTCCCACTCATTCTGAGCTGTGGCAACACACTCTGGGTGTGTTCTTAACCTGCCCAGCTGTGAGTGCCTTTACTTCAAGGGCCAAGGACACACCATTCCACCCTGTTCCCTGAGCAGAGTGACCTTGGCAGCTGGCTGGGACCATGGGATGAGTGTCCACAGCTCCCAGCCCTCATGGAAGCTCTCCCAGAGTCACTTGGGCTGGAGTTCCTCAAACCCTTATCTGTGACAGTGCAGGTCTAAACAGGTCCTGCCCCCTCACTTCTTGTTCTGCCTTCACTGGTGCCAGAAAACCTGTTTTGGGGGTTGAACCAGATGAGGGGAATGATCTGGGTTAAAAATAACTCCCCTCCCCTTTTTTAGGGTTATTTTTAACTTGGATCAGTTCCCTAATCCAGTATGGCACATGCCCCTCTGAGCACCTCTTGTTGATGCTCTTCCTGAGAGAACATCCATGGAGCCACAAACTTTTATTTTACCCAAGATATTTTCTTTTTCTTAATTTTCTAATTTGCCTTTTTGCTGGCAGATCTTTGTGTCTGGGAGGTGGCAGGTTTTGGGAGCTGTGAGTGATTGAAGTCAGTGGATTATAAGAGACATTCTGCAAAGCTTTCAGTGGAGCTTGGCATGTTAATGACACTGTCAGCAGCATGGGGTGATGATTTGTAGGTGGAGAGCTCGTTTGTATCTCTGTGATTGCAAATTATGCTTTCATTTGCAGCAGTTTGGAGCTGCTTGAGTGACACAGCTCTGTTCCATTTGCTTTATCATGTGAATGGGATTATTTAGTCCTGGGATGTCAGAAGGATGAGGGAGCTGGGCCTGCCTTTGTCAGTTGTGAAAGAACAGAGAGAGCTTTAGAAAAAGCTGCAGAAAATGTTTGGTGTAATAGGAGCATATTTTGAGTACCTGAGTCCTGCATGGGACTGAGCACCCTTTCCTTGCAGATGCTGCTGTCCTGAACAACGTTGCCCACACATTTGGCCTAATGGACACAGTCAAGAAGGTTCTGGACAACAGGAAAAACCAGACAGAGCAAGGAGAGGAGCAGTTTCTTTACACACTGGCAGGTAAAGTGCCTGATAAGGTTCACATCTTGCTGCTGCTCTTGGGAATGAATGTGCCTGTCCTTCCACACAACCCCAATGTGTCTCCCTGCTCACTGTGTCCTGTAGGATCTGTTCTTACCTCTGTCCTAGTCCTCTACTGCCCTGGATAAATGAGGTCACTGTGCTTCTTGTGGCTCCCAGTGTTCTCACCAACACTTGAGGAGGGTGTTTCACTGATCCTGCTCCTATGCCTAGTGGGGAGGTGACCCAGCCAAGCTCAGGAAGCAATTCCAACTGCCATGGGGGGTTTCTCCACTTTCCCTTGTGGGTGGGTTTAGCTGAAAGAGTAGAAATGCCAATCTCCTCATCAGTAGGAGTAGCCAGCAGGGATGGAACATTCCCTGTGCCTTATCCAGCTGCTGACAGCCAGAACATTGCCCAGGTCGGTGTGGGTGGCAGGACAGCCTGGCCTTATCCTTCAGAGCAGTTTGATCCCAAGGGAGATGCCAAGATCTTGCTGGCTGGATGGTTGGGTGTCCTCCTGCCACAGCCCTGGGGGGTGATGGAGCCCAGGGGCTCCCGCTGTCCCCAGCCTGACACCCCATTCCCTTCACAGACCTGGAGCGGCAGCTGGAGGAGCAGAAGAAACAGGCCAGGGACCAGAAGACCAAGTCCCAGACCATCCAGAACGTGGTGCTGATGCCCGTGAGCGCTCCCAAACCCCCCAAGAGACCCCGTCTGCAGCGCCCAGCCTCGGCCACCGTCCTGAGCCCCTCCACGCCCCTCCAGCAGCCCCAGTTCACCGTCATCTCCCCCATCGCCATCGCGCCCGTCGGGCAGCAGTTCTCCGTGGGCAACATCCCCGTGGCAACCATCAGCCAGGGCTCCAGCCCTGTGACTGTGCACACCCTGCCATCCGGCTCCCAGCTCTTCCGATACGCCACTGTGGTGTCCTCTTCCTCCTCCTCCTCCTCCAAGACCAGCTCCTCGGACACGGTGACGCTGCACCCATCCTCCAGCCTGGCGCTGCTGAGCTCGGCGGCCATGCAGGACAGCGGGGCCCTGGCCAACGTGGCCACTGTGGTCAACCCCGTGGAGCTGGTGGCCATGGAGTCGGGCATCACCTCCACCATCCAGGCCGTGGAGGGCACCTCGGAGGACGGGCAGACCATCATAGAGATCGACCCCGCGCCGGATCCCGAGGCGGACACGGATGAGCCGGAGGGCAAAGCTGTGATCCTGGAGACGGAGCTGAGGACTGAGGAGAAGGTGGTGGGAGACGTGGAGGACCACCAGCACCAGGTCCATAATGTGGAGATTGTGGTCTTGGAGGACTAGTGGGGAAGGCAAAGTGTCAGTTTGGGGAAGAGTTGGGAATTTGTTTTGTTTCAGGCTTTGTTTTTTTTTTGTTAAGCATCTTCTCCAGCCACCTCATTTGTTTCCATGGATATTTTCATTGTACTGTATATAATATATATATATATATATATATAATTTTGTTTTTTAAAACAAAAAAAATGCTGGAGAAACACATGAGACCTGGAAAAGGCTCTATCTCCATGGAGCACTGAACAATACCCCCTGTTTGCAGGGTCAAGGAGAGACTGGATCTCTGCTGGACAACTCAACTGGGAGGAACCAGCCGTGCACTTGGTGCTTCTGCTCCGGGGCTGCCCTGGCCCCAGAGACTCTTTGAGAGACAATAACCAGTGGCTGGAGCGTGGAAGTGGCTGTGGGAAGGGGTGACGGATTTGGGGTGGAACAGGTACCTCATTTGTATTTTTATTTTCCCCTGGGAAGGGAATTCTGTTGGACTCTACACTGTCACCTCAACTGAGATTTTTTTATTATTGTTCTTGCTTTGGGGAGGCCAACAGTACCATGAGTTTACTGTCCATGTTCTCCTCCTCCTCCATATGTATTTTTATATCTCTATTTTTTTGTATTTCTTCGCTCTCTCCCTTCCCTTTGCCCACATTTCCCAGCTGCACAGCCCTGGGACCTCCTCTCGGGCCTCCCTGTATCCCAATCCCACCTCTTCCCGTGGCACTTTTCCCCCACACTTTTCCCCCATCCCTTTCCCTGCCTGGCCAGGCTCGGTGCTGCCGCTTGGAGACTCCGAGATCACTTCAGCCTTTTACAGAAAAGGCAAAAAAAAAAAAAACAAACCCAACTCAAGCTCAAACCCAGACCCTCCCCCTTGGCTGGGGGGGACCTTCCGGGGTGTACAAAGCATGTTGTGCTGTTGCTTTCCGGGAGAGCCAAATTCCGGACTGGGACAGCTTCTGTTTACACTGTGTGCTGAGGCTGCTCCGTGCTTGTCGCTACTCGTTTTGGTGGTTTTATTTTTGTATTATTATTGTTATTATTATTATTATTATTTTATTTTGGTTTTCTTCTTTCTTCCTATAATCTCTTGGCAGGATTAGAACTGGCACGTTGCTGAAATACTGTGTCACCCCGTTGTTTTCCCTCTTTCCCTCTTCTGTTTTTTTTTCTGGTGGGAAGATGGAAATGGGAAGCGCCGGGTGCCTTTAGAGCTGCAGAGGTTTGGGAAGGGCTGGGAGGGGGGAGCTGCTTGGCTGGAAATATTAAGCAAAACAACAGCAAAGGAGAAACGCACCTGGGGAGGGTGGGGGGAGGGCAGGAAGATGTGTTTGGCTATTTTTTTGCATTAAAAGGAAAAATGGAACCAAGCTCTGATGGTTTATTTGTGGAGAGGTGGAAGGCGGTGGCTCCATCCCGTCGGGGACAGGGTGGGATGGGCAGGATCCCTCTGCCCCAGTTTGGGAAGGGTGGTCACTGCTGCTCTGACTCTGGACTCAGGGAAGTGTTTTCTGGCTGAGGATGGAGGTGGGAACAGCTGTGAGAGCCAGATCTCATGTTCAGTCTGGAGAAGAGAAGGCTCCAGGGAGCACTTAGAGCCCCTTCCAGTGCTTTAAGGAGATCCAAGAGGACTGGAAAGGGACTTTGGACAAGAGCCTGCTGGGAGGGACAGGACAAGGGGAGAATGGCTTCCCACTGCCTGAGGGCAGGTTAGGTGGGATATTGGGAAGGAATTTTTGGCTGTGAGGGTAGGGAGGCTCTGGCACAGGTTGCCCGGAGAAGCTGTGGCTGCCCCATCCCTGGGAGTGTCCAAGGCCAGGTTGGACAGGGCTTGGAGCAACCTGGGCTAGTGGAAGGTGTCCCTGTCCATGGCAGGGGTTGGAACTTTTAAGGTCCTTTCCAACTCAAAGCATCCTGTCATTCCACGGGTTTGGATCAACTTACCTACCTCCTTCCACGTCCAGCCACCTTCCCTGCATCCCCCTCTTCCTGGCTCCGTGCTGGCACACCCTGGACCCCATTCCTGATCCAGGCTCCCCGCAGCTCCCCCACCTGAGCCGTGCCTGGCCAAAGGGGCACGATCTGTGCTCTCCCACCCACCCAGGTGGGCGCCGAGCTGGACACCGTCCCGGCGTGGCGGTTGTGCCGAATACTCCTCCGAGCCCCCGCACTTACCGCGTGTCTCCGATAAAGGGCGTGCTGGCCCTTTAAGAGCCGTGCCGCGCCCGGCCGAGCGGGGGCGCTGTTCCCTGCTCGCTCCGCCGCCGTCCCGGCGTGCCGCGCGCTCCGCCGCCCCCCCCCCCGCCGATTTCCCGCCATTGTGCCTGGGCGCGCGCGGCGCCGCGTGAGCGGGCGGGGGCAGCGCGAGGCGGGGGCGCGCCCGGGGAGGGCGGGGGGGGGGGGTCATAGAGACGCGCGGCCGGGGGTGGGGGGGTGGTGGGATAGAGCGTCCCCCCCTCGCCCCAGCTCCGCTCCGCCCCGCCCCGCCCGGCGGCCTCGCCGGGAGTCCGCCAAGGGCCGCCCCGCAGCGCCCGCCGGGCCTCGGACAAAGCCGCGCCGCCGCCTCTGCCGCCCCGCCCCGCCCCGCCCCGCCCCGCAGCCCCGCCGCGGAGCCATGTCGGCCAGCAGCCTCCTGGAGCAGGTACGAGCGCCCCTCGGCCTCCCCCCGGGACGGGCCCGCCGGCCGAGCCCCGCGGTGCCGGGCCTAGCGCGGGCTGCGCTCCGGGCGGCGGCTGCGTCCTCGCCGCGCTCCATTGTGCACGGCCCGCGCCTGGGCCTGTTCCCCGCCTCCCTCGGCCCGGCCTGGCCCCCGGCCCTGTCCCGGAGCGGGTCTGGCCCCGGCGGGCCCGGGCGCCCCCAGCTCGGCCGGCTCTGTGTCCGACCCTCGGCCCCGTTTCCCGCCCCGCCGGGTCTCTCACCCCTCTCAGGGCCGGATCTGACCCACAGGCCGGGTTTGTTTTCCCCCTCCGGGCCTGTTTTGTCTCGTTCCCCCAGGCTGGGTCTATTTCCCTCCTTCCTCGTGTCTAGTTCCCCTCTCCCCGTACTGGGTCTGTTTTCCCCCTCCAGGTCTGTTTTCCCCAGTCCCAGGGCCGGGTCTGACCCCCCAGGCCGGGTCTGTGTCCCCCTCCGGGTCTGTTTCCCCAATCCCAGGCCGGGTTTGTGTCCCCCGGGCTCGTCCTTCGCCCTCCCCGCGCCGGGGCCGCCTCTCCCCCTGACTCACCGCTCTCCTTCTCTCCCTCCCTTTCTCTCCCGCGGTGCCGCTCCAGAGACCCAAAGGCCAAGGCAACAAAGGTGAGAGCTCGGGCAGGGCTGGGGGGATCCCAGGGAGGGAGGGAGGGAGGGTCTCCCCAAAATCTGCCGCGGGGCTGCTGGGCTGGAGGAGCTTCGCAGGTGTTTGTGCCGTGGGGAAGTGCCCGGTGTGTGCTCTGTGTGTGTTAGAACCGGCAGGATTTTGTCGTATTGCAATGTTTGGCTTTAAATACTTAAAGCTGGTCAATACTGAGAGTTTCGTGCCTGTTGCTTTGCTGATGTTTCACGTCTCTCCTCAGTGCAAAACGGCTCTGTGCACCAGAAGGATGGGTTGAATGATGATGACTTTGAGCCCTACCTGAGCCCCCAGGCCCGCCCGGTGAGTCCCAGGAGCCTGCTGGGTTCCTGCTGCTCAGCAGAGGGGAGTTTGGCCTCCTTGTGTCTTCCCCATCTCCTCTGACTGCGTTTGGGTCTTTGCCAGCACCTTCATTTCCCACCCTACACCTTCATTTCTCCATTTCCCACCCTACACCTTCATTTCTCCATTTCCCACCCTACACCTTCATTTCTCCGTTTCTCACCCTACACCTTCATTTCTGCAGTCAGGAAGCCCTGACTTGTCTTCAGGTTGTAGTGGGGGAGGTGGGAAGATTTTAGTAACTTTTTGGTGCTGTGAGAACTTCCTACACGTGGTTTTCAGCTCTTTTTTTTTTTTTTTTTCCTCCAATGTGACTCTCTCAAAGTCACCATTTCTGCTCTTTCAGTTTTACTGTTGTGTCTGTGTTGGTTTCTGGCACTTTGCACCACAGAGATGTGCTGAGCTGGGTTGGGAAGTTGCCTCATTGTGCTCAGCAGGGCTTTTGGAGGATCAGATCAACCTTCTTATCTCTGCACCAGGTCAACTGACAGTGCCTGTCATGGGGATTTCTCTGTTTTTCACCAAAAAAAGCCCCAGAGCCCACGTGTGATAAGAGTGTTGAGACTTCCTGAGTAGCCTGATTACAAGTGGAGCTGGGGAGTTTGTGAGCAGCCCCTGGAACTCCAACTCCTTCTCCTCTTCACTTTCTCTTAGATCAGCTCCGCTGTTAACTGGTTTTTGTTTGTTTTCCTTAATGAGCTGCAGGGGAGTGACACAGAACAGATGGAGTTCAGCTGATTAGATGTACAAGGGAGCACTGGAGATAAACATCTGTAGTAGCACCAGAGCATTCAGTTCATCCTCTTGGCTTCTCTTTGCAGTTGTGATCAGTAAAAATAAGCTGTTCTGGGTTCCCCTTTCTGGATTTTTGCTCATTTTCACTAGTCAGTACGTTGTTTTTTATCATGTGAAGGTAATGCCTGTTTTATTGGGACTCAGGTTTCTATCTCAGTGAAATCTTCAACAGGTATTTTCCTTTTTTGTGCTACAGGTCTGAGGATAAAAGTTCTTTATGTCCTGTCAGAATTCACCTGTCCATCAGTATAATTCACTGTATTCTGCTCTCTAAAAAGTTACAAGTCTAAATTTAACCTTCATAGGGTGTGTAATTACTTTCTGAAGTCTTCAATATAACCAGCTACTTTTCTAGTAGCTATTTAATTTTTTTTTCCTATCCCAGTTACCAGAATCCTTAATTTCCAGCTTCCTTCTGAATGTGGATGTATTTCCTGCAAACTGCAGGTTTATTTAAAACCAATGAGGGTTGCTATGATTTTGAAACAACACAATATTTTCCCTTATTTTGCACGTTTGATGAAGAACTTCTGGATCTTTAATTTCTTTCGGTGTGTCTCATGCTGGTAAAAATACCTTTTAAATATCAAGAAGTGATTGGAGCTGCTCTAGGAGGCAGAAAATGAGCAGGAGGGAGGGGAAACCACCAAGTGAACTTGGAGTGGGACCTTTGGACGACCCTGTCTCAGTTCCTCACTCTGATGTGTTGCTTCTTAACCCTATAAAATAGACCAAACCCTGAGAGCTGAGCCTGGAGTGGGGACACCATTCTGCTCAAAAACACAAAGGTATCAGAATTGCTGGAGATGGGACAGGGAGGAGTTACAGACATGGCTCTGGATAACAAGATAAATGAATTTTGGAGTTGCTTCCCAAGCTTTCCAAACACACACATACAAGGTAACCAAGCTGGGAAGTTCCACTGTTCCTCCTTCCCCAGCTGCTCTTTCAGATGTGACTGTTACTGTCACCCCCTCTTCGAGGTTACTGTGTATTTTGAAGCTCAGATACACAGTAAATGATTCTTTAAAACCCAAAACCCCCACAGAAACATGAGGTCAGGCTCACGTAGTTCTGGTCCAGGGTGAAGAGGAACAGTGAATTTGAGGAAATAACTGTGTGAAAAATCTTAGTCATGGAGAGAATGAGAAGCTGGGGGAGTTTATTTGCATGGTTGAGGTGACAAGGGGATGGCTTTTAATGTTATAGTGATGTCCTTCCTGTGGAGAGGAAAAGCTCTGCCTTGGGTTTAGGGATGGACCAGCATGTTCCTGTTTCATTCAAGTGAGTTCTGGGAGAGAAAATTTTACTCTTACAATTGAGGGATTAAGTTGTGAAGAGGCTTCGCTGGTTCAAAATAATAATGGGGAGGTTTTAAGTTCTTTCATTTGCCTTACAAATTATTGTTGGTGCTTTTGGGCAGGACTGAGTTCCTCAATTAGTAAAACCCTGGGTGAGAGTGAGTTTTGTTACTCATTTGCTTTTGGGAGCCCTTTGTGGGAAAACCAGAGGCTGGAGAGAGAATCTGTGTGAGTTTTCACACCTCAACCCTGTGAACTACCCCAGAAATCTTGTCTCTGAGCACCTTCTGTTAAATAATTCCTGTTAATGTTGTGAAGTTGAGGCTGGGTTAGCCCCAAACCTGTTGCCTTCTGTAACTCTGTGGAAGGTGGAGTGGCAAACCAGCTGTCCTGGAGGGTGCCCGGGCCATCCTGGAGGGTGCCCGGGCCATCCTGGAGGGTGCCCAGGCCATCCTGGAGGGTGCCAGGGCCATCCTGGAGGGTGCCAGGGCCATCCTGGAGGCTCCCTGGATTTCAGCATGGCACGAAGTCCTTCAGGAGCCACACTTGGCACATGAAAACATGATGGAAGGAGCAGTGGAGCAGGGCCTGCTGTAAGCCAGGCTTTTAACAGGGGGCTGAGCCTGCCTTTGATCTGCCGTGCACTGGGCTGCCTGTCAGGGGCTGGGCAGCACGAGGCTGCTGCTCCCAGGTTCAGATTACTGAGGATAATGTCCATTAGCACGGCTGGAACCACCCCCCGGAGAGGACCTGGCCTAGGATGGGAAATGACAGATGGTTTTCATGTAAGCAAATCTTGGGGATGTCTGAGACTTCCCTAATTGTCAAATTAGGTGCTTGTTTTTGTAACCTAAAGGCTGTTTGGATGTTAAAAAGGAGACCAAGGCACGCAGCAGGTTTTGTTTTCCTCCCTGGGTTTGAAACCTCCTCGTGCTGCTGCCTGTGAAAGGCTCCTACTGAGACTCCCCATTTTCAGGTACTTTTTAGTGTCTGCCCACAGCACTGGAGCAGTTTGTGCTTTGAGGAACAGGCTTTAAATCTCTGTTTCTTTGCAAGTCCTTGGACTGTTGTGAGCTCTGCAGCTTCAAGTTGTGGTAATGAAGGTGTTTTCATGGGTAGTAAGTTTAAGGAAGGCAATTAGGGACACTCATAATTCTGGCAGTGTGTTTCCACTGGATCCTTTTCCTCCTTATTTCACTTTTCTCTACATCATCCCCACAAACTTCCCCTCCAACACCAGTATAAGGGCTCAGTATGTAACACAGGCAAGAAAAGCCCTTGTTGGGAGTAGCTACAAACAGAAGATAGTTGGATGCAAGGTAAGATACTGGTTTTAAAGCCTGAGCAGGAGCTCCGGGGCTGCCCAGTGTCCAGCCCTACTCCTTGCATCAGGAATTCCCATTTCCACATGGGAAGCTTTCTGAGCCTTTGTCTTTAACCTTTCTGAGCCTTTGTCTTTAACCTTTCTGGCAGTGAAACAGCTTTTCGAGCCCTTGTAACAAAGGAGGTGTTCAAGGCTGGGCCTGTTTATCTGCCCAGCCCTAAGGTAGGGAGGGGTGGGGCACGGGAAGTCTTACGCTGGCTTTATTCCTGCTCCCTTGAAATGGGTTCAACTCCTCCTGCCTCCCCAGCACTCATGTTTTTGTGGTTTTCTTTCAGAACAATGCATACACTGCGATGTCTGACTCCTACTTGCCGAGCTACTTCAGTCCCTCCATCGGATTCTCCTACTCCCTGGGCGAGGCCGCCTGGTCCACAGGGGGAGACCCCCCCATGCCCTACCTGACGTCGTACGGACAGCTGAGCAACGGGGAGCCCCATTTCCTGCCCGACGCCATGTTCGGGCAGCCCGGGGCGCTGGGCAGCACCCCCTTCCTCGGGCAGCACGGCTTTAACTTCTTCCCAAGCGGGATTGACTTCTCGGCCTGGGGGAACAACAGTTCTCAGGGACAGTCCACCCAAAGCTCGGGCTACAGCAGCAACTACGCCTACGCCCCCAGCTCGCTGGGGGGGGCCATGATCGACGGGCAGTCGGCCTTTGCCAGCGAGACCCTCAACAAGGCACCGGGCATGAACACCATCGACCAGGGCATGGCGGCCCTCAAGCTGGGCAGCACGGACGTGGCCAGCAGCGTGCCCAAAGTCGTGGGCTCGGCCGTGGGGAGCGGCTCCATCAGCAGTAACATGGTGGCCTCCAACAACCTGCCCCCGGCCACCATCGCGCCGCCCAAGCCGGCCTCGTGGGCCGACATTGCCAGCAAACCCGCCAAGCAGCAGCCCAAGCTCAAGGCCAAGAACGGCATCGCCGGGTCGAGCCTTCCGCCGCCTCCCATCAAACACAACATGGACATCGGGACTTGGGATAACAAGGGCCCCGTGGCCAAAGCGCCGGCGCAGGCCTTGGTGCAGAACCTGGCGCAGCAGCCGGCGCAGGTGTCGCCGCAGCCCGTGGGCCAGCAGATCGCCGGCAGCCCGCCGGTGGCCCCGGCTCCGGGTGGGCAGCAGCCACCGGCCCCGCTGCCCGTGCCC
This sequence comes from Hafferia zeledoni, assembly GCA_035583235.1. Lineage (NCBI taxonomy): Eukaryota > Metazoa > Chordata > Aves > Passeriformes > Thamnophilidae > Hafferia > Hafferia zeledoni. Next base: position 20,409 of record JAWWEV010000063.1, on the reverse strand, counting down.
CCGGCACAGCCGGCCCCACTGCCCGTGCCCCCGGCACAGCCCACCCGCTGGGTCGCCCCCCGGAACCGCGGGAGCGGCTTTGGCCAGAACGGCGTGGACGGTGCCGGAGCGGGGCCAGCCCAGGCCAGCGCCGCGTCCCCCTCGGAGCCACACCCGGTCTTGGAGAAGTTGAGGTCCATCAACAACTACAACCCCAAGGATTTTGACTGGAACCCGAAGCACGGGCGGGTGTTCATCATTAAGAGTTACTCGGAGGACGATATCCACCGCTCCATCAAGTACAACATCTGGTGCAGCACGGAGCACGGCAACAAGAGACTGGACGCCGCCTATCGCTCCATGAACGGGAAGGGCCCCGTGTACTTACTGTTCAGTGTCAACGGTAGCGGCCACTTCTGCGGCGTAGCAGAGATGAAATCCTCTGTGGACTATAACACCTGTGCAGGGGTGTGGTCCCAGGACAAGTGGAAGGGACGATTTGATGTCAGGTGGATTTTTGTGAAGGACGTTCCCAACAGCCAGCTGAGGCACATCCGCCTAGAGAACAACGAGAATAAACCAGTGACCAACTCCAGGGACACTCAGGAGGTGCCTCTGGAAAAGGCTAAGCAGGTGTTGAAAATCATTGCCACCTACAAGCACACCACCTCCATCTTTGATGACTTCTCACACTACGAGAAACGCCAAGAGGAGGAGGAAAATGTTAAAAAGGTAACGTGTTGGTGGGTTTTGGATGAGTCCTGCGGGGCAGGAGGTGGAGGAGGGGCTGCCTTGGGCTGGACTAAATCCAGGATGGGAAGGTTTGGGCTTGTGAACAGGCTTGCTGAGCATCAGCTGCCTTTTGGCCACCTGCCTGCTCACACCTGGAGCCCACACCCAAAGGGCACCTCCTGTTCAGGGGGGAGTGTCCAGAGGAGGCCACCAAGTTGTTTGGAGGGATGGAGCACCTCTCCTGCAAGGAAAGCTGAAAGAATTGGGATTGTTCAGCCTGGAAAAAAAGAAGGATCCAGGGAGACCTAATTGTGGCCTTTCATGGCCTAAAGGTGCTACAGGAAAGATGGAGAGAAGAGACTGTTTACAAGGGCATGGACTTACAGGATAAAAGGAAGTGGTTTCACACTGTAAAAGTAGGTTTAGATGAGATGTTGGGCATAAATTCTTCCCTGTGAGGGTGGGCAGGCCCTGGCACAGATTGCCAGGGAAGCTGTGGCTGACCCATCCCTGGAAGTGTCCAAGGCCGGGTTGGACAGGGCTTGGAGCACCCTGGGACAGTGGAAGGTGTCCCTGCCCATGGCAGGGAGTGGGACTGGATGTTCTTTAACATCCCTTCCAACCCAAACCATTCCATGATTCTCTGAATCAGGTGCCAGCTCCTGGCAGAGCGGGGTGAGAAGCCTTGCCCAGGCCTTGCCTTGTGATGGACCATGCTCTAAATCTCAACCTTCCCTGAGTTCTCTGCTCTAAACAAAATGTATTTCTGTGCCATTGTCAGCTCCTGGATTGGAGCAGTTTGAACTTGGAGGTCAGTGGCAGGTTTGGGGAGTTAGTGGAAACCAGAGCTGGGTCTTTGGCTGCAAATCCACCCCCTGCCCACAGTGGGGACAGTGTGACAGATGTTTCCCACCACTTGTAGAACCTCCAGGAACAGCAGTTCCTGTCCCTCCCCAGGCAATCTATTCCTATGCTTAATTATCCTTCCTGTAAGGAGGCTTTGTCTAATGCCCAGCCTAAATCTCCCTCTCTGCAATTGAAGTCTGTGACTGCCTGTGCTGTCTCCAGGGGTTGGGATCAGGTCCTTCTGTTCCTCCTGGCTGTGTCTGGGGCCATGGTGGGCTGTCACCTGCTGTCACCACCAGTGTGGCACCTGTGCTGAGCTCACCACCTGCCTGCAGCTTCTTTGGATGCTGCTCAGTTTGTCTCAGAGCTCTACTCATCATCTCCTCCTTAACAACTCCTTAATTGAAAATCCTGCCCTAAATTCAGTGGCCAGTGGGCTCTGAGTCTTGCTTGGGTTCAGCTGTGGTAAAGTCACCTGGGGCTGCCCTTCCCCACCACGCTGGTCTGGCTTGTGTTTGATCAAAATGATAATTACAAATTAGCATTAGCACACCTGGCTGGGAGTTTGCCAAGTTTCCTCATGATCTCTTTGGTTTCAGCAGTGGGAAATTTTTCACCCAACAGTTGAAGAGCAGAGTCAGGAGCTGCAGCTGCTCCCTGTGACAGTGAATGCAGTTTTAAATATTTTATATGTATTTTACATGGAAGATTGTATGAGTAATATCACTAAGGCACAAAGGTGGTCATGTTTGGTCACCAATAATCAGCTTGAAGAAACCTGTAAGGGGGCAATAAGGCATGGCAAGGTGTGGAGGTGTAAACTGGGTTTTTATGAGAACCTGACTGTTTTGTGGAACTTCACATCCTAAAATTGTTTCACCTGATATCCAGCCTGTGTGAGGTTTGTGAGATCAGAGAAGCTGTGGCTGCCCCATCCCTGGAAGTGCCCAAGGCCAGGCTGGACAGGGCTTGGAGCAACCTGGGATGGTGGGAGGTGTCCCTGCCCATGGCAGGGGGTGGAACTTTTAAGGGTTCTTTCCAACCCAAACCATCCCATGATTCTGTGGCATCCTCCAGATCTGACTTTAAGGAGCAACAGTTTGCAGTGTGAGAGAGTCAGACCTTGGCACTGGGGGAGAATGAAGAGGAGATGAGCTCAGTTGGTTAAAACTTGGTTGTAATGATGCCAAGGTCATGGGTTCAATCCCCTGTGGGGGCCACTGACTTAAGAGTTGGACTCGATGATCCTTGTGGGTCCCTTCCAACTCAGAATAGTCTGGGATTCTGTGAAGGTGCTGCTGGAGGACAGATGAGGGATGGATGGATGGATGAGAAGAGTTAATACTGAGTATGTGTAAGCAGGAGGAATTGGGAAAGAGTGGGAAAGGCTGTGGGAAAAGCAGACAGACCAACACTCTCTTCTGGAAATCTGCTGTGTTTGCTGTCTAAAGCCTGAAAATCAGGATGATACTAAAAACAAGGCTTAGCAATTTTCTTAAAGCATAAACCATCTTCCACTCCTGTTCCCAGTTGCATTTTGAGGTCTCCTCCCCTGCCTGGCTCTCTCTGGAGGGTTGGAATGGGCAGCGATAGTGAAGCGCCAGCGCTGCCTCTCAGAGCCACATCCCACTGGATGCAGCAGCAGTTGATTGAGAAAGCATTTATTCTCTGAAAAGGAACTTAGTCATAGGTCTCTGGAAGTCACAGATGAGGAGGCAGCCCTGTAGACACAGGGTTGGTGTTTGCTTTTTGCCGTTTACTCACTCCCTGTTTGACACTCCGGGCCCCTGGGACATCCGGCACGGAGGAAGTGACTTGGTTGTTCTTGCAGAACAGTTGGACCTCCTGGAGCTCTCACTGACGCAGCCTGGAAAGTGCTTGAGATTTCTTTAACTGCTCTCTCATGGTTTCATTGAGAACTAGTTATTTTTGCTCTAGAAGGGTTTTCTTTCCTCCTGGAGTGATGCTCACCCTTGGATTGTGGGTGCCAGAGAAGTCCAAGCCCTGCTCTGTCTGCCTTGTAGCATCTCAGGTATTAAAGAAAAATTTAAAAACTCTGTGAGGAACCAGAGGTGAAGCACTGCAAAGTTCAAATGCTCCTCTGGCAGCAGCTTTTTGTGCTGGGGAAATCCCATTGCTCCCAGCTCTTTGTCTCTGCCCCAGTGTGAGATGTTCATGCTCTGCAATTGTGTTCCTTGAAGCTTAAATGGCTCAAGGCTTGGCTTGGTTAGAACTTCTCCCAAGCTGAAATTGTTCCCCTTGGCTCCAGCTTGTCCAGTCCTTTGACTGATTTGCAGTTTGATTCCTGATTGCTGCCTGAGATGGTTGAGCTCTTATGAAAGTCTGGGAACTCTTTGAGTGTTCTTTGATACTTCTCATTTCTTCAGAATTCCCTAAAGCAGGTCTGAGAAATGATAGGAAAAGTGCTTTGCTTAGTGTTTGGGTTATTCCCACTGTCCAGTGAAGGGGGTTAAATAGTTCAATGTTGGAAACACTGGAAGGATCCTCTTGCTTGTCCTTTCCATGGCCTGTGCCCATCCTGTCCTATTCCTTTGGAGTGTCTTGCTTTGCTCTACTAATCCAGTTTTTCAAAAGCCTTGGATGTTCTCCTGACCCAAAATAATGAAGCCAACTCCCAGTGCAATCCTGCCTGGAGCAGTTTAGAACTTCTTGAAACCCACAACAGCTGCTTTTATGGTAGAGCATGTCACTGATTTCTTCCCTGTAAGATTATTTTATCCTTTTTTTTTCACAACAACAAAATTCCCTGGCCTGTTGTCATGCACTTGGGTTTCTAGGAATGCTGCAGTGACCTTGGTGTAAAGATCTCCAGCAGTGATCTGCCTGGTGTTTTGTGGAAAAGCAATGAATGGAAACTCTAAGGGAAGTTTGTTTGGGTTCTTGCTCCCTGGCCAGGCCTGGGATACTTGGCTACTTGCAGATTCCAGGGATTTTAGGAAGAATATCCCATGAAAACCAGTCAGAGCAATCAGGTTTGCAGTTGAGAAGGGACACACTGTGCTGGGACTTTGGGTGTTGAGTCAGGATGGGGTTGGTGGGGTTTTCAATGCTGAGGTTCAGCAGAAGCAGAAAGATGGGATTGGCCAGATTGGAGCTGTTATTTCTGAAATTGTGCTGTTTTGTGCCTCAGCTGGCACTGCTGGTTAAAGGAGCATCAATAGTGTGAAGTGTCACTGCCCCCTTGGGACATGTGATTTAAGGGATAACTGAGGGGTGTTGTATGAGGCTATTTCACAGTCCCTGGAATACAGGAATGCTTTCTGATGGATTTTACAAAGCTCTTTTCTTCTTCCTAATTTATAATCTCTGAGGAAAGGAGAGAGAATATTCCCTATAGGGTGAACCAGCACTTTCTCCTGCTTTTAGTCATCCTGGGAATGCTGCATTTCCTTGGCATTCCCATATCCTACAGGACATTATTTCTGACTCCAGGATTCAATTCCTGGATGTCCCATATCCAGGCAAAGCCAACTGTTTGCTGGGGCAGCACTGCTTGCACTCCCACAGCTCCTCTCATCCCGTGATCCCAAGGCTGTTTGCTCTTTTCTGCTCCAAATCCTGGCCATAGTGAAGTTAATTGATTGATGCACCAGGACAGGATTCCCTCGCTGGGCTGCTCAGCAATGCACATGGTTTCTCTCAGTTTATTTCCAGACCATTTAAATCCTGTAGGTCTGTGTCCACGCTCCTATATTTGCTCAGGAATAGAGGAAACAAACCATCCTGCTTATTCCAGTGGTTTGACATAAGGAATTCTTTGTGCTTACGATATTTTTCAGCCAGCACTCCAAAGCCCCTGACAACACTCAGGGATTTTTAGTTGTTGGAGCTTTGTCTAAAGGCAGGAGAAAACTGGAGGGGAAGGCTTAGATGTGATTGATGCTCTAATCCATGTTTTCTGCTGTCAGACAGGGAACTGTTTCCTCATCCCTGAAACAGGAGCAGCTGGGAGCCATTTCACTGCCACTGAAGTGGAAGCAGAGTGGTGGAAGAGCAAACCTGTTGCATGACTCCCAGGCACTCAGCAATAGGACAAGGGGGCACGATGGGCTCAAGCTCTGCCAGGGGAAATTGAAGTTGGAGA
>JAWWEV010000059.1:3519724-3530046 GCA_035583235.1 Hafferia zeledoni | reverse complement strand
TCCAGTCTCATCTTAAACACCTCCAGGGATGGAGAATCCACCCCCTCTCTGGGCAGCCCATTCCAAGGCCTGACCACTCTCTCTGCAAAGAATTTCTTCCTGATATCCAACCTAAACCTCTGGCAGAGCTTAAGCTGTGCCCTCTTGTCCCATTGTTGGTTGCCTGAGAGAAGAAACCAACCCCCACCTGGCTACATCTTTTCAAGTAGTTGTAGGGAGTGATGAGGTCTCCTCTGAGCCTCACTGTCTTGTCTTTCCACCCCAATTCCCACCCCACACAAGCTTTTCCCAGAGCTCAGCACCACCCACTGCTGGTACCTGCTCCAAAAGTTGTGACTTATCTGAGAGAGGGCAAAGCTCAGCTCTGATGGGAGAGAAAACCAACCACTTACTGATCATGGTGGTGCCTCCAGCCAGGGCAGCCTTGGTCCCTTGGAAAAAGTCATCAGCAGATGTCATGCCCTGCTCTGGCATCTGGAACCTGGTGTGGACATCAATCCCTCCAGGAATCACCATCCTGCCGTGGGCCTCGATGGTCTTCACTCCCCCTGGCACAATCAGGTTCTCCCCTATTTGCCTGGGCAAAAAAAGAGGTTGCCAAGAGCAGGTCAGGCCCCAGCAGGTGTAAACAGACACCCCCCCTGTGGCACCTGACCTGCTGCAGGTTTGGTTTTCCACACAAAGCAGGGCAAGGGATCAGCACACCCAGCTGGGAGCAGCCCATCCCTCCCCTCCAAGTGGGCAGGGGGGCAATCCCTGCAGGGCAGCAGGAAAGGCAGGAAAAGGAGCCCCCCTGGCACTGGGGAAGGGGCTGTGCCAGTTATGGGTTATCACAAGTGGCAGCTCAACCCTCAATTCCAGCCATTTACATCTCACCAGGGGTTTGGGAGCACTTTGCTTCTATATCATCTCCCTTCCTTTCATGCACAACATAAATCCAGGCAGCTCCTGGTTCCCAAATTCCTGGGGGGACCCTCCAAGGTGCCTCCAGCCCAGCCCTTCCAGACATGCTTTTAGTAGTGGATGACACGCACTGCAATTAATTAGCTGTCCCTGGCTGGCTCCTGGAACCTTTAACCTTGATTAACAAAGCACATGTGCTGGCTGTTTATGCAGAACAGGAAAATTCCTTGTTTGTAACCTCTGGCTTGTCCTTTTTTTTTTTTTTTTTTTTCCCTAGGAGTAATTTTCCAAAGAAATCTGTAATAAATTTAACCTGCCAGAAACTGAAAACACAGAAAGAGCTCTGAATTTCTTCAACTACAGGCTCAGTTTTAACTTGGAGGGGCTTGGATTGATCTTTGCATCACAGAATTCAGCTCTGCAAGAAACTTCCAGAGGTCACTTAAGTCCAGCCTCCCATCCTAAACCAGAATTAACTGTGTTAGGACACTGAACTCTGGATTCAAAATATCTGAAGTCATAACTCAGGCAAACATTACAACTCAGATAACTCCAACCACATGTGTCAGCTCAGCATGGGGCTGCTCACATGGCTAAAATTAAGCCCATGGAAGTCCCTCCTTTGAGCCAGGGGGGTTTGGACCCAATTACTTATTTAATTTGACGCCTTGGTTTTAAAGTCCTTTCATTAAACATCAGGATATGAGTGAAATATTCTTCTTTTTTCATGCAATTTATCAGAGCTCAGTGAGCCTGAGCCATTCCTTGCTGTCTGCAGGGCATTTCTGTGCATCCCCAACCGCCCCACCCCATCAGGCTCCACTTACTTTATCAACCCATCCTCCATGTAAATGTCTGCATAGAAAGACTGGTCGTCATTCACTATTTTACCACCTTTGATCAGGAGACGATCACTCTGCAAGGGAAGAAGCACAAGACAAGCCAGGATTATTTCAGAGAGAGGGGCTGACAGTCTGCAGTGTCACTTCAGAGAGGAAAGAGGAGAGAGAAGGCACCGAGCTCTGCATTATTCACCAGCACACGTCAAAACACGAGGCAAGTGCTGCACTTTCAACTGCAGAGATAAAACGTTTGATTTCATCTGCACGGCCTTTCATCACATTCATGATCAAAAAAAAAAATAAGATCAGGAGGGTTTGGCCACTTGGCAGCTTCCCACCAACCTGCAGCTTGGCACCACCCCCTGCAGCAGCAGCAGCAGCATTAAATAATCCTGAAATTCTCCTGAATAACACAAGAGCCACATCTCTATTTTTGATGCAGAATTTCCTATAAATGCACCCACACAGCAGAGTCACTCCTTGGCTCAATGACTCAACTGCTGTCAGGGAAATGGCCCAAAAGTCTGTTGCCAGGGGTTACACAACACAAACAAAGTCCCTTGGTCCAATTTCGTGATGTTTTGGTGCAGGGGATGCTCTCAAAGCCTTTCCAGAGCTCTGCACAACCAGAGGGAAGGGAGCACCTTTTAACACATTAAGTTTATGAGAAGGATTTGCAAAATGCTTATTAAGATTTCCTCCAATTAGAAGACAGTTTGGCAGGAACAGGAAGGTAATTAGAAGGAGGCAGCTCGCAGGCAACATGATTTTTTTTCCCAGCACAGGGTACATCTCACCTCTGACACATTTTAGGTCAAAAACAAATGTATTTTTTTTGCAAGAGTGAAACCCTGCAGAGTTCTGGGTGGGGAGTGCAAAGTGGCTGCTGCACCCCCTGGTTCCTTCATTCCCTCCATTACAGAGGCATTTTGAAAGCACATCAATCCTTCAAGCAAAGCACACACATGTGGTTGGTTCAAACCACACCTTGGCCCTCCCCCCAAATCTGCACTTGGGACTTTCTGGGATTGGTTTTTGCTCCCCCCCAAAACGCCTCAGGGAGAGAACAAAGCGATGCCAGCACAGCCAAAGGCTGGGGGAACCAAAGGCTGACCTGAACAAGGGCTGGGAAGCAGGAATTTCACTTCATCTTACAGAAAATACCCCTAAGGCAGGTGCTTTGGGCCCCTGTTTTGAGGTTCAGCCCCACTGGACAAACAGGAGGAAAAATCAGGAGTTTTCCAAAGAGCTGCAGCACCTGATGTGCCACTGACAGGGCTCTTTTAACACCAAAAAAAGGGCCACAGGAATTGCCCCAGTTACTGATTTAAACCATTATATCCATTTTTTATACAGCTGCTCAACATCCAGGAGATGGTTAAGTCCTTCCCCCTCCTTTATGTCCTTCTCCTGGATAACCCTCCCGACTCCAAACACAAAGGAAAACCCCAAGATTTCAATTTAGGAGCTGCTGCAAACGCCAAATTCACTTGGGGTATGAAAAAACCCGTTTGTGTTCCCACTCCAGGCTCTCCAGCAACCCGTCCTACATGTTTGCCACTTCCATTTCCCACTGCCAGGAGCACTGCAGGGCTGGGGCCACCTCCAGTGCCACCAACAGGGGGGAGTTGGGCTCTGATGGCACCCACAGCCCAAGTGCTGGGACACTGGGCAGCAATTAGGGATGAAGAAGGAAAAAAATATATAAAATATATATATACACACACATACATATATATACACATATATACATATATATACATATACATAGACATATAGATATAGATGATATAGATGATATAGATATATAGATATAGCTAAAGATATAGATATATAGATATATAGATTAGATATAGATGATATAGATGATGTAGATTATATTGATATAGATACAGATATAGGTATAGATATAGATTACATATAGATATATATAGATGATATATATATACAGATATAGGTATAGATATAAGTATAGATATTGATTAGATATAGATATATATAGATTATATAGATACAGATATAGGTATAGATATAGATTAGATATAGATGATATAGATAGATATCAATATAGATATAGAGATAGATATAGAGATATATAGATAGATTAGATATAGATATAGATTATATAGATCATATAGATTATATAGATATAGGTATAGATATAAGTATAGCTATTGATTAGATATAGATATGATAAAGATACAGATATAGGTATAGATATAGATTACATATAGATAGATATATATAGATGATATAGATACAGATATAGGTATAGATATAAGTATAGATATTGATTAGATATAGATAGATATAGATGATATAGATACAGATATAGATACATATATAGGTATATAGATTAGATATAAATAAATATAGATATAGATATAGATATAGATATTAGATATATATTAGATATAGATTAGATATAGATTAGATATAGATTAGATAGATAGATTATATAGATTATAGAGATATATATAGGTATAGATATAGATTAGATATATATGATAAAGATACAGATATAGGTATAGATATAAGTATAGATATTGATTAGATATAGATATATATATGATATAGATACAGATATAGGTATAGATATAGGTATAGATATAGATTAGCTATAGATGATATAGATATAGATATAAATACAGATATAGATATAGAGATAGATTAGATATATAGATATATAGATATATAGATATATAGATATATAGATATATAGATATATAGATATATAGATATATAGATATAGATATAGATATAGATTAGATATAGATATATAGTGGCCACAAAAATGCAGTCTGGAGCGTTTTAATTAATGAGGCTTCTGCTAATAAGCCAGGGCTGCTGCTGAGGCTGCAGAGGGTTTAAAATCAGGGAGAATCCTCCTGCTCATCTCGGAGACAAAAGCACAGGCAGTTTGGGTGAGAACCTGCTGTTCAATCAATCCCTGCCATTCCCCCCATGGCTGCAGCAAAAGCAGGACAGCCACACATCCATCATCCTCCTCCTCCTCCAAGCATGAAGTGGTAATTCCAGGATTTTAGGAAGAGCAGAATGGGATTTTTTTCCCCCTGTCCCTTTGCAGAGGGATTGGGCTCACACGACACAAATCAGAGCGTTCAGCCAGAAGGAAAATGCGTCATGTGGCCCTTGACAGGGGTTTAGCAGAACATCCATCTCTCTTTAAACAGCTTTTTAGACTCCTGACCACTGGCTGCTGGAGGGAAACTACCTCCCCTTACACCCCTCCAAAAAAAAGAAAAAGAGCAAAAATAGAGGATGCTCCATTTATCACATTTTTGTGCATCCCCTGCGTTTCTTCACCACTGGAATTGTCCAACCCAGAAGCGTCAAAGCCCCATTTGAGAGTTCCCTTTCCTGCCCCCGAGGATGGGGAAAGAGGATGAGGAGGGGGAGGGAGGACAAGGATGGGGAGGGAGGATGAGGATGGGGAAGGAGGACGAGCACGGGGAGGGAGGACGAGCACGGGGAGGGAGGACGAGCACGGGGAGGGAGGACGAGCCTGGGTGTGTCCGTGGGGATGGGCGAGGAGCCGCTGCCAGGAATGAAAAACTCCCGTGTCCATAAAAACAAGCGGCTCCAGCAGCCCGTTAGATGGGAATATCTTACGTAAGCCGAAGTTGGTACCCTTGGATCCGCAATACCTGCCCTAAATCGGCTCCCCCAACAAGGAGAGCGAGGGAGGGGGTGGGTTTTTATATAACGGCCCCGTCGCTGCTCCCCCAGGATCGCTCCGGGACCTGCGTCTTGCCAGAAGCTTCTTGGGGAGGAAAAGGCGACCCTGGACGGAACCCCCGGGGCACAAACCCAGGGCACAGAACCCACCCTGGGCACACACCGAGGGCAGGGACCCCTCCCCGGGAATACACCGGGGACACTGAACCCACCCTGGGCAAACACCGAGGGCAGGGACCCACCCCGGGAATATCCCAAGGGTTGGGTGACCCTTCCACGAGAATACACCGAGGGCTGGGAGAGCCCCCCGGGGGCACGGAGAGCCCACCATGGGCACAGCCCAAGGACACCGAGCCCCCCGCCCGGGGGTTCCTGGTGCCCACCTGGGGCCGGGGCTGCGGTCCCAAGGGGGGAGCCGCTGGAGCCACCCCCGGGCTGGGGCTCAGCATCCCCCCGGTCGGGGCTCAGCATCCCCTGGGCTGGGGCTCAGCATCCCCCCGGTCGGGGCTCAGCATCCCCGGGGCTGGGGCTCAGCATCCCCCCGGGAGGGGCTCAGCATCCCCCGGGCTGGGGCTCAGCATCCCCCGGGCTGGGGCTCAACATCACCCGGGCTGGGGCTCAGCATCCTCCGGGCTAGAGCTCAGCATCCCCTGGGCTGGGGCTCAGCATCCCCCCGGTCTGGGCTCAGCATCCCCCCGGTCGCGGCTCAGCATCCCCCGGGTTGTGGCTCAGCATCCCCGGGGTTGGGGCTCAGCGTCCCCCGGTCGGGGCTCAGCATCCCCTGGGCTGGGGCTCAGCATCCCCTGGGTTGGGGCTCAGCATCCCCTGGGCTGGGGCTCAGCATCCTCCGGGCTGGGGCTCAACATCTCCCAGGTTGGGGCTCAGCATCGCCCGGGGTTGGGGCTCAGCATCCCCTGGGCTGGGACTCAGCATCCCCCCGGCCGGGGCTCAGTACCCCCCCCGGCCTGTCTCCCCAAGCTCCCTGAGCCCCTCGGCCGGGGCTCAGCATCCTCGGGGCCGGTCCCCTGAGCCCCCTGAGCCTCCCGGCCGGGGCTCAACATCTCCCGGGCCGGGGCTCAGCATCCCCCGGGCCGCCCCCCCGGCGCTGCAGCGCAGGAAGCGCCGCATTATCCCTGATCCCATTATCCTGCCCCAGCCCCGCATCGCTCCGGCACACAAAGGGCTCCAGCCCCGCGCTCCCCTCCCCCTTCCCCGCCGCTATTCCACTCACCGTGATCCGCGGAATGTTCTTCTTGCCCTGATAAGACATCTCGGCAAATCGCCCCGCGGGGGATTTACGCGCTAATGGGAATTATTTTTTGTTTCAAGGAGAGGCGCGGCGGCTGCTGCACCGCTATTGTCTCCCGCGCAGCGACTGCTCCGCCACCTCCCCTCCACCGGCGGAATTAAAACAGAAAAAAATATTTTAAAAAATGAAAATAAAACAGGATTAAAAATAAATCCCTCGAGGCCAAATCGCTGCGATCCGGGGAAGGGGAGCGGGGGCGGCGCGGGGAGGCGAACAGCGCTGTCCGCAATGGCAGCAGCGGGAGACGCGGCCAGCCCTGCGCGGATCCCTTTCTTCCCTGTGCCCGGAGCTCGGCCCAGCCCCGGCAGAGCCCAGCCCAGCCCGGCAAAGCCCAACCCAGCCCGGCAAAGCCCAACCCAACCAGGCAAAGCCCAACCCAGCCTGGCAAAGCCAAGCCCAGCCCAGCCCAGCCCGGTCCGGCCCCGCCCACGTGGGAGCGGCTCCCGAGCTACCGGGCCACGCCCCCCGCCCAGCTCGCGACGCCATTGGCTGAGAGCTGGCCCGAATGCAAATGACACCACACGCTGACCAATGGGAGGTCGGAAGACGTGCCTATATGCAAATGAGGGGTGGGAGGGGCTGCCGGCGGCGGAGCGGGGGGGGCGTGGAGGGGAGAGACGGGGGTAAATCGGGATACACCGGGATAAATCGGGATACACCGGGATAAATCGGGATACACAGAGCGGGACACGCATCCCCCCCGCTGCCACCGAGCCGCCGCCCCGCGGGGAAGCTCCCGGGGAGCGGAGCTGCTGCGCTGGGAGGGCAGGGCGGGGCAGCGCAGCCGCGCGGCGCAGAAAAACGGCTCCCCATCCATCCATCCATCACCCATCCCCCGCCGGGGCTGTGAGACCCCCGGGAGGAGGGGGAGTGACCCCCATCCCGGGAGATGCGGACATCCCATCGGGGCTGTGAGACGCCCGAGAAAAGAGGAAGTGACCCCCCCCATCCCGGGGGATGCGGACACCGATTCCACCCCCCTCCGGGGGGCCTGTGAGACCCCCGGGAGGAGGGGAAGTGACCCCCATCCCGGGAGATGCGGGCAGCCCACCCATACCCCGCTGGGGATGCGAGACCCCCGGGAGAAGGGGGAGTGACCCCCATCCCGTGGGAATGCGGACACCCCATCCATGCCCCGCCGGGGGCCTGTGAGACCCCCGGGAGGGGGAGAAGTGACCCCCATCCCAGGGGATGCAGACACCCCATCCTGGGAGATGAGGACACTTCATCCATCCCCCGCCGGGGCTGTGACACCCCCAGGAGGAGGAGAAGTGACCCCCATCCCAGGAGATGCAGACACTCCACCCCGGGGGATGCGGACACCCCATCCATCCCCTGCAGAGGACGGGAGACCCCCGGGAGGGGAAGTGACCCCCATCCCGGGAGATGCGGACACCGAATCCATCCCCGCCGGGGCTGTGAGACCCCCCGGGAGGAGCAGAACATGCCCGGGGGAGAACATTCTGCTCTCCATCTTCTTTATCCCACCCTGCCCTTTCTGGCCCTCCCAATTAGCAAACTGGGGGAGGGAAATGAAGGTTTGAAGCCACTCCAAGCCCTTTGGTTGCCCAGTCTGCCTTTTCCCACAGCTTGTACAGAAAATCCAGCCAGGATCCACCCCCCACACACCCCTGGGGTCACTAACCTGAAGTTTTAGTGCCAGGGCAATGTGGGCTCAGAGCTCCACATCCAAGTGTGGGCTCCTCTCTGGTCCAATCCTTACTATTCCAGTGCTGCCAACTCCATGTTCCACATTTCAGTCACACTTGGATCTTAAATTTCTCAGTCCCTGAACTCCATAAGATGGTACTTCAAGGAAAGAAACGCATTAAATGGCATAAATATTTTCCTCTTTCTTTGCAGTGCAGGGAAGAGAGCAGAGCTTTGTGAGCAGGGCAGGTTCCTCTGACTTCAGCTGTGCTGGGGAAAGGTCCAACACACCTTTTGGAGAGCTCATAAATAGCCCAAATCCACTTCTGCTTGAAGGTTGAGGACCAAAGACTTACCTTCTTCCCTCAATCCTGAGGGAATTTCACATCACACAAACTGCAAGTTCCTCCTGTCACAAAATGTGATGATCTTTATATACCCAACATGTGAAAAAAACGAAACCTTTGGTATGTGATAGAAATAAATCATTTTAGAGACAACATCTTTTCAAACAGATGCCTGTCAGGACCTTCTACATCCTTCCATTCCCAGGGAGTTACAAGGAAAAGAGTAAAGGAGCTTTTCCTGGCTATGGGCAGGACATCAGGAGCTGATATGCCAATCAGTTAATATCCAATTAGCAGCAAATGAAAAAGGGGCTCATTATGACAGTGGCAAAACGATTAATTTGTTGGCCTGTAGGGCTTTATTTTGATTTAATGATTAGAACAGACAATCCTAAATAAGTTGTCCTGCCCCTCTGATCTGTGCTGGGAGAAGTTGTGAAACCTCAGCGTGTTTTTACACAAGAATCTGCATCAGATCTCTAAATTTAGACTCAAACTGTTCCCTTTTCCCTCTTTCATGCCAGTTTTGCTCCTCAGTTTCATGTCTGAGTGGTTTTGTGCCTTTGGTTGAAGGTAAGAAAGTGCCTTCAGCTCCCAAAGGGGAAGCCCAAGGGGTTGAGAGGTGGCACCAAGACCCTTGGGCAGCACATCAGAGGTGCCAAATCCAGCAGCCAGTTTAAGACCCTGCCCTGGCAGCACCAACATGAGGCTAAACCACAATCATGGGCACAGCAAACCATCCCTCCACCTCCCACAGGGCTTTTCTCCACTGCTGGGACACTTTCAGGGGGATGATGTTCTCAGCACACTGAAACACCTCAAACCCATCTCAGCTGCTCAAAACCAGCTACTTCAAACACTTTTTTTTTGCTTTCAAAAGGCTCCTCAGGGCACGTGGGTTAAATTTAGAACAGCAGAACTCAAAGGCTGAGTGTTCCACACTCATAAATTCCATACTGAGACATTCCATAACTCCAATCCAGGAGGGACAAGGTAAGAAAGTACAACCAATCTCCAGGTTGGCTTTTCTTTCCCATCAAGAGCCTGAGTAGCACAGAAGAAAATAAATGAGGAGATTAAAGGGCTGGAAAACTCTTGTTCAATGTGCACCACCTACAGAGCACCAGATTGTTAAAAACTTCCTGTGATTTTGGATAAAACTGAGCTCCCAGGTGTGTCTTAGAGCTCCATCACACCAAAATGGCCCAAGTTTCTTTTCTTTCAGCTAAAAAGTTGTCAAAATACATAATATACAATGAATGTGGTTGCAAACTGACTTATTTAGCCTTGCCAAGAGGTGAGAAATGGATATAAAATACATAATATACAATGAATGTGGTTGCAAACTGACTTATTTAGCCTTGCTAAGAGGTGAGAAATGGATATAAAATACATAATAAACAATGAATGTGGTTACAAACTGACTTATTTAGCCTTGCTAAGAGGTGAGAAATGGATATAAAATACATAATATACAATGAATGTGGTTGCAAAGTGACTTATTTAGCCTTGCTAAGAGGGGAGAAATGGATATTCCCTGCTGGATAAACACACATGAGGGGAGGGGATCAG
>JAWWEV010000059.1:3421088-3433280 GCA_035583235.1 Hafferia zeledoni | reverse complement strand
CCATCGTGCCCCCTTGTCCTATTGCTGAGTGCCTGGGAGAAGAGACCAACCCCCAGCTGGCCAGAACTTCCCTTCAGGAATATGCCAGAAAACATCCTGTGAAATGGGGGTTTTCTCTTCCAGAGGTTGTGTGTGCTGAGCTGCCCCTCCAGCCTGGCCTGGCACAGGGTCAGGGGCCAGCCCTGCCCAGCCAAGACGAGGTCAGCAGAGCAGCTCTGGGCTCTGGGCACAACCCAGGGCAAAATCCAGTGCCAGGCTCCTGCTGGGAGGTTTTATCTTGGATTACAACCCTCCCTTCCAAGTGTCAGAGATTCAAGAGAGTCTCAAACCTCAGAGTTCACATTTTTGCAGCTCAAATCCTGTAGCTCAGATCTCCAATCTTGGGGCACAAGTCCCTTGAGCAGCATTTGAGGCTGCTGTGACTCCTGTAGGCTGATGTTCTCCTTGCCCTGTCCTATGAGAATCTGGAGAAATATTTGACCAACAGGACTGCCGTGAAGGGGAAAGTCAATGGATGGCAAGTGGCTTGTCCTTCAGTTGCTCTCAGGTTCCACTGTATCTTCTCAAAGTTCTATTCTCAACTGTTCAGAGGTTCTGTTTTCTCCTCAAGTGTTCAGAGGTTCTGTTTTCTCCTCAAGTGTTCTGAGGTTCTGTTTTCTCCTCCTGCCCTCTCTGTCTGTGCCTCTGCTTTATCTTCTGCCCCCTCATTGTTCCTTTTGATGTCTGGATCATGAGCAGTGCAGTGAAGGAGCTTCATGTCATGAGGATCAGACTTCAGTTATTAGAATGGTGCAAAAACCCAAAGTCAGGTGAAAGCACCATCATTTGGTGCTTTGGTCTCCAATGTGAGCACATGGAAAGGCTCAGAGATGTGTGACCTGTACTTGACTGAGCAAATTGCTCAGTCCATGCCCAGCAATGGTCCCTCACCCCTTTTCTGACAGATATTCACTTGCACCAAGGAGATGGTAAAGACAAAAACCCAACCTTTGATGATCCCAAGTCTGTGGGACATCAATGACAGCAAAACATGAGCAAGTTCAGAGGGTGTCAGAGCATCACCCTGAGCAGCCACAGCTCTGTGGGCCTCGTGCATTCCTTGGCTTTGGGGAAGGAAAACACCCTCTGTTGTTTTCAGGAGCATCTGAAGGCTGGAATATGTTGAAACATATGGCATGTAATTCCCTTTCTTCCATTCAGAGTCTGCAGCAAGATCAGAACAAGCTTCAGCTTTCATTTGGAAATATTTCTGTGGCTGTGTCCTCCTACCAGGCAGTGCTTTCCCTTCAAACACATCAACAGCATCACATTATTTAGTAAAATATATTACTTTTCCCTCCCTAATTGATAGTGCTGATGGAAATGTGATGCTTGACACCAGGCTGGGCAAATCCTTTTACATTTCAGAACTGTTTAGTTGGGAGTAACTTTCAAAGCCATTTCTCTTTTAGCCTGCCCATAAATACCTAAAATCAGCGATGAAAGAAACGGTTCAAATGGCAACCTGTAATTAAATAGTACAGAAGGCATCAAACCCTGGGTGGATTTTTACCACCTAAGAGATAATGTTTAGACTAACCAAGATCCTGATGACTTAAATTCTGAGCTTTTGTGTTTGATATTTTTTTCTGGTCATGGGACATAAAGGATGGGAAGATCTGCTGAGAGGAGCTGGTGTTGGGCACCCTCAGCTTCCCTGCAAATGTTCTCTGGGTCAGAGTCTGGTGGGGCATTTGGGCATTTGGCACCTTCCAAAATGCAACGTCCTGAGGCAGAATCCTCGTGGCTTCCTGAAGCTGGGGGTGTTCAGAGTTCTGTTCCACCAAATAATCCTTATTAAATGCACTTTAGAGAAGAGCTGAGCTGTTTCTCCAAGTCTGGGAAGCTTCGATTATAATATACTGAGTTTTCACTGAATCTTGCTTTATTGAAATAATGTAGAAATAGGTTAGATCAGATTTTTTGTGTATTTTCTATTAATTTGCCTTACCAGTAAAGGGTGACACAGGAAACTTTGCAATAGTCGTGGTTTTGATTATTGATTTTGATTATCTCATTCCCAAGAGATCTTCCTGATCCTTCTGTGCTCCCCTGCCCTTTTCTGCCACTTGGGTAAAACTGGCAAACTTGGAATTAAACACAACTTGAATATTTGTATCAAAGTAGTTTTATATCCCTGTCACTTGGGAGCATCCAAATTTCAATGTTAGGCTGGAAGAACTGCAGAAATCAGCAGGTGTTTGCAATTCTTATGTTTTTTTAAAACACTTTAAAAATCAGGGGTTTGTCCTGCAAGTTGTTTAAGGTTTGCTGACTTTTGAGCAGGGAAAGTGTCCCCGTGGCATCACTTCAGAATGACTATTCATGTAATTAAAGTGAGACACCTGTTTAAGACAGAGCTGCATTCAGTGAGTCAAGAAATAAAAATGAGGCCCTGAGCGTCCAGATGTTTGAGCAGGAGGTTAAGCACGTCTGTATTGTCACTTCTTGTAAGGCCACTTGAGTGATTAGAACAGGTTAAGTGTCAGTATAATGATGTTTGTGATACTGGGGACCACTTTTATTTGGCTGATATGTTAATAAATGAATTTAATCCTGATCTCCAGTATGTCTGAATTTCTCCAGTTGTTTGTGAACGTTCTGTCTGACAACTGGAAACTCAGGACAGACCTGGAGCTAAAAAGGCTGTTCCAACCTAAACCTCTTCCTGGTGAATATTTTAGTTTGTATACAAAGACATATTGAAAAGTTGACTTTGATTGCTTTCCATAAAGTGCAAAGTGAGAGAGAGGATCCCAGCACAAATATACACCCCTTAAAGTACTTTTCCTGAATGTGCTTGTTGCCTCAACCCTCCATGTGGTTACAAAAACAAACTGCAGAGCTCCGGCTTCTCAAATCTGCATTATAAAATAAAATGGAACATGCACTCCCCACGGTAAAATATTCTTGGCTAACGTGTTCCAAAAGCTATGCGAGGCAAAAGGCAGTAAAAGTATCTTTTAAAAGCAAAAAAAAAAAAAAAAAAGTTTGGATATAAAACCCAGCAGATGTGATTTTCTGTTCTAGAGGGAAAAAAAAAAGCACCTACTTATTGGAATGAACAGGAGACTCCAAAGAGGATCTGATGGATACAATATTTTCTCTCTTTTGGGAAAGACGAGGTGGAGAAGAAGTTATTAAATGTTGGCTTGTGCATTTGTGAGTTTGAAAGCATTCCTTTGTTCACTGCTCATGAGTGGGATCTGTAGAATCCCTGAAATTCAGCTTTTAAGGGCTGATGAGCTTCGGAGCTGCCTCCAGTAAATAAGGTCTTTATGATGCCAGAGGGAAGGGGGAGAGAAAGAGGCAGAGACCAGGTAGAGCTCATGATTTTACAGCTCTAAAACCCTGTTTCTGTTTATTTGCTGACAGGGGAGGGTGGTCTGGGATGAGGGTCAATTCTTTCATACTTGGGGGTTCAATTTTTTCAATCAAATGGGGGATTTCTTTTCTGAGAGACCCCGCGTGTTGGCTCTATAAACCCAAACTTCTAATAAATACAACCAAAAGCACTTCGGAGCTTTAGTCCTTGTTTTGCACTTTGTTCAAAACTCGATTTGCTTGCGGGATTTGCTTGTTGTGCACCCGAAGTGCTTTGAGCCTCTGCTGTTAAAAGCGTTTTAAAGAAGCCCTTACATGATGTACGTTCTTATTTCAGTTAAAGAAATAAGAGAGGGTCTTGTGGATCCAGGACAGTCTTAAGGATCCAAAGCAATCTTGTGAATCCAGAGCAGTTCTGTGGATCCAGGACAGTCTTAAGGATCCAAAGCAACCTTGTGAATCCAGAGCAGTTCTGTGGATCCAGGACAGTCTTAAGGATCCAAAGCAACCTTGTGAATCCAGAGCAGTCCTGTGGATCCAGGACAGTCTTAAGGATCCAAAGCAACCTTGTGAATCCAGAGCAGTCTCGTGAATCCAGAGCGAGTAAAGCTTTTATTGATGCTTCTCTTCAAAGTTATTTTCGGGGACTCCTTTTTTTGGTCGAATCCCGTTTTGCCGTCGAAAGTGGGACTGATGTGCCCCTGATTTAAAACTTGAAGCTTTTAGCAGCTTAAAGGAACGCTTCTAACAGGCACATTTATTTTCCCTGTACAGGTGTACTGGAAAAATGAACCTTCCAGTGAGATTAGTGGGTAAAAGGGGAAAGATTAGTTATCCTTCTCTACTCTGACACTGATCATTTTAGCTCGCAATTCGTTCCCTTGAGACACCTGAAGGTTGGTGAATTCTCACGAAGGAAAAGGAACAAGAATTAAATGCTGCCTTTTCGGTGTCGTCTTTAGGCGCAGTTTAACTTTTTCACTGACATTTCCCCCCCTAAACGTGAGAGGAAACAATAGTAGTTTAAGGTTATGCTTTTAAATGGCTTAAGTCTTATCTTCTCGACGCGTTTCTTCCTGCTGGGAGTTGCAGAGCTGAGCCGAGGAGTGAAAGTTGAGTCTGGTGTATGAAACGACGCTGTTAAAAACCTGCTAACAAAGACGAGCATCTCCTCACCACGTCAAAACTGCCTCACCTGTCATTTTGACCCCGGCATGTGGAAACGAGCGAGGGGAATCGCTCTCCTTCCACAAAGAAATCATCAGCGCTCAGCGAACCGGTTGCATTTAAAAAAAAATAAGAATTAATTATTATTAAAAGAAAGAAGAAAATCGCTTGGGGCCATTCACAGAATGAACCCCCGAAAGTTGTGGGGCAGCCGGGAGGGAGCCCCAAGCCCGGGGGGTTCGGGGGATGCCCGACCCGACCCCGGGCAGGGGCTCTGAGGCTGCCCCGCCGCTCCCACCGCAGACACCCGCGGAGTGGGATCCGCTCCCGGCTCCGGAGCCCCTTCCCCAAACCTTCGGCTCCCGTTTATAGCTGTAATTGCATTCACGACACAGAAGCTGCGCTGCTGGAGGTTCCCTCCTCTTTGCCGGGGTGTCCTCGCGGGGCTGGAAGGGGTTTTTTTCCCCATCCCTCCCATCCCTCTCGGAGTTCCGCGGTGCCTTTTCCTGCCTCTGGATCCCACTCCCTGCTCCGAACCTCGGAACCTTCCCAAGCGCAAATCCCGATTTATCGACGGTCGCACCGATATAAACGCTTCTTTTACCGAGCGAATTTACAGCTGAAGAGTGCGAGAGATGCGCTTTTCACTTGGTTTAAATACAATTTGAGTTTGAAATGCCGGAGTCTGTAAGTTCAGAAGTATTTTGGGAGTCCCGTCCTTTCGCAGCGTATCTTAATGGAGAGAAACTTTGTTGAGGGGGAGCAAATAATGCCCCTGAAAACGCTTCCTCTCCCCGGAGCGGTGGGACGGCCGGGACGGGGTCGCGGTGCAGCCCCGTCGGAGCTCACAAAGCCCCCCGGGATGGTGAGGAGGGCACCCCAGGGCAGGAGCCTCCGCTGGGATCCCCATCCCTTGATGGTGGGGAGGGCACACCAGGGCCGATAGACCCCTCTGGAATCCTCATCCCATCCCCGGGATGGTGGGCAGGGCACCCCAAGGCTGACAGACCCCTCTGGGATCCCAATCCCCGGGGTGGTGAGGAGGGCACCCCAAGGCCGACAGACCCCTCTGGGATCCCCATCCCTATTCCCGGGATACTGGGGAAGGCATTCCAGGGCCGACAGACCCCACTGGGATCCCAATCCCTGGGGTGGTGAGGAGGGCACCCCAGGGCCGACAGATCCCGCTGGGATCCCAATCCCCGGGATGGTGGGGATGGCACCCCAGGACCGACAGATCCCGCTGGGATCCCAATCCCTATTCCCAGCATACTGGGGAGGGCATTCCGGGGCCGACAGACCCCACTGGGATCCCAATCCCCGGGATGGTGGGGACGGCACCCCAGGGCCGACACATCCCATCCCCAGGCTGGGGGGGAGGGCACTCCAAGGCCGATAGACCCCACCAGAATACCCATTCCCATCCCCAGGATACTGGGGAGGGCATTCCAGGACCGACTGACCTCTCTGGGATCCCCATCCCATCCCCGGGATGGTGGGGAGGGCAAGCCAGGGCCGACAGACCCCGCTGGGACCCTGATCCCCATCCCCGGGGTGGTGGGGAGGACACCCCGGGACCGATAGACCCCTCTGGGATCCCCATTCCATCCCCGGGGTGGTGGGGAGGGCACCCCAGGGCAGGAAAGGGCGAATCTCTGCCTTTTTGTGTCTCTGAAGTGCAGAATTGCGGTGGCAGCTGTTTGGGGCGAGGCGAGCGCATCCCCTCTGACCCGCGCCCTGCCCTCTGCCCCGCCACCAATCCCTCGGAGCGGGGGTCCCCCGGGGCACGGCACACGAGCCCCCTTTGTTCCCTGCCCTGGCACCGTCCCGGGGAGCTGGAGCTGAACGAGCGGCCGCGACGGGCCCGACCTTGCAGGGGCAGTTTCGGCTTTATTTATCCCCCACGAGCGAGAATTTGGTTCTCAGGGAACGTTCTCTCCTTGTGGATTCATCGGGCAAGGTTACATCGAGTGGGAATTCCGCCCCCTCCCCTTCCGCCCCTGCCCCAGGTTTAGGAGTAAACGCAGGAACGGTCGGAGTGGCATTGCCAAAACTGATCGTAGGACAAAGAGGGGGCTTTTCTTCTAATAAATGTAGCCACGTCTATAGCGAAATGGTAAAAAAATTAATCATAATATAACCATAATACGCCTTCTCATCGCCTGTACATTTATATCTTACGCTCTGGTTTTCTCACTGTTTTCTTTTTTAGTATATCTTACCCTCTTTGGGCTTTTTAATACTGAGAAATGGCATCTCAAAGATGTTGAGATCGTACCTTAAAAGACTGGCCTCCACTTCTACAGCACCGTCAAACTGCTGCTGCTTTTCTCTAACGCTCAAAGAACGCCAGGCTCGCCTTTTGCTAACCTGGCAAAATCACTCCCTGCATATTTATCAATTTGGGGAGGTGGGTGAGAATGGCAAATTCCCTTCAACAAAGATTGGGTGAGATGTATTAGTTCATCCAATACCATGTCTGTCACTTATGCAGACAGAATAAATCGGAGTCCCGGCTTTGCCCTCAAATCGTGCCTGAATTAAGGATACATTTTTATGAAAGTTTTATGGGAAGATTTTAATTTGCGATTCTTTTTTTGAGAGAACGGTAGGAAACTCCGTGAAAATAAACTCGTATTTTAAGAGGTGGCTTTTTGAAACTATTTGAAATTATTGTGAAATGGAAATTATACTTCTACCCCGTTAAAAAAAAAATAAAGCAGGTTAAAGAGAGGAGCTGCACATAATGAGTCAAGGAAATCCTTGCGCTGTCCCTTTAACTACCGAACATCTGATTCCCTCATCTGGCAGATGGTCTCTGAGCACAGATTTGCATTCATTGTCTTGAAATCTGTTTTCGCGTTGGTGTTATATAGATTTCAGAGGCAGATCTATACACGGATCAGAATACAAAAGGGCCAGGAGGAAAATATCTCCGAGGCTGAGCGGTTTCAAAAATAAATTCAAATCGATGCAGCCGCGGGTACCTTCGGGGTCACGGCGGGCCGGGCTGGGACGGGCTCCGGTTTCCTTTAATGGCAAATTTCGCCTTCATGCGCTGGTAGAAAAAGTTTGAAGGCGATGTCTGACAGCTCGCGTGGTGTAAGTCGGGGGTCTGCCGGGTGCCAGGCGGGCTCGGCTGGCTCTTGCCCCGCGGGCAGCCCCTTCCCTGCCCACCCCCAGCCCCGCTTCGCTCCCTGGGGTCACTTTTTCAGTTTAAATCCCGCGCCCGGGGCTAAACCAGCCAACTACCTGTGCGGTTCTGGCAGGGCAGAGCGGGCAGAGAGCGCTGCTTTGGGCACGGTTTATGCCTTCTGGGGCAGCACCGGTGTGTGGATGTCGGGTCATCGCGATAAATCATCACGATAAACCCGCGGTTCCCCTGCCCGCCCGGGCCGGGCACCGGGCGCGCTCCTCCTGCTGCGCCCGCTCCGGTCGCGTTTAGTTTATGGGCTCTGGGGCAGCACCGCTCGGTGCGGGGCTGCCTGGCCATGACCATAACCCATCACGATAACGCCATCACGACAACCCCGCGGCTCCGCTGCCCGTGCTCGGCGGTGCCGGAGCGGGCACGGCCGCGCTCCTCTCGCTCCGGCCCCGCTGCTTTTAGCCCAGTTCACGCGTTCAGTGGCAGGACCGTTCGGCGCGGGGCTGCCGGGCCATCCCAATACCCCATCGCAACACCCCATCGCGACAGACGCGCCGTTCCCCGGCCCGCGTTCTGGATGCCGAGGACGGGTGCTGGTCGCGCTCCTCCCGCTGCTTTTAGCGCAGTTCACGCGTTCAGTGGCAGGACGGTTGGGCGCGGGGCTGCCGGGCCATCCCGATACCCCATTCCGATGCCCCACCGCGATATCCCCCGCCCGCGCTCCGGCTGCCCTGGGCGCGCTCTTCCCGCTCCGGTCCCGCTGCTTTTAACGCAGTTCACGCGTTCGATGGCAGGGCCGTTCGGCGCGGGGCTGCCGGGCCATCCCCATACCCCACCGCGACATCCCCACCGCGACAACCCCATCGCGACAGCCCCACCGCGACAGCCCCATCGCGACAGCCCCTCCGCTCCCGGCCAGGGCGCCGCGCTGTGGGCGGGGCGAGACCGCCCCATCCTGCCAATCACAGCGCGATATGCAAAGATCCCTCCTTATTTGACCGAGACCCCGCCCCCGCACCGCCGCCTTCACCAATCACGATGGGGAATGCAAATTAGATTTCCTAATATGGTCACAGGCCACGCCCCCGCGGTGCCGCCCCGTAACCCATTGATGGGCCGGCTCCGCCGCGCTCGCTGTGACCGGGCGCTTTTAGCTCCATTTCTCCCTTTCTTTTCCCATTTATTCCGCTCCTGTTTTTTCTTTTTTTTTTTTCATTCTTCCTGGATTAGGCAGCCATCAATCCTTGCTCCCCGTGTCTGCGGAGGAACAGGTGACCCCGGTGAGCAGCGCTCGGCGGCTGGATGCGGCTCCCTTCCCGCGGGTGAAGGATGGTGATACCCGGCGAGGCTGAATCGGCGTAACTTTCACTCTGCAGGAGGACAAACTTTCTTCCCCATTTGAAGGCATTAAAAACACGTAGCGTTCAAAAAGCAGAAGTTGGTTTCAAAGCTGAACTTCACCTTCCTGGGATTTGTGTGTGTCAGATTCAAAGGCTGCGTCGGTTTTGCTTTTTCTCTTTTTTTTTTTTTTTTTCCCTTCTCCATTATCTCCCGAAAGGAAACTGTTGCTAGTTGGAATAGACTTTTTAAATGTTTGGGATTCAAGATACTTTAGGAAGAGGACCAATTCTGAAAGATAAATCTCTAGGTTCTGAGATGGATTCCGTCAGGTCCTGGGTCAGAAACGTTGGGGTTGTGGATGCAAACGTAGCAGCACAAAGGTAACCGCGACTCTTTCTCTCTCACTTTCCCCCTGCTTGTTATTTTTTTTTTTTTAAGCAAGCCTTTTCTTTACTCCCTGTTGTTTGCATTTGATATTGAATTTATTTTCTCCCTTTCTGTCCCCCTCCCGGTCTCCTGTAGTCAGTGAAAATTGAAGGTGGTTGTAGCAGAGCAAGGCAGGAGCGCTCCCAAACCAGAGAGCACCAGGAGTCCTAAAATCCCGTTCGGGGCTCGGATGACAGCGAGTTCAGATCATTCCTTAATTTTCTGCACCAGGAGGATGTTGGGGGTTTGGTTGTACCCCCCGATGCAGAACATCCTTCTCACTCGCTGGGTCAGACACCCAAATAAGAGGGAACCAACTTACAATTACCTTCAATGCGGGTCTTTCCCCCCACGCCCCATCTTGTTTTGTTTTAATTCACCGCAGGCATTGCCGAAATCTTCCCTCGTGGGTTCCCAGGAAGGCAGAGCGGGGTTTGGGTGGGCAGGGCAGGTCACAACATCCCGGACCCCGCGGGCATCCCCTGCCCCGTGCACCTGCCCGAGCGCCCAAAGCTTCTGCTGAGCCCAAACACCAATGATCACCCCCAAACGGGGGCTTGGCTGGTTGGTTTTCACTTGTTACCCCCGCCAGGCATCCCTTTTATTTTCCCTTCCTACCCCAGTCGGCACAGGACAGTTATTCCAGTCTCTTCCCATTAGGGATAAGACGATGAAACCCTTTTAGATGTTCCTTTTTTCCCTCCTCGCTCTCTGGATTACCTTAAAAAAAGCTTGAAAAAAAACAGCTAAAAAGAAAAAGAAAAATTAGTAGTGTCGGGGAGGGCTAAACTGGGAACCCCGGCAATAAAATGGGTTTTATTTAGTAGAGAGACAAGGTGAAGGGCATGAAACAGCAGATGGGACTTCAGCTGAAACAGGGACGTTTTAGAAACAGTCCAGCAGTGCCCCCACCCACGGCCTGATCCGGGAGCGAGGGTTTCCAAGCGCTAAGGGAGGAGTTCTCACAGTTTTATGCATGTCGATAGACGCTTTAATAAATACGATTGAGGGGGGAGAGGTTTATTCTTGAGGAAACCGAAAGTAAAAGGAAAGGGCTCCCAAGAAACCTCCAATTCACGGGAGCGCCGGAGGTGCCACCACCTTGTGCTGCTGCCCGGTGACATCGCCAGGGGTTTTATTCCAGAGATTCGTAATAAACCAAGAAATCCGAGTTTTTACACGCAGAATGAGAGGAAGCCCCAAACGAGAGTAGTTGTGGTGGATGTGGTGAGTTCACACCGTAGTTCTTTGGCAAGGAAAACGCGGGGAAACATCTGTAGTTCCCCGAAAGCGTCAAATACTTTTGCCAATGCTGTGGAGCTATTTTGGGGACTGAAAACCAAAGATGTCCTGACTCTTATTAATCTGTCAGACACTTAACCGGTCTATTAAGTAATATTTTCTCTGCAGTAGGTAGAAATCGGCTCTAGGAAAGGGAACTACAACTGGTTTCAGGCAGAAATGAAGCTGCAATGAGGGATATTGTGGCTAAGCAAAAGCGTTTCAATCTTTCCAAGCCGGGAAATGCGTGGGAAACATCCCTGCATTTTCTGCACTCAGCGACAGGATTTGGGCAAGGGCTGATTAATTCGAGTTTAAATTCTTTCCATTTAAATCAGAAACTGAAGTCCCGGGAATGGGTTCAAGTCAGTCAGTGACTAAAGACAAACTTGGCTGTTGAGGAAAGTGGTTGCTGGGCTCGAAACTAGTTGTGTCTCCCCAAAATGTGGGTGCCCTCGAGCTGACAGTCTGTCTGCAGGGAAGAGTTTAAGGTCGCTTGTTTTTCCCTGTAGGAAAAGGGACTGGGATGTTCATGGAGCAATTCCAGACTCCGTGACACGTTCCAGCCACTTCCCAGCCCGCGGCATTCCAGCAAAACGAGTGTGACAGGCAGGAAAAGAGGTAGAGGAGGGAGGAAAACATTTAGTGCATTTAGCAAAAAACTTCTCTTAACTTGCGGGGGCTGTAAATGATCGGGCAAAGCCGAAATGCCGTTTCGGTGACAGCCCCGTCCCGGCGGGGAGCGGGCAAAGCCCGAGCGTGGTTTTTTTCTGCCTTTGCTGTTGTTCGCTGTTAAAGCTGCAAAACCTGGTAATGTCTTTGTCTCTCCCCCCCCTGCCCCCATCCCGTGTGTTTCCTCCACAGCGGAGTAGCTTTGTCCAGAGCCCACTTTGAAAAGCAGCCACCCTCCAACTTGAGGAAATCCAATTTCTTTCACTTTGTTCTGGCTCTCTACGACAGACAGGGGCAGCCCGTGGAAATAGAGAGGACAGCTTTTGTGGACTTTGTAGAAAATGATAAAGTAAGGCTTGTTACCTTTCTTCTTCCTCTTCTCCTCTCCAAATCTGCTCTTCCTCCCGCGCTGAGCCCGTAACTTCTAATACCTGTTGTCCCCAACAAAACACAAGCGGTGCTTGCTCAGGGTTCAGGTGCTTTTTCTCAGAGCTGTTTCTCTTTATGTTGTTGTGGTTAAAAAAGCTTGGAAGCCCCTGCTGTGTCAGTGGGGATTTCATACACCCATTAAGAATGAAATGAAATAAAATAAAATAATGAAATAAAATAATGAAATATAATAAAATAATGAAATAAAATGAAATAATGAAATAAAATGAAATAATGAAATAAAATGAAATAATGAAATAAAATAAAATAATGAAATTAAATGAAATTAAATAAAATTCATGGGGGATAAATGCACTTTTTTTTTCTTTTTGTACCTACCAGATCTGCCAGGTTTTATTATTACC
>JAWWEV010000059.1:3364827-3378972 GCA_035583235.1 Hafferia zeledoni | reverse complement strand
GGAATCCACCCCCTCTCTGGGCAGCCCATTCCAAGGCCTGAGCACTCTCTCTGCAAAGAATTTTTTTCTGCTCTCCATCACCTTAAAGAATCTTGTTTCTTTGATAACTGGGCAGGATCCTTCACCTGGTAACCAACTCATGCCCTTGAGAGCACCTTCAGCTTTTTAACTCCCATTTTTCTTATTTCTTTTTTGTGTTGTCTTTTCCTCTCTTTGGGGATCCCTCTTTAAAGCAGAGCTCTTTCACCTCCATTTGGAGATTTGGTCATCTCACCCATGGGTTACCACACACCTTCCTGTCCTCCCCAGTCCCCCCCAAACCATTCCCATCATCACAACTTTACTCTGCCTCCCTCTGGCTCTGAAGGCCAAAGGTTTTCTGTGCCCTTTGGGCAGTTCCTCTTCCCTTCAGTGTCTCTTTTTCCTGCATCAACCCCTATTTCTTCCTCCTCACTCTTGTTGTCCATTCCAGCACTTTTCATGAGTTGCTTTTAACCTGTTCCCAACTTAACCCCCTTTGGGAGCTTAGAAAACCTCTCCCAGACTCTTCCATCCCAAAAACCTTCAGCTCTAAATTTGGTGATGAGCCACTTTCCCACCTTGATGCTCTCCCAGTTTCATCTTCCCTCCTGAATGTTCCCTGAGGAGTTTGCCCAGGAAACCTCTGCCCAACCCTTGTTTAAGCAGCAGATTTGCCAACCAGGCTGAAACTTCTGCCAGTGCTCTGCAAATATTTGTGAGGAGCTGCTTTACATGGGGACAATCTATGACTGTGGGAAGTTTTTACCATGAGGAGGGATGAGGACAACAACTTTCCTGCTCAGTTAAAAGCAGAATATAAAAGTTTTCACACAAAAGTGTTAAAAGGAGGCCCTTTAGGACCTCTTAAATAAAGCACCCAATATAATTAAAGTGAGGTTGGCTATTAAAAATATACATTCCCATCTGATGAAAGTGGGTTAATGCAAACATGGACAAACCCCCCACCCTCACCCTGCAGACAGTTCTAAACCTCCCCACCATAATAAACACCCAGCAAACATTTAACAGAAACCTTTTTCACCGTAATAAAAGCAAATTAGCCAGGCAAATACCACAAACATCTGTCAGTGAGATCCCTGAGCCATTTGGAGCAACTTGGAGCATCTTGGGTTCCCAGAGGGGACACCCACATGAACTCTTGGCTCTTCTGCTCGTTCTTTTCCCTGATTTGGGGGGTGAAGTGCCCCAAGTGTTTCTCATGTAGGTCCTTGACAGCTCCCCAAGGGGTTTCACCTTCACTTCCCAGAGCAAGAGGAGAACTAAAATTTCCCATTCCCATCCTGGCAATCTGGCAAACTGGTAGCAAAGTTCTCATCATATTTAGGAGCAAGACAATGACTTTTCACATTTTGGTGGTCCTTGGGCCCCTTGGGTTCAGTGTCCCTGAGGCAGAGTGTGTGTTATCCCACCCAAACCAGTCCCTGCCTTTGCTCCCCAGCCATTCCCAAAGGATTTGTGTCCAATCTGCTGTTCTGGATGGACAACAACCTACTAGAGCTGCTTAAAACCATCTCCTTGGTGACCAAATGCTGGTGGGAAGACAGGAAAGCACCACCTGGGTTGTTCTGCCATGAACTGAGTATGGAAAGACTTTGGATTTCAGTGGTTGTTGTTTTAGTGGGACCCTTCATTTTTTTCCAGTATGGAAAAGAAGAACAATCACCTGAAGTGAAAATCTGATGCTTAAGTGACCTGCTTTGAGTTTTATACTTTGTCACAGCTTTCCTCTGGGTGACTTGGGGTTCCTTCCTTCCCTTCAAGTTGTGATTTTCCTGTTGTGAAAGGGCTGTTATTGTCCTTTCTCCAGTTATTTGTGGTTTTGGGGTCCAGTGTTTCATTTACAGATGGGCCTGAAAGGTCTGAAATGGGCTGGAAGTTGGTTGTTTAGGGCATACAAACATTTCCCCTGAGTTTTTGAGGATGGTTTTGTGGCTGAAACTCTTCTCCTGGAATTTTTTCGGAGCTGGTGGTGTTTGGGGTTCTGATTTCTTTGCAGTTACTAAACACAAAGCTGGTGGTTATCAGTGAGTTACTGCTCTGGGTTGTTTTATTCAACTCCAGCTTTGGAAATGCCTCTTTGCTCTATTCCCTAATTGGAAATCAGTCAGAAAACAACCCAGTGCTGGGAACATGAGATTTTAATGTGCACTGAATAAGTACCTTGAGACTGAAGCCTGTCACCAGAACTCATCTGGAATTGCTTACCATGGAGGGACTTTACTAAAAGCTCTGCCTAATACTGAGTTTAAAAGGTGGCACCTCAAGAAATCCTCTTAATGTCTCAACAAGCTGATGGCGATAAGTTCTTTGCATTAAGGACTTATGGCAGAGCCCAAAATGCTTCCAAATAATTATAGAGAATTTTTCCTCTGGATATTTTGCTCTGAGGGATCCATTCATAAAATATTTACAGGAGCTGCAGAGAAAGCAACAATCAGTTTTGGGGTTTTTTTTTTCTTCCTTTCTCTTTCTTCTCTTTCCTTAGAACTGTAAGAATAAAAACCAGGCTTTAAATTTTCAGCAAAGACACTTCCTGGGTGAAAGGGAATATTTTTTGCTTGTAAAGTTCTGTTTAATAAATGCAAGAGAATTGGGGAAATCATACCCAGATAATAATAATAACAAGTGTTCAGAATGGGGATTTTTGCAGCCAATTCCCACTTTGTGGCATTTTTCTTATGCCCAGAATATTATGGAGCTTCCAAAAAATGTCAAATAGTCCTTTAGCACCTACTGGGGCCCACAAACCTTTGGGGGAGTCAGAAAGTTGAGCAGCCCAAGGTGGGAAGTTGCCAAATTGGCCAAATTATTCTGATTTTCATTCTGAAGTGGGGAAATAACATGGGGAAAAAAACCCCCGAACAACCTGCATGTGGTTTTGAGGAACTGTATTCAGTAATGATTTAACCAATTTGACCACATCCCATTTCTGGAAAAAAAAAAAAAAAATTCTTTTTATGATGCAATGTGTTTTAATCTTCTGAGGAGTTTATTTATTAGAATCAGAAATGGCTCAGAATAAATATTATTTATATGTGTGTGTGTGTAGATCTCTGTTTTTGAACTGGTTTAAATATTCTTTAATGCTCTTGTAAAGACTTAACTCAGTAGCATCAATTCATTTCTTGGCTTTAAAATTTTCCTTTTCATTGGTAGCTGAGTAAACTCTGAAAAAAACCCATTCCTGACAAACCCTTATTATTTAAATACAACTCCATGGCTTGGTGGCATTTTTAAAACACACATTAATTTTGTGCCTAATTCTTTGTTTTGAAAATTAACATCCATGTGAGGCACTTTGCAAATGCTTGGGGTCCTTTTTAATTCTTTTGTAAATTAATTTGGGACCAAAGCAGGGAGAAATTTTGAGAAGTGCTATTGAGATAAACACAAAAAACCTTCTGTGCCTCCTCTCGGTTGTTCTGCACTGACAGTTGAAAGTTCAGGCAGAGACAGGTTGGGTGGAATATTTTCGAACATCTGATTTAATTAGTGAGTGAACACATTGAATGAACCCACAAATCCATGTCTAGAGAATGGAAACTGCAATTCTGAGCTGGAGTTTTGTGTGAAAAAGGAGCAAAATCCCTTTTCTCCCTATTTGCTTAAATTTTTGTTATTCATTTTTTTATTTAAATTTTTATTATTTTTTCCCCCAGCAAATAATTTTGCTGCCCAATTTCCCAAGCAAACACTGCTGGTTTATGACCAGAACTCACCACAAAAAAATACCAATGTTGGGTTTGGTGGGTTGAGTTTTCCACAAATTCAAACAAATCCCACACATTGAGCTCTTTGTTCCAGGTGCCTTCAGAACCATCCACAGAAAAGGCTCATCCTGTCCCAGAGCACTTCCAAGAGTTCCTAATTTTCCAATTTTACATCCTCTAAACCAGAGCACTTCCAAGAGCTTCTAATTTTCTCATTTTAAATACTCTAAACCTCGAAGAAAAGGGGAAATTCAGCACTTGGGGCTGGAGTTGTTTCCGGCGAAAACTTTTGGATTTGGAGTTTTATTTTGGGGAGGAGGGGAGAAATGTGAGTTCTGACTTAAAAGAATTAAACCACTAAAGAAAGAGAGTATCTCAAATTAATCTTCTGCCTCTGGCTTTGCCATTTCTCTCCCCTGGTGTCAGGCTGGTAACGAGGGGGGAGGCACAGCCAGTAGTTTGATTGTTCTGGATGAACTATCAGCGCCCCGTGGGGAATTCTGGTACCTTGACCTGCCTGACCCTCAAAGTGCTGAGTGTGGAAAATGGGAAGTCCCCGTGGGCCTCAATATGCACAAGATGTCAGAAAAATGCAGTTCTTGGAAAACTGTACCTTGTGTTTTTATTTTTTTTTTTTTTAAGGTTGCATTGTTGTGCTCACGTTCCAACTTCGCCTCCTTTTTGTTTGGTTTTGTCCCCAAATGTGTGTTTTCCTGTTGTTTGGGTTTTTTTTTCCCCCGTTTTTTCAGTAATGTTCATGTTTTTATTGTGTTTTTGAGTGTTTGCAACTCTGCCAAGGGGAGAAAAAAAAATGTAATAGGGGATTTGAAACACAGTTCCATTGCAAAAGTGTGTTGTGTTTCTTCTCCCACCTCCAACACTGAGCTGAGCAATTTTAATAATCCCTTCCCCACACTCAGCCAAAACCTCTGCTGAACTGGAATAAACTTCCTCCTTCCACCTCCTTTTGGGCTCATTAAGGGCCAAGCTATATTTCAATTGGGATATTTGGGTGTTTCCTTGGCAACAGCTTTTTCATTTGGCCACGGGGAAGGTGATGGATCATCCACTTGCTGCTCTCGTGGCTGGGGCTGGACAAGGACCGACCTCATGGTGGGGATTTGATGTTGCAATTTCACATTTATAAACATTTCCAGATTCTTTTCTTCTCCCCTCCCCAATATCCAGAAATGTGTATGGTGAGCAGACAACTTGCAGAAAGTTCAGTCAACAGTTTGAGATTTCAGGGAGAGGGAGCCAAGATTTAATTTCTTTCCTCTTTGGAGGACAGGAGGGAATGTTTGATTTAAAGTTTTTTATAATGTGCCTCTTCAGGGCTTGGCTTTGTGTTGTTGGGGTGATTTTTTTTTTAATTTAATCATATTTTTTAATATCTATTCATGCCCTGGGCACACCTGCCCTCTTAGTCCACTGCATGGGAAGTGTCTCCTTTTTTCCAGTGTGATCCTCATGCTGAGAGTGGAATTAGTTGAGAGCACAAGTTCAGTTTAGGCTGAATAAATTAACTTTTCATTGCACATTGTTTGGTCTCTGTTTTGAAGGGAAAGCCCAGACATTTAGGAGGGACTGAGATTGGATTTTGGAGCTCAGCACAACCATTCCCAGCACTCCCCAGTCCTGGGTGTGGTTTCATTACTGGTTTTTACACTATTTTAGCACCACTTTTTTAATTTGACTGGTTTGGACATGGATGATGAGTTTGTTTTTTGGGGGGTTTTTTCTTTTTTTTTTTTTTTAAGATGTTCCTCTTAATGAGGTGTAATCATTTACCTTGCCAAAAAAATTCTTAATTAACAGAAGAAATCAATAGAAAGGAGTAACATTGTTTAAAAAAATAAATGCTCTGTGTACACAAGATCCTTTTCTTTCATTCCAAACAGAAACGATTTTTATTATGCCAAAATCATAGTGCTTAAAAACACAAAAAAGACACCCAAGGAGTGACAACTTTTTAAGGAATAAAGGAAAGGTAAAAGGACTTATTTTTGCAGTGTGGCCACTTTAGACCGTTGGGAAAGTTTAAATCCAAAGTGCTTCAGTTTTTCAGCCTCTTCAGCATCATCAAAGCAACGAAATGAGGCCTTAAAATGGAGAGAAATTTTGCTCATTTGCTCAACTATAAAATCACATCATGTGTATTCAGGATTTTATCAAAGGAGACTTAAAAAAGACAAAATCTTTATTTACCTGAGAGACCAAACATCTCCATTAGTGGTTTTTTGGTCTTGTGGGTAAATAAAAAACCCCCCAAAGGTGTTTCATTCCCACCCTCCCCCAGGAAATGATGAGTTTTGTGGGGCTGGGGAGAATTAAATCCATAATTTACATAATATAGGGAGGTTTTGTGTGTGTACTTGCACTTTCACCTGGGGCCAAGTGGCCTTGAGCCTAAGGATGAAAATTCTGGCAGGAATTATTTATATTTTTTTTGTCTTTGCATTTTCTCTTTTCATAAAACCCAGAATTTGTTCCTATCAGTCTTAACTTTCAATTTCCTGGGCTTTGTCAGCTTAAGCTGGACACTTAACCCTTAGTCAAAAACTTTTTTTCTTTGTTTAACTTTATGTTGAGGCAGAAATATTACGAAAAATTGATCAAAAAAAAAAAAAAAAGACTTGGCTTGGCTTAAACAACATTGAAGACCAAAGTTATTTTTCAACTTCTTGAAACAAAGGGAAGGTGAAAAAAATGCTGATTTTTTTACCACTACTCCCCTGGAGGAAAAGGGGAGGTTGAGGCAGGGAAATGGTCTGGCTGTGTTTGACTTTGCCAAGATGAGTTGAAAATCCAGATGTGGAATTAAAGGCAGTGAGTCAGAAAATGCAGCAGAGCTGAGACCTGGCAAGTTCAGGGGGCAACAAGGAGATTTTTTGATCCAGGAATCTCCAGCAAATGTGACACACAATTTTAGTGACAGATTTCAAATACCAGCTCCCCTTTACCTCCAATAATTTCCCTTCTATGAAATCCTTGAGGGTTCTTCAATCCATAACCAAAGGTGTTTCCATCTTCCTTCTGGATGTTCCTGGAGTTTTTTTCTCTTGGCAACTCATTTGTTGTGTGTGTGGGATTTCCACCCCAAGCTCTTCTTGCTTTACAAACACCCCAAAGGGATGCAAATAATAAATCACAGAATAACTTGGGTTGGAAAAGACCTCAAAGCTCATCCAACAATGGGCAGGTCCACCTCCCACCACACAAGGTTGTTCCAAACCTTTTTATATAAAATTACATTCTATTAAATAAAACCCTATTTTTTGGTGTGCTCCTCCCTCCCCCTGAGCATCCAGGTGAGCTCCAGGAAAACTGGGAATACCTTTGGAAAGCTCCAGGACTGCCCTTGCCCTGCTCTTCCCATTTCCATTCTCTGGAGTCAGTGGATCGGATAAAGAACCAAGTTTGGGCTCATCCCAAGACCTTGGTGGACACCAGGAAGGCAAGAGGTTGTGTCAGGACAGGGGTTGGACCATCCTACTTTCCCAGAGGACCTGCAGGTGTGGGGACAGGGTTTTGGGTGGTCCATCCTCCCCCTGAGCATCCAGGTGAGCTCCAGGAAAACTGGGAATACCTTTGAAGGGCTCCAGGGCTGTCCTTGCCCTGCTCTTCCCGTTCCCTGTCTATGGAGTCAGTGGATGGGATAAAGAACCAAGTTTGGGTTCATCCCAAGCCCTTGGTGGACACCAGGAAGGAAAAAGGTTGTGTCAGGACAAGGGTTGAACCATCCTGTTTTCCCAGAGGACCTGCAGGTGTCAGAGGACAGTATTTTGGGTGGTCCATCCTCCCCCTGAGCATCCAGGTGAGTTCCAGGAAAACAGGGAATGCCTTTGGAGGCCTCCAGGGCTGCCCTTGCCCTGCTCTTCCCATTCCTTGTTCATGGTGAGATAAAGAACTAAATTTAGGATCACTCCCAAACTTTTGGTGGACACCAGAAAGGCAAGAGGTTGTGTCAGGACAAGGGTTGGACCACCTTGTTTTCCCAGAGGATCTGCAGGTGATGGGACAGAATTTGGGGACTGTCTGGGAGCTGTTCCAACCCCTCTGGGCACAGTGCCCAGGGCAGGGTTGGTGCCCTTCCCAGGGGCAGGGGTGGTGGCTTTGGTGGATCGAGTGCCCTGCAATAAACACTTCATTACTACAGAAGCTCATTAACAGGAGTAATTGCACTTAAATTAGTGTGGCCACACCAACTGCTGCCTTTGTGCAGTGTCCAAATTATATCACCGATCCCTGTCCTGTCTCTTTAAGGCAAATGTGAAAATTTGGGAGGATTTCTGTCCTTTATAGAAGTTCCTTCCCTGTAGTGCAAACTCCTTTTGTCTTCTCCTCGGTGCAGCCTCAGTGCAGATTCCCAGGCTCCTCCTCCCCCCTCTGTTCTCAGCAGTGATTTAATAAATACATTTCAAAATCACTTTTTCCTTTCTCCTCCACCCAGCTGCCAACTCCCACCCCCAGAAAGTGCCTGCACATGGATTCATGTGAACTGAGTTCACATCTGCAGCACTGACAGCTCTGATTTCACCACAATTAATACAATCTTGACTCTTTTTTCTTTTTTTTTTTTTTTCCACTAGTTCCTTTTCTATTTCTCTTTCCCCTTCTCCCACTGCCCATTTCCTTTTTGGATCTACTCCTGTCCTTTTTGGATCTACCCATGTCCTTTTTGGATCTGCCCATGTCCTTTTTGGATTTGCCCAGGTCCTTTTTAGATCTACCCAGGTCCTTTTTGGATCTGCCCAGGTTCTTTCTGGATCTACCTAGGTCCTTTCTGGATCTGCCCAGGTCCTTTTTGGATCTACCCATGTCCTTTCTGGATCTACCCATGTCCTTTTTGGATCTACCCATGTCCTTTTTGGATCTACTCATATCCTTTTTGGATCTACTCATGTCCTTTTTGGATCTACCCATGTCCTTTCTGGATCTACCCATGTCCTTTTTGGATTTGCCCAGGTCCTTTTTAGATCTACCCAGGTCCTTTTTGGATTTTCCCATGTCCTTTTTGGACCCTAAAAGTCCATCTCACACTTAAGAATGGGAACTAAATATCAGGCTGTGGAGAAAGGGAAGATGAGGACGGGCAGGTCACAGTTTCCAACAGATCCTGTGCTGAAGCTTTTGCCAAAACCTGTTGGCTCTAAACAGAATTCCCAAAATTCCCTCTCCAAATTTGCTCAGTGGTACAATAAATATTTTAGTTCTTGTTTGTTACATTCAGCAGGAGGGGGTTTGAATGAAGTGGCATTGCCTGGTGTGGATGTGGAGCATTCAGTGCTTGGGCATTCAGGGGAACTTTCTGCTTTTGAGGTGCCAAATTCAGTTTTCATTGGCCCTGATGTGTCAGGATTGCTGTGGGTTTTGGTGGCACTTGTGGCACAGAATCTCTGAGTGTTGGAGCTGAGCTCTGCAGGTCAGGGGGTTGTGCCTGGTGTTGGTTTGGGTGCAGGGTTGGCCCCTCCATGCCCAGTGCCCGTGGGTTTGGGTGCTGCCACTCCATGTGGGAATTCCTCCTGGTAGGACCATCCACAAAAAGAGCAGGAACTGCACATGGAGAGAATTCACTTCCAAAGGGCCAAATCAATGAAAGGGGAGAAAAGGAAAAATGCTGCTTGGGGGAATGACCTGCCCCATTGATTGATTGGCTTGGAAGGGACCTTAAAGCCCATCCAGCCCCATGGCAGAGACACCTCCCACCATCCCAGGGTGCTCCAACCTGGCCTTGGACACTCCCAGGGATCCAGGAGCAGCCACAGCTTCTCTGGGAATCCCATCCCAGCCTCTCCCCACCCTCACACTCAGGAATTCCTCATGTCTCACCTCGCTGCACCCTGAGAGCACAATCCTGATACTTTCCTGTCCCTGGACTCCTTTATCTGTTGTTATCTTTAGTTTCAATTTCCTTTTCTTCCCGTGCGCAATAAATTTAGATCCAATTAATGCCTAACAAGGAATTAAATAGCAAAGTTCTTGTCTCCTGCTCATTCATCCTGATGGCTGCAACAACTGCAATAAAAATTCATGTAAGGAAGGAGTGGTTTGGTGTGAATAAACCTGAGACAGAGTATGGCCCCAAGACTCCTGCTTTGGAAATGTGCTGGTCCTGCTCCTCATTGGTGCAATAGTAGAGAGAAAAAGCATTAAAGACCTGAATGTAAGTGAAGTAATGCAAGACAAGATCTGTCAGCACAGGCTTTAATGTTGCTTAACAAAATATGTTACAGTAAATCTTTATAGACTGTATAAGTACGTCGAGTTCCAACAAAGTAAACCAAAGTAAACATTTCTCTTATGGGAAATTAAATTCCATGTGGTTAGTGCAGAGCCATGATTAATTCAGAGGCAATGAGAATATAGTAAAGTTATTGACTGTGTCTGAGAAACAATTTAATGTCAGGAAAAACAGGAGGGAAAAAAAAAAAAAGGAAAAGTTTAACCATCGAGATAGTGGGAGGGGAAAACCAGAAGTGGAGTTTCTGATGTTTAATTATAAATGAAAGCATTGATGCTGTAGGTATTAAAGGGGCATCAATTATTGATAATGAGCTCGCTGTAGGATCAGTGAGGAGCCCTCACTGCTCTGAGCACACAGAGAGAAGGGGTGGGGGGTGTTTGCCCCCTCTGTGATTCCCTCCCTTCCCTCCCCAACCTCACCAGCAAAGGAGCTCTCCGAGGCTCTTGGACAGCAGCCCCAACTTGAAATGATTTTTAATATTCTACATATGGTTTCATGGGTTTAAGGCTCCTCACTGGGACTGAACAAGGCTGTGGTATTATGATGAATAGTGGATCAGGTCCAGGAACACCCACTTGCTTCCCTCCATATCAAACATGTGGTGCTCCCATTAAATCTGGGACTGTCCCCGGGGATTTGGGCTGTCCTATCTAATCCAGGCCTGTGTTGTTCCCCCGACCCGGATTGAGTAGGATGCATTGTTCCCATACATTCTTCTTTTAATTAAATGCAGTAGATATGTCATGTCAATGAAATACTCCAGGTCTGTTTTTACATCTGTAGCCATTTTCTCCTCCTGTACTTCCATCTGCCTTTTTGGACAGGAATTCTTCAGCAAAACCAGCCCTGGATGAGCTGATTGGAGGCTGCAGGAACAGTTAAAATTAAAAAAAAATCTTGATGTTGTTTTTTATTATTTTTTTACCTATGTAAAACCAGCCTTTTATGCCATAGAGACACTCTGGGAAGTTTCAGAGCCCCCAGAAAACTCAACCTCCAAATTACCTGCCTGCCCTTGTTTGTTCTGCTGAGGGGATGAGTTTGCAGCAATCCCAGAGAGCTTTTTCCTCCTTGTTCCTGCTGGAATCCCTGCAGGGATTAACAGGCCAAGACACTGGTTTGGAGATTTGCTGGAATCATTTGGTAACTGATCCAGTTGCTGCAAACCTGCCCCATTATTACAAACAGAAATCCTCTCTGAGTACCTGCCAAGCAGATTATGCAGGTCTGAAAAGTGATCTCCTTTTAAAACTGCCGTGTTCAATTATTATTTTTAAAATGCTGGATTACAGCTCTGAATTCTCTGGAGGTTACGCTGCAGCCTTATTATAAGGGGAGCTACAAGTAAACATTATTAATTATATTAAAAAATTGCTTAAATTAGTTTTTTTTCACACCTGCTTCTTTCTTAATTAGCTGGTAGTCCACATATCTCAGTCAGTTGAACTCTTTAGTATTTATTCAAGCATACTTGACATTAACATACTGTTTGATGTTTGATATCCTGAGTTTTTAATTTAACCACATGACAACAAATGGTATTTATGAAATATCAGTGAGCTGGAAAAAGATCCTGTGTTGCAGTTGTGCTCTGGAGTGAGCTGAAAGCTGGTTCCTTTTTGGAGCTTTAAGAAGGGCTTAAATGCACAGGGGGAATGTGATTTGTGCTGGTTTTTATCCCCAGCAAGATTTCCAGGCTGCCAAGGAGGGCAGAGCTACCAAAAGAACAGCAGAAGTTGCTGCAGGATCTGGGAGGGGGCAAGAAACACCAAAAATACTTTTCAAATGATGTCACAACTTCGAGGTTTCTTACAAAATGGAATTTGTCCTGAGTCATCACTGAGACATGTGGCATCTGCTTGTCTGGGTTTGTGGACGTTGTGACACTTGGTGCTTGGGCTGCACCTTCCCCAAAATTCCCAGGAATTTGGGTTCTACTCAGAGTTATTCCCCTCCAAGTTGATGAATCTTGTCTTGGCAGCAGCTCTGGGAGCACCATCAGCACCACCATCAGTGCAAACCAGGCCCTGCCAGAGAGAGGAGTCTCATGGCCAACAGATTGAGCCCAGACACCACCTGGGCATGTGGGAGAACCTCCCAATGCCTTCATTGGAGCACATTCATAGAATCAGGATCAGTTGGGTTGGAAAAGACTTTTTGTAAGAATTTTCGTACTTTGAAATTTCAGTGTGACTTAGGCCAGAATTTTATGGGATTTTTGAAAATAGAATTTTGTTTAAAAATAGAATTTTTGTTTTAAAAACAGACCCCTTCTTTTAAAAAGTGGTGATAAAGTGTTTTTGTACTTTCAATACCTTTTGCTTTCTGTGAAAGTGTAACAAACTGTAAATACATTTTCAATGTAAATAAACCTATTTTTGATGTGTGTTTTGGGCACTGAAACCTCATATATCACTTTGTCTTTGCAAAAATACTGATATAATTTTTAGCTTTTCCTAAGCCATGTGGAGCACAACAAAAATTAGAAGCACAAAATATTTCAAAATAAATATGTATCACCTTTGTGATCCCTAGTTCTGGGTCAGTAGGAACGAGCAGAATTCCAGTAGGAATTTCCTTCTGATGAGGAAGAAAACTGATAGAAAAACTTTGTTTCAGGCTAATATTTTGGGAGTTTATGTTTGGGGTTTTTTTAAATTTTTTTGTTTGTTTTGTTTTGCTTTGTTTTGTTTTCTTTGGGTTTTTTTGTTTGTTTTGTTTTTTGGTTTGGTTTGGTTTTTGTTTTTGTTTGGGGTTTTGTTTTTTTGGGGTTTTTTTTTGTTTTGTTTTTTTGTTTGTTTGTTTTGGTTTTGGTTTTTTCCTGTTAAAAGTTTGCTGGTTGTTGTAGGAGAGTGAATTTACACGTGATTTTTATCACCAATAAATCACTTTATCATCAGCCCCGTGGATGTGTGAACACACTTGTGTTCCCACTGTTGCTGCACTTTGAGGGCAGGTATGAGCCCCACCTGTTTTCTGGGCCAGTAAAATGTTAATAAAAGGAGGAAATAAAGGGATTTCTCTGCTTGCACCCCACACCCCAAGAGTGTGAATGACCCACAAGGGTGGGGCTCAGGGAGGACCAGCCCGTGCTGGGCAACAAATGAAGTGTAAAGAAATATTAAGGAGGGATTTAGAGAAAATCCCTCATGCTGGAGGAATGTTCTGAAGTGGGAGAATATCTTCATAAAACTAAATGGGAGGCAGATGCCTGAATTTCAAGTGGCAGGATAAATTGAGTGGAGAGAAAGCTTGTTTGTGATGTTCACACTTGTTAGCAGGTCAAGAGAAGACGAGAGGAGATGGAGCTTTATTTAGACTTGTTAAAGCTCATTCATACAAAACATCCCTGTCTTTGCTGGGATCTTTAATTGATAGTTGTTTGTGTCTTAATTAACCTGGGTTAAGGATGCACTTTGCTGGTTTGGTTCCATCAGCAAGGAAAGCTGATGGTGGTGGAGCCTCTCCTTGCTCTGAGCTGAGCTGAGCTGGGCTGGCACTTGGGGCTCAAAGCACACCAAGATGGGTGAGGAATTCTTGGTTTAGGGATTTGGGAAAGGAATATTTGCTCTCCTGAGCTCCCAGTGCAAACAGAGACAAGAACATGTCGTGACCTTGGAGAGGATGTGGCAGGATTGCAGGGGATGAACAGCAGGACAATCAGTCCTTGGTGTTGCTCTGACTCCTGAGAGCCACATTGTCCTTGACAGCCTGTCTGACTGCCCAGTGCAGAGATAGAATCATGGAATCATAGAATCAGTTGGGTTGGAAGAGACCTCTGAGATCATCAAGACCAACCCTTGATCCAACCCCACTGTGATCACCAGCCCAGGGCACTTGGTGCCCTGGGCTGGTGATCACAGTAGGGTTGGATCAAGACATGGTGGATTCTCACAGTAGGGTTGGATCAAGATGTGGTGGATTCTCACAGTGGGGTTGGATCAAGATGTGGTGGATTCTCACAGTAGGGTTGGATCAAGACGTGGTGGATTCTCACTCAGTGGGGTTGGATCAAGACATGGTGGATTCTCATAGTAGGGTTGGATCAAGATGTGGTGGATTCTCACTTAGTGCCACATCCAGTCTCATCTTAAACACCTCCAGGGATGGAGAATCCACCCCCTCTCTGGGCAGCCCAT
This sequence comes from Hafferia zeledoni, assembly GCA_035583235.1. Taxonomy (NCBI): domain Eukaryota; kingdom Metazoa; phylum Chordata; class Aves; order Passeriformes; family Thamnophilidae; genus Hafferia; species Hafferia zeledoni. The sequence goes on along the minus strand of JAWWEV010000059.1, from coordinate 3,364,834 downwards.
TCCAAGG
>JAWWEV010000059.1:3307714-3319742 GCA_035583235.1 Hafferia zeledoni | reverse complement strand
TGGTAAAGGGACTGGAGTTGGACCAAGGGTTGGACTTGATGATCTCGGAGATCTTTTCCAACCCAATCCATTCTATGGTTCTATGATTTCTACATGAGCTAATCATCAGGGGAGGCTGATCGCCCAGGTAGAGATTCCAAAATAAATGCAGCTGGCATCAGCAGAGCCTGGGCTGGGTGGCACATTCCTTCCTCAGGGGATGCCTGACCCAGCAAAAGGTGATGTTATTTTGGGTTCTGGATGAGGAAGGGAAGAACTGACTCAGCTGCAGGAGCAGAAGTGCTCAAGGAGCTCCATGTGCTCAGATCTGAGACCCAAATAGCCACTGGCACAGAGAGTTCCCAGATTAAAAACATTAAAAACAAACCACAGATGAGATCCAGTGTCTCATCCTGCATTTGTTCCTCTGTGCCCCACTGACTCCTGCTTTGGATCCAACCTCCTGCCTGAAGTGCAGCAAAAGAGAAGGAAAAATTCACAGAGGCAGGTGCAGGAATGGGCTCTGGAGGTGACATGAGCAGGACAAGAGCTTGGCTCCAATACCAACATGCACTGAGAAATGGTGGAGCTGCTGTCTGGAAAAATCCTCAGGTTGGTCAGGATGGGGAATATGAATTTTAAGGCTAATGGGAAGTATAAACTGCCTAGGAATGAATTCAGGCTGTAAACCAAAAACTCCCCAACCACCAGGATGAGGAGGGTTTAAAACAAGAGCAATGTCAAAGGCAAAAGGTTGATGTGGTTGAAAATGATTTTATGAAAGGAGCTCCATGGTTTGGTCACCTGAAATAGCAGGACATGGATCTCAGTGACCCAGGAATTGTTTCTAGGAATTGTTTCCTGCCCCTGTCCCAGGAACCTTTGGAGGTTGATCCTGAAACAAGGGCCATGTGCCCAGGTTCTTGTGTTTGGAGCAGGCTTGGGGTTCAGGGAGGCTTTCCCAAAGAATTCCAGGAGTTGACTGATTGCTCCATGGTTTGGTCATCTGAAATAGCAGGACATGGATCTCAGTGACCCAGGAATTGTCTCCAGTCCCTTTCCCAGGAATCTTTGGAGGTTGATCCTGGAACAAGGGCCATGTGCCCAGTTTGTTGTGTTTGCAGCAGGCACAGGGAGGCTTTCCCAAAGAATTCCATGGAAGTTTGGAGCCGAGAGAGGCTGCTGGCATTTTGCACATTGTTTATCTCCTTCCTGATCCAACTCTGAAGCAAACACATCCCATCCAGGCTCTCCTCCTGAATTACTCCCTCATTGACATCAATGGCAGTGCTGTCCAAGTGCAGCAGCAGGATGAGGCCTGACATCTTTCCTTCCACCCAGCTGGAAAATAATCATAATAACGAGGATAATTTTTTTAATCCTCACAGTATATTTTTTGCTGTTTTTTAAATTTTTTTTTTTAAAGTTAAAATAACATGTTTCTGTGACTACAGAGTTACAAGGGAAAGTGCATCAGGAATGTAATATTGTTTCCAGATGTACAATGTCATAAAGAATTTTTTCCACACTTGGAATGGTAACAGGAATTTTTTGAGAGAGATCATTTACACAGTGATGAGATATGTTACATGTAAGTAAATGCCTGTATGCCTGGAATGTTTGTACCATATGTCTAAATAGGTGTCTGTGACTGAGACAGCTTTTATATATGTGGGGATGTGTATTTATTTGCACATCTGTGAGCTGAGGAGGAGCACACATTTGAATATAGAAATAGTGATATATAATATATAGAATATAGAAATACTGCAGAGATGGGGGAGGAAAATTTGTAGTACCCAGGTGAAGGTTTGTGAAGAAATGCAACACCCTGAGCTGCGCAGGGAGGTGAAGGAGGGGCAGAGCAGCTCAGAGAACACGAGTTTAATGTGCTAAAGGCAGTTTGTCTGCATGTCACAGGAGGTGAACCCTCCTCGTGGTTCTGAGCAGGGATTGCATTGCAGAAACCCACCTGGGAGACACAATAATGTGGAGATACAGCACAGGCACTTCTTCAGCACTGCTGGGGAATCTTTGCTATGTGTCTGTGGCCTCAGGGCTGAGCATAAGACCCTGTAGGTGAGCAGAGAGAAATTAAGGAATGCTGAAAACACTCTTGGAACTCTGGAACTCCCTCGGTGTTCCTTGAGGTGGGACCTGTGTCTGGAAGGACACATTGCTCTCTGGTAGTCCTCTGAAACTCCAGCAGAAGTGTCTGATCCAGGTGGCACAAAATGTTGAGTCTTTACGCTGTCTGTGTCCAAATTTGGCCCTCAGAATCCAGGGCATATTTTGTTGTTCTCAGATCATTCCCTTAGGATTAAATTTTCCATAACTGCTCATTTTAGGCCAAAGACCATCCACTGAATAGACAAAGACCCTGTAGGTGAGCAGAGAGAAATTAAGGAATGCTGAAAACACTCGTGGAACCCTGGAACTCCCTTGTTGTTCCTTGAGGTGGGACCTGTGTTTAGAAGGACACATTGCCCTCTGTGTTCCCTGCTTGGTTGTCCTCTGACACTCCAGCAGAAATGTCTGATCCAGGTGGCACAAAATGTTGAGTCTTTATGCTGTCTGTGTCCAAATTTGGCCCTCAGAATCCAGGACCTACCTGACATATTTTGTTGTTCTCAGATCATTCCCTTAGGATTAAATTTTCCATAACTGCTCATTTTAGGCAAAAGACCATCCACGAATAGGCAAAGACACCAAATTATCACACACAAGCAGTGGTGCCATCAGATCAGGGAAATAAAAGGCAGCAAACCCATTGCCAGTGATCTGCTCTGGGCAAAAGAGAGAATTTGAATCTCCAGGGAAGTTTGCACATCAAGTTTCATTGGCACTAAATGCAGGGATCTTTAAAAAAGAGGCTTGGACTGTTTTATGACATTGGGAGAACAAGTGTTATGGATAAATACGTGTTCAGAGGGGTATTGGCCAAAAATGCACAGAAATGGTTAACAAGGTAATGGTAAGAAACGTTGACCTTGATTTGTTTAGCTAAGATGTAAAGATTTTTGAAGGTCAAAGGTGTTCTTGTGTAGTGTTTTGGAGTCTAACTGTGTCTGACCCTCTAACATTAAGCTGCTGTGGCCTGCAGTTTTGAAGAGTGAAGCAAACCAGGGGGAAAGAGGGAAGGGGGAGAGAACAGGAAATGGAGTGAGGTGTTTCAGGAAGTTGTCAGGAGTTGACTGATTGATTCCAGATGGAAAGGGTCACCCGTCATGACCCAGGAAATACTCACTGGGGGAAAGCAGTTGCCTTGTGAGAGGGAAGGGCCTGGGAGTTGGGGACCAGAGTGGAATGCACATTCCTCTTCCTTTTATCCATAAAACATTGTTTTTAAATCTCCACTATGAAACAGTTGTGTGGTGATCTCCACCAGGCAACGGGGAATGGCTGGAGCAAAGTGGAGAAGCTCAGTTGGTTTTATGTCCACACTCTCACAGGTTCTTGCTCCACATCACGGGTGATGAGTTGGGCAGAGGTGTCATAGCAATGGCAAAGGTCTCTGCTGGCCTTCAGCAGTGCCTTGGAGATTCTGCAAATGAGGTCCAAACCTTTGGTTTCAGATCTGAACTTGGTGTCTCCTCCTGTCCCTGTATCTGTTTGTCCTGGGTCCCAACTTGTGACATGCCAAGAGGATCTGACCCTCCTGTGATGAGTGGAAGAGGTGAATAAAAATGGAATCACTCCTGAGGAGTGATTTGGAAGTGCATCTTCCATTCTTTCTGGCCCAGGGTGCTCAGCACTTCCCTTCTGCACTGTTTCATGCCATGGGGACCTCTACATCCCTTCCCAAATGTGGATCTTATAATATGGACAACATTTACACCCAAATAATTACTCAAAGACTGATCTCTGCTCCCTGTGAGCAGTGACAGGACTCAGGGAACAGCTGGAGCTGTGCCAGGGCAGGGGCAGGTTGGACATCAGGGAAAGATTCTTCCCCCAGAGGGTGGTGGGCACTGACCAGGATTTGGGCACAGCCCTGAGGCTGCCAGAACTCCAGGAGGATTTGGATGATCCTCTGAGGGACAGGGTGGGATTTTGGGGTGTCTGTGCAGGGCCAGGTGTTGGATGGATGGATGGATGGATGGATGGATGGATGGATGGATGGATGGATGGATGGGTGGGTGGGTGGGTGGATGGATGGATGGATGGATGGGTGGGTGGGTGGATGGATGGATGGATGGATGGATGGATGGGTGGGTGGATGGATGGGTGGGTGGATGGATGGATGGATGGATGGATGGATGGATGGATGGATGGATGGATGGATGGATGATCCCTGTGGGTCCCTCCCATCTTGGGTTATTCCATAATCTCAGAGCTCCAGGAGGGTTTGGATGATCCTCTGAGGGACAGGGTGGGATTGCTGGGGTGTCTGTGCAGGGCCAGGGGTTGGATGGATGATCCTTGAGGATCCTTCCAGCTCAGGCTGTTCTCTCAGGTCCACTCAAAGCCTGCCCATGCTCTCAGTGTCTCCCACTGAGGGCGTGTGGGTGTGTTTTTATCACCCAGAACCTCTGTGAGATGTGTATATTCTCCAGTGTAACTCTATATGTATGATCACTTTTTATTTACATTTGGTTACAATTTAAACACTTGTCGTAAATATTTCAGACACTGGAATAATTCAGGGCTATTCCCCTGTTGCCACAGTGTGCTCTGTGCTGGCCAGTGAGAGATTAAAATTTATTTCCATTGTTTAAGGGAAAATAATGAAGTGCATCTGAGTGGGCTCAGCGATGTCATGTCCCTTTGGACAGAGACACACTCCACCCTCATGTGCAATGAGGAAATCAGTTGGCACACAAAAGCAACACATTTTGGGACAAGAATGCTTGAGAAGTATAAAAGTACAGCATGACAAGAGCCTTTTGGAATGAATTAAGAGTTGTCTCGAGAAAGAAAGTATTCTTCAAGCTCTCATAGTCCCGGGGAGGGCAAGGTTTGTCCTCTCTGTGCTGAGTGGAGTTTTAGCAACAGTTGGAGCCTGACATTCTCCTGCCTGGACTGGGACAGCTGTGCCTGTGCAAGTCCATGAACACTCCAGGGTTTGGCTCTCCCCAAATCTGAATTTCTGTGGGTGTGTCAGCTCTGAATTACTGTGATGGAATTGAGCTGATTTACACCAACTAATGGTCAAAAGTTGAACGTTTCAATAAGATACATCTTTTTTTTCAGGAGTTAAAAGACTCCTGAAAGACTCCTCAGTTTGTTCATATTTCCTAATAGTTTGTGGGTTTAGGGCACATATATTTCTGGATTTATGGGATTTAGAGCTTTGGATGTTGTAAAAATGAAAGTGAGATTAATTAACATATACAATTACTTCCTCTAAGAGTTCAAATGCTGCTGGAGCCCAACCTTGGAGGGAGAGGTTTAAAAACTGCTGCTGAATTCAGAGTCCTCAGATGATTTTCAGGAGGCACTCATGGTCAGAACCAGACCTGAGGAAGATGCAGGGCCATTTGCATGAGTGTGCAGCCAGCAGATGGCCTGGAGCCTGCAGAGGGTCCCTGGGCACGGTGCTGTGCCCGCTGAACACAACCCTCTGTGCCACCAGCAATGCCACAGGGCACCTCAGGAACTTTCAGTGCCATCTGCAGGGCTGGGCATTACACAGCTTTATACAGCCCTTAGAATGCTGTGGTACATGGAATTAATGCAGGGAATGAAGGCTGCAGAAATTTCCTCCCCTCCTTGTCAGGGAGCAAAACCTGGTGCTGTTCTACAAACACAGCAGAAGAATTCATACTTTAAAAGTTGGCTTGCCAAGCACATTGTTTACCTGCCTGCTTTCTGTTCCCTTCCCAAACACCCAGGTGGTGCTATCAACAACAGTCAACGTGGATGGGCACGTGCTGGCAGTGTCTGACAACATGTTTGTCCACAACAACTCCAAGCACGGGAGGAGAGCGCGGAGACTCGACCCCTCTGAAGGTGGGACATTTGTATGGAGAGCAGAGCACAATGAATGCAAAAACCACATTACCCATTCCTCACTTTCTGTTTGTTTGGAGGAGGGAAGGAGAGCCAAGGGGGAGCTACAGCCCCTCAGGGGGTTTAGAAAAGGAAGAGGCAGGAAAACAGTGTCTCCTGCATGCAAAATGTGCTCCTCTTCACATCTCAGGGCCTGGCTCCCCCTCCCCCTCCAATTTATTAATTAGTATGTGCTGCAAAGATGCAAACCACACAAAACATCGAAATTTCAGCCTCTTCACTCAGCTGAGCTAGGTTTGATTTCAGGCAAATTAGGCAGCATGACATCTTAGTCAAACAGAGCTGCAGCAGCACGAGATGTGTATGGAAAAGTGTCACCAGTTCCCTCCAACAAACCCACACGGAGAATAACGAAGCACAGAGGGAGCTGCTGCTAATTGGGGGCAGTTTGTTTGGCTAAGCCCAGCTCAGGATGGTTTGGGCACTGCATTAAAGCCATTCCAAAACCTTGGATCTGTTAAGGCTCAAAATGCACAGCCCCTCCTCTCCCTCTTCATTCCCAACCCATCCCACCTCCCTTCCAAAGTGCTGGAAAAAGCTCCAGTGGCTGCTTTTCCCTGCCCTGCAGCCTCTGAAAGTGAGAAGAGCTGCTGATGTTAGTAGAAAAGACAAGCAAGGATATTATTTCATTATAATGTTTTGCTGCCCCACTCCTTAACTGTGCCCTGTATCAACCTGAAAGAAGAATTAATGAACTGGAAGAAAATGATTGAATCAGTAAAGAATTCAGAGTGGTGTTAATTCTCCCCCAGCGGGCAGTGAAATGGTAGAAGGAAAATCCCAGGATTCCTGGCCTAGGAAGCCATCCAGTTTTTCCTTGACTGATTGGATGTGATTGACTGGCTGTTCAAAGGAGTCTCATGTTTTTGGAGCACTGCCAAAGTTCCCCTCCACCTCTGACCCTGTCAACATTGGGAATGGAGTGATGGATTGACTTTGGTTATGGCCTGGAAACCATATTGGGTTCCTGATGGGATGTATAGTCCAGAGGCCTTGAACATATGGAAGAGAGAAGGAAAAAAAAAATCTACTCTATAAAATCAAGAAAATTATTAGAAATTGTCTCCTGATAGGAATTGGAGGAGACATTTGATATTCCCATCTCTTTTTTCACCCATTGAGAAACTTAACAAATCTGACTCTCCCTTTCTGCTGCACAGGGTTTGGGTTTGGGTAATCATTATGCTAATGAGGGGGTGTTGGTTTTTTCCCCTTAAACAGCCTCTGCACAATCATTTCAGTGTTTCATTTTTACACCCACTACAGTTGGCCTATTAGGCTTTAATGACACGATGTTAAGTGCCAGTAATGAATAGGCAAGTAATTAACACTTGCAAGGCAGAAAACACACTTTTATTTATTTATTTATTTATTTATTAATTTATTCATTTACTGGGGTTTGTGGAAGGGCAAAGCAGCCTTAAGGGGTGAATGGCTGGAGGAGACTTTTCCTAGGCCAAGTCAGAAGTTCCCAGGTGTGGACAGGAGAAGTTGCTCCAATCTACACTTTGGGAATCTTGATGCTCACTGGATTTCCCCACTCTGCTCCAAGGATTTACACCCAGTATTCCAAAAAAACCCCTAAACCCCCCCCCCCCCCCCGACATGATGCTCTGCTGTCCTTTCTGTTTGGTTCAGCCACCCCCTGCATCAAAGCAATCAGCCCCAGCGAGGGGTGGACCACGGGCGGGGCCATGGTGATCATCATCGGGGACAACTTCTTCGATGGGCTGCAGGTCGTGTTTGGGACCATGCTGGTGTGGAGTGAGGTGGGTGGAGACCCTCCTGCTCTGAGGAGGAGCTGTGTTCATCCCTGAGAGGGTGATGGGGAAGGTGGGCCATGGTAACCCTTGTGGAGGGAATGCCTGGAATGTGTTTTCCTTGCTGTGAGATAATAATTATTGAGGCCAACGGCTCAGCGAGACCCAGAATGGAATGGAACAATCCTGGGCTCTTGGAGACAGGGAAAGGGAGAAAAATAAAGAAAGGGTTAGACTTTGGGAAGGAGGAAGAGTTCCCTCTGGGTTAGAGTTTGGGAAGGAGGAAGAGTTCCCTCTGGGTTAGAGTTTGGGAAGGAGGAAGAATCTCTTTTGGGCCCAGGGATAAGTCAGCAATTAACCAATGGCGTAACAGCCCAAGTTTCCTGATGGTAATTCATCCTAAAATGTGTGTCCCTCTCCTGGAGGCAAGAAACTGGACCAGATGTGTCACTTCGTGTCTCCTGTGTTGGAATAAACTTTTCTGCTGAGGCCTGTCATGGCAGGGCAAGGGATAACAGTTTTAAACCAAAAGAGGGGTATAAGAAAGACAATTTTTTAGGATGAGGGTGGGCAGGCCCTGGCACAGGTTGCCCAGAGAAGCTGTGGCTGCCCCATCCCTGGAAGTGTCCAAGGTCAGGTTGGAGCAACCTGAGACTATGGAAGGTGTTCCTGCCCATGGCAGGGGGTGGGATGAGATGATTTTCAAAGGATCTTTCCAACCCAAACCTTTTTGTTACTCTTTTATTATTCCATTATCTCCTCAGGGAGTGAATGAATCACACAGACACCTAATTGTGCCTCTCTGTTGTCATTGCAGCTCATCACCCCTCACGCCATCCGGGTCCAGACCCCTCCCCGGCACATTCCCGGTGTCGTGGAGGTGACATTGTCCTACAAGTCCAAGCAGTTCTGCAAAGGGGCACCAGGCAGGTTTATTTACACAGGTGGGTGGCTGATTCAGGCTGGAGGAGCTGCAGCTCCCAGCGACCTGTTTGGCAACTGGTATTGACAACTCTCCCTCTTTCCTTCTTTTCTTCTTTCCTTCTTTCCTTCCTTCCTTCCTTCTCTGATGTCTTTCTTTCCTTCTTTCTTTCCTTCCTTCCTTCTTTCTGTCTTTCCTTCTTTCTTTCTTCCCTTCCTTCCTTTCTTTCCTCCCTTTCTTTCTTTCCTTCCTTCCTTTCTTTCTTTCCTTCCTTCCTTTCCTTCCTCCCCTTCTCCTTCCTTCTCCTTCCTTTGAGTCAATTCAAATGGATTAGGACCAATCATATCCATGTTCAAATACCCTCATGATTCAGCACCTTGCATGTGCTTTAGTAGAAGAAAGACTATTCATTTTTTGTTTTTATTACAAATTTAAATGCAAAATTCTTATTTTTTTCTGCTCCTTGAGGTCCTTCCCACGGTGTCTTCAGCACAATCCTTCCTGAGGCCCAGCTGTTGGTGCCTGTGCTGAACACAGGAATGGGTCATAAAAACGTGTGTTCCTCCAGAAGGAAATTCTTATCACTGTTGTGAAGTTGTTTTAAGTGCAAGACTGATTGGACCATGTAGGGGGATGTGAGTCAGCCCAGTTGACTCTGCCACATTGCAGTGATTGCACCAAAAAGGATGGGAAGATGTAAGAGGAGCCAACAGAAAAGAAAGTTAAACCTCCTCTCCCTGTTTTCCTGCTGTCCCTGGCACAAAGATGTGTTGGCATCCTCTGAGGAGCGAGTGGGTGCTTTGCCATCTGCTGTGGCACCTCTTGGAGCTGTTGGAGCGAGGGTGGCACAGACACTTCCCAAGCTGCTCTCCAGGAACCTGCAGCTCTCCCAGCAGAGCAGGCAACATGAGAAGCACAGCCAGGAGGGAGGCAGAGCCTCACCTGGGTAACCAATTCCCCAGGTTGTTGCTGCTACCAGGAATCAAAACAACTTCTCAGCTTGGAAAATAACAGGGTGGCACTTTTTTTCCCCCTCTCCCTGTGCTGGCAGAGAAGGGCTGTGATGCTGTGAATTAAAGCACTGGGTTTGAAGCCACGTCTTGGTCACAACTCCCACGGCCTTTGAAACTCTTGCTCAGTTTCTATCAGGACTTCTCAGGAAGGTGGGAGCACCAAAACTGGAGGTTTTTAATGAAATCTCAATTAATCCCTGACTGGAAGAAAAGAGGAAGAGCTCAACTATGTTATGAGACAGCAGAGAATCTGCTTAGAGCCTTAACAAAGCTGGTTGTTGGAATGTATGAACCCATGGAAAATGGAAATAGGAAAATATCCTCAGTTTCAGCATCTTTGTTGGGTAGAATATAGCAGAAAAAAAAAACATATACACACACACATATATATAAAAAAATATATATTTATATACACATAAATATATAAAATATATATTATATATTTAAATATGTTTTTATATAAACATAAATATATAAATATATATTTTATATTTATATATACAAATATATATTTATATATATGTGGATATGTATATTTAAAAATATATAGAAATATATATTATATATTTATATATATACAAATAAATGAAAAATATATAAAATAATATATATAAAATATTTATAATATATAAAACAATAAATATAAAAATATATATAATATATAGGACATAATATATAATGAAATAAATATATAATATATAAATATAATAGAATAGAATGATATTATGAAATAATTATAATATGTAAATAATAATTTAAATATATTTAATTAAATTTAAATTTATAATAATTTAAATATAATGCAATATTTAAATATAATAACTATAATATATTATATTATTATATTTAATACAATAAATATATAATATATAATATATATAAAATAAAATATATATAAAGTAATGGATAGGAAAGTTTTTTATAATTCTTGGTAAAGTAGACCTGGACATCATAACAAAAATCTGGGTTTCCTTTTTTCATGATAATTGAAGTTTATTTTTTTCTTGAATATTTTTAGTGCTGATAGCTACCGTAGTTGCCCCTATAAATGAGAATTTCTCCTCTAAACACCTTCTCTTTATGTTCAGCTTGGACTTGACAAAGCCCTCAGAAATGCAGACAACTGAGCATCAGGCCCAGGAGACTGAAAGGTGTGAAATGCTGCACCCTGAGAGCAGGGGAAGGTGTAGCTGGGTCAGAACTGGCAACAGCAGCAAGAACAGCCCTGGCACTGTCAGGGTCAGCTTGAGTCGAGTCCTTCACAATCAGCAAGTGCTGAGGTAGAACCTCTGATGGAAAGCACGAAGGGTCAAGTCATGTGGAAAGCAGAGTAGGAGGCTGTGGGTGCCTCACAGGTGGAACAAGGATAATCATTCATATAAAACCAGACCTCAGAAGCTTTTCCAGGGCTTTAATGTATCAGAAATGGGCAACCAGCTATGGAAGGATGTGCTGCTGTTTTATGGGTGAGGTGTTGCCACAGAAGGATGGAGATTAACCCCTTGTCTCTGGTCATACAGGAAAGACAGACAGGGAAAGATCTCACAAGTTCTAGTCATGCCCCTCAACTGCCAAAACACCAATACTCCCCTAAAACCATGGAAACAGCACCAATCTTAGTATTATATCCATCTGTGCCCCCAATATTTAATATACAATCAACTACTTATATTCAGCCTGATTAACCTGGAGATTTGATTTTGCTTCCTTTCTTTTTTAAAAAGCCACAGTAAGATTGTTTGAAGAAGCAAAATGATAAACCCTCGAAAAGATGAATATAAAAATTAGATATACATTTCAAGGGTAAATGCAAATGCCACAGAGGAGCTGTAATGGGAGCTCATAATGGGTGTTTATAATGGGCTCTGCAAAGTGTGCTGTGCTGGCACTGCTGCAGTTCTGGGGCTGTCAGCATTTCCACTCCAAAGGGGGATCATTTAGGGTGCTGCAGCTCAGCCATCAAACTCCCCTCATGGCCAGGATGGGATGGATGGACTCTTCCAGAAGGTTCCCAGAAGGAAAACTTCTTGTGAGAGCGAAGCCAACAGGATCCTACAAATTTGTAACAATGTACTGGAGAGAAGAGCCAAAATCAGGAGAAATGGCTCATTAGGTGGTAATGGCAGCTGATGAACATCTCTAGTTACTAAGTGTATACCTAAAGTGAGAGATAAAAGACTTGAAATGAGATATAAAAAGGCTATTTTTGAATCACCACAGCTAAACTTTCAGTCCCTGTGTGTACCTCAGCACTGTCTATAACTCCCTGAAGGGAAGTTCTGGCCAGCTGGGGGTTGGTCTCTTCTCCCAGGCACTCAGCAATAGGACAAGGGGGCACGATG
>JAWWEV010000059.1:3286650-3297318 GCA_035583235.1 Hafferia zeledoni | reverse complement strand
GCCCTCCCCTGGGCCCCCCTGCCCTTCCCTGTGCCACCTGGTCCTCCCCTGTGCCCCCTGTACCCCCTGCCCTCCCCGGGGCCACCCTGCCCTCCCCACTGCCCTCAGGGCACCCACAGTGCACCAAGGGGGGGTTCAAGTTGGGGTTGGGGACAGTTTTGGAATGTTTCAGTGCCAAGGGAAAACGTTTCTATTTGGCAAGAAAAATAGGGAAATAGTCATTGTTATTTCTTTTAGTCTTCAGTTTTTATCTTTATATAATTATTTTTTATATATGATGTCATTATATATTACATACTATATTATTGTGTATGTATGTGTATTACATATTATGTTGCATACACAATATTATTGTTGTAATATATTATGTATTATATATTATGTATATGCTATTATTGTTGTAATATATTATGTATTACATATTACATAATACATTATATTATTTATGTTATATGTATTATATATTATATATACTATATATAGACTATATAATAGATTAAAATAATGTATATTCTATATTATGGTATAGAACATATATTACATTAATTTAGTATATATTCTATATTATTATGTAGAACCTACAATATATTACAATAATATATATAATTATCTGTCATGTATCATTATATATATTACAATAATATATATTTTATTCTCTATCATGTATAATTTTATGTATTCCATACTAAATAAATATATCCTTATACAGACCCCTAAGCAGCAAAGGCCACAATAAGAAACAAGGCACAATTTGCACCTTTATTAAGCAAGTGGCCATTACTTTTAGCACAGGAGACTTTCCCAAATCCTGTGGAAAAGCCACTCTGAAATGACTTTTATGAGTTTGAATCCATTATCAATAACTGAGAGCTGAATTGGGGATTAATTTCCTCTGACTCTGTATTACCTTAATAACCAGAAGTAGAACAATGATGGAATTCAGCTCTGCATTTCTGGTTACTGGTTTTACCATGAGAAGTCCTTTTCTTTCATACCTTGATTTCCCTCTGGTAAGACACGGTCTGTGTAATCTATATATATATAGAGAGAGATATAATATATAGATATATAATATGTAGATATATGTACCCACACATTACAACTCATGGTGCAAATAAATAATTAAAATTTTATATATATAATATGAATATTCATATATCTATACACATATATACATATATATACACACACGCACACACACACACACACATATATATATATATATAAAATATATAAATATAAAAATGTGATGAAGAGTAGGAATTCAATAATGCTAATTAAATGAACTCTTCATCCTGTTTTTATATATATACATGCATATATAACATACATTTAATTATTTACCCACCCCATGGCCTGTGGAGGGCCACACCTTTCCAGAAAGCACCTTGATTTTGAAAGCTTTAAGCACTCTTGTCTAAACTATTTAATACAACCCCCTCTCTGCTTCAGAATTCCTCTAATTAATCACTGTAAAAATGAGGCACCTTGAAGAGGTAAAATAAGTGCTCAACAACAGAGATTTTAAGCAGTTTTACCAAAGGTCTACAATTTTGAAAAATCACTTTTTTTTTTTTTTTTTTTTAATTTCAGTGATGTCCTCGAGTCCCACAGTTGGCTCCTCCAGCACTTCTTCCATCCTCCCATTCTCCTCATCCGTCTTTCCTGCTGTCAAACAGAAGAGTGCCTTTGCTCCTGTCATCAGACCCCAAGGGTCCCCGTCCCCCGCCTGCTCTAGTGGCAACGGCAACGGCTTCCGAGGTAAGGAATGGGCTGATTCATGTGAATCATGGAATGGATTGGGTTGGAAAAGCCCTCCGAGATCATCAAGTCCAACCCTTGGTCCAACTCCAGTCCCTTTACCAGATCATGGCACTCAGTGCCACGACCAAGCTCAGTTGAAAAACCTCCAGGGATGGTGAAAAATCGCTGGTCTGGGTACACACAGAACCATGTGAGTGCCACCATGTGAGTGCCACCACTGAGTGCCACCACCTGAGTGCCACCACCTGAGTGCTACCATGTGAGTGCCGCCACGTGAATGCCACCACATAAATTCCACCATGTGAGTGCCACTATGGCAGTGCCACCACATGAATGCCACCACATGAATGCCACCACATGAATGCCACCATGTGAGTGCTACTATGTGAGTGCCACCACGTGAGTGCCACCATGTGAGTGCCACCATGAGTGCCACCATGTGAGTGCCACCATATGAATGCCACCATGTGAGTGCCACCATGTGAATGCCACCATGTGAATGTCACCATGTGACTGCCACCATGTGAATGCCACCACTTGAGTGCCACCCAGTGAGTGCCACCACTGAGTGCCACCACACTGCCACCACAGGGCTCAGCACTGGGAATGTGCCCAGGGAACTGGAGCAAAGCAACCACCCAAAATCTTCTAAGTGGCTTTTAAACAGAATCCAAACCCTCATTTCCACCAAGAAGGGTCTGACCCAACACAGTATCACTGCTTGGGGTTGAAGGCACCTCAAATCCATCCATTCCCACCACCTTCCATTACAATCTCATGGAATAGCAGCTCTTTTGTGAGGAACAGCTTCTCCTCAAGCTTCAGGGACTTGTTAAACATGAGTTAACACTCAGCTCTGCACTAAACCTGCTGCCAGGTTTAGGCTCAGCCTGGGAATTGAGCTCCACAGCCCATTTACAGCCCCTTTAAAGGGGATCTGCAAACCAAATGTGAGCAGCAAGATAAGAATGGCAACCTGGGCTGGATTCCTGCTTTTAACTGGCTGTGGGGGGTGTTGGGCAGCACATAAATGTGCTCCAAGTCTCCATAAAAAAAAAAGCCTTTATAGCCTTTATGTGGCTCCTTGAGCCTTCAATGGAGATATCACAGAAAAGCCAAGCCCAGCCAAGAGCCAGGGGTGGTTGGAAATGAGCCCCAAAAATCACACCTGCTGGGGAGGAGGTGACAGAAACCCTGAGCTGGCCCACAGGGACCTGCAGGAACTGGGGTTGGTTTATGTAATAAGGAAATTCTAAGTGTGCTGGACAAAAATAATGACATTTTAAAAAGGCAGCTTAGAGAATTCTGTAGCAGCTTCTTGCCCTGTCCCAGCTGAAGGAAAATCCATCCTTTTTCCAGGATCATGCTCTTCCCATCAATCAAAACTCATCCTGTCCTCATTAACAGGGAGATCCACCCATGTAAATGCACAGAAATTGCGTTGACAGGGAATATAATTTTTTCCTCTGTTGAAAGAAGACAGAAAGAAGGATTTGAAGTCATTGGTATTGGCCCAACCGTTGTAGGTATTTATTTATATTGGCCCAACAGTTGTAGGTATTTATTTAAATTGATTGGAAATGGGTTTCTCCTTTTTATGTTTTGCCTGATTGTGGTGTCTAAAGAGTCACCATCACTACCCACTTTGCAGTGCCTTTTTTTCTTGTTTTTTAAGGGAGGAGAATGTTCTTTGCATCAGTTACTGAAAGGGTGTGTTTATTTTCCTGCACTTTTAGAAAAAAATGAAAGGGTTTATCTGTTTTAGGGAACTGTTTCAAAGCAATGTAATTTTAAACTGATTTAATTAAACATTTAACTTGGAAGGTCCATCAAACTAGGAACAGTTTGCTTGGTTGGTTTAAGCTTAAGGACAAAACAGTGTGTTTAGAACAGATTTAAGTCTGCTTTAAAGTTAAACTTGTCTAACTGATATGTAGAGAAGGCCTAAATATTAAGAATTTACCTGAGAAAGTGCTAAACACAAATCAGAGAGAAAATCACTCAGATTGTTTCTGGGAGACAGAAAAAGGAGAGATTAAAACCCAACTGACTTTGTTTTCAAGTTATTAATTCTCCTTAAGTGAACATTTCTTAGCAGAGTTTCTCTCTTTTTTTAACCTGTCTATGAAGAGGCAAAGCAGGAGAGACTTTTTGGTGCCATTTATGCCACTTGGTGTTTACAACACATTTTATGCAGTCTATAAATGAGTCATCAATAAGAGATGTTAAAAATGGAGCTTAAATTGCAAGTACAACAAACCTCCAAATTAAAACCTCCCATCCATTCAGTTTTGACTGACAAAATGCCTCTCCTTGCTCAGGATTAACATTCAGGATTAATCTATGGGTTAAGTCAGGAATAGTTCCTGGAATTGTTCATGCAGGGAGAAACACAAAGACTTGGGCACAGATAAATGGAGACAGAATTTATTGAGAATATCCCTTTCTTTTTGTGGGATTTCTACCTGTACATCAACACCTATAAATCTATAAACATGCCACAACTGCTGTGCAAGTCGTGGTGGGTCTTCCCAAACATCTGCCCAGGGGTTGTTACTCCAGTTCTTTGCAACTCTTGAACTTTTCCAGCCATGGATGCAAATTCTGAGTGAAATATTTCAATTGATTCGAGCTGGGGAGCCTTGGAAAGGATCCAGGGACACAGAGACTGAGCTCCAAATTAATGTTCCCACAGTGCTGACAGACAGATGTGGCCAAAAAGTCAACAGGAGGGTCCCAAAGAGGCTTCTTGAAGGGCCTCACTGGGCTGGGGCAGAGGGAGATGGAAATCTCTGCACTCTCCTGATCAGAAGCCAAAAATAGCCGGGCTGGGCTATCAGTTTGGAATAAAATAAATAAATAGGAATATATAATGAATAAAAGAGCTGTGAGTTTAGAATAAATAATTAACTAAATAAATAGGAATATATAATGGATAAAAGAGTGGTAAGTATAGAATAAAATAAATAAATAGGAATAGAAAATGAATAAAAGAGCTATAAGCATAGAATGAAATAAATGGGAATATATAATAAATAAAAGAGCTATAAGTATGGAATTAAATAAATTAATAGGAATAGAAAATTAATAAAAGAGCTATAAGCATAGAATGAAATAAATAAGAATATAGAATAAATAAAAGAGCTGTAAGTATAGAATAAAATAAATAAATAGGAATATATAATGAATACAAGAAACATGTCTATAATAAATAGATAGATAGATAGATAGATAGATAGATAGATAGATAGATAGATAGGAATATGTAATGGATAAAAGCGCTATCAATATAGAATAAAATGAATAAATAAGACTATAATATATAATGAATAAAATAACTATAAATATATAGAATAAAATAAATAAGACTAATATATAATGAATAAAATAACTATAAATATATAGAATAAAGTAAATAAATAGAAATATATATTAAATATTATAACCATAAATATAGGATAAAATTAATATATCATGAATAAGATAATCATAAACATATACTAAAATAAATATAATATATAATAAGATAACTGGAAATATATAATAAAATAAACCCAGAAATATATAATTTTTTAAAATGCCTGTCAATATATAATAAATATATAATAAAATAAATGCACAATAAATAAAATGTCTATGAGTATGTATTTATTCACTTCTTTAGCAAATTTAGGCATCAGTAAAAAGTGCTGAAGGTGCAAAAACACAGGGCAAGCAATAAATACATGCAGGTCCCTTCCCCAAGGCCATCAGGGAAGGGGTTTGACATCACCTCTCCATTTCTCCACCCACAAGACTTGGAAAACATGGAATTTTTTAGCTTTAATATAAAGTTTGGGATGAATTTGGCCACATCTTTTGCTCCAAGCAGGTTGTTGGACAGTCTCCATCCCACTCACTGCAATGAGGATATTTGAAACACCAACACACATTATCTAATTCTGTATTTATAATTAGCAGTTATTATTATCATCAATTAATTAATTAATACCAGCCCTTCAGAGCATGCCTTTCTGCTCCCAAGCAGTGATGAAAATCTAAAATATCACTTCCATATGTGTTAACCACAGCAATGTTTAAACTTGGATTAAAACCAGCCCAAACTGCAGCTTCACCCTCAGATTAACATGCCCATTATTCCAGCAGTTTTCAGGGATGATTTTTATGTTTTTTTTCCCCCAAAATATATTTTGGTAGGATTTGGTGATGCTTAAAAGCTGCTGGGGGCAGTAGGAAAGCTGGTGGAAAATACAGAATATTATATATATTATATATTATATATATATGATACATATAATATATATAATATATATTATATAATAATAAAAATATAAAATATGTAGTGTATATAAAATACATAATATATATTATATATATTATATATTATGTAATATATTATATATTATATTATTATATATTATATATATTTTATATATATGTGTGTGTGTGTGTGGATATATGTGTGTATATATACATATGTATATATGTATATATATGTATATGTATATGTATATATAATGTAACACGGGGCCATTTCCAACAACCTCCTGCCTGAACCAGAATAATTTCAGACCCCAAACAGGGATTTAAACCTGCAAATTATACCTAAATTATGTCAATATAGATAGAAAATTTGTATTTATCATCTGATAAAATTTGATGTAAAGAAGGATCAAATGTAATTCCCCCCCCTCCCCCCCCGTTTATTGGCAGAGATAGAAGTGGCACAGACTCCTTAAAAATAAAGAAAAGCTGAAGTGTTGGCAAGAAGCTTTAAATATCTCTTAACTAAATAAAAATAACTCCTGTTACTACTACTTATTTTCCATTTGTTGGCATGGTAATTTTAGCAGCTCTTCCCATGTCACAGGCTGAACAAGAGCTCCATTTTTAATGATAGAAAACAAAAATCTGACTTTTTATTAGGAAGAACATCCTCCCTGTGAGGGTGGGGAGGGGCTGGGATGGAATTCCCAGAGAAGCTGTGGCTGCCCCAGCCCTGGGAGTGTCCAAGGTTGGAGCAACCTGGGACAGTGGGAGGTGTCCCTGCCCATGACAGGGGTGGCATTGGATGACCTTGAAGGTCTTTTCCAAACCAAACTATTCCCTAATTCCATGTGCTGGTTTAGATGGGATATTGGGGAGAAATTCTTCCCTGGGAGGATGGGGAGAGGCTGGGATGGAATTCCCAGAGAAGCTGTGGCTGCTCCATTGCTGGGAGTGTCCAAGGTTGGACCAATCTGGGATGGTGGGAGGTGTCCCTGCCCATGGCAGGGGGTGGAATGGGATCATCTTTGAGGTCCTTTCCATCTCAAACCATTCCAGAATTC
The DNA here is from genome assembly GCA_035583235.1 of Hafferia zeledoni. Lineage (NCBI taxonomy): Eukaryota > Metazoa > Chordata > Aves > Passeriformes > Thamnophilidae > Hafferia > Hafferia zeledoni. The sequence continues at coordinate 3,290,224 of JAWWEV010000059.1, read as the reverse complement.
CATGACTCAGCACTTAAGCCCTTCCCAGTTCTCCCCAAATCCCTGTTTGAATTGCAGAGAGTCCTTTCCCACTCCAAACCAGCCTTTTCAAAGGCCACTTGTACACATCAGGCTCCTGATCATTATTAATTACACCCATTAAAGGTGCCCATCACCACAGCATCTGGGTGCTATCCATGTTTGATTATTTATTTATAAAAAAATTCTCCAACCTTGTGACAATTTTAATCAAGTGTTTCAGTTGATAATTGCAAGCTGTCAAGGTTAATACAATAAGGCTCATCTCTAATTCTTTTTCCATTTCCCTCCAAGAAGTAAAAAAAAAAGAAAAAAAGAAGAAAAAAAAGAGTAAGACCCTCTGGGATAATGACTGAGGGTTTCTCTATTCCCAACTCATCAGGGAGTGTCCTGCATTGAACCACCTTTATTGAAAAGTTACATCGATTCAATATATAGTAATACAGGCAAAAATAATTACAGCTTTGCTTGCAGTGTAAGACCTTAATCCAAACCTCCCAAACATTCAATAAAAAGCCATCCAGGCTGGGAATAGGCTGGGAATGGGCAGAGCTGGGGGTGTGCAGAGAGAGGAGCACAGAGCAGAGCCTTGAGATGAGCTGGGGAAAAGCAGGAGGGAATTCCAGGCAATATTCCCCAAGCAAACTGCTCTTTGTTGCCAGGAGGAGGTGGAGCTGCAGCAGGAGGCGAAATGCCAGGGGCACAATCAGCCTTTGCTGGCATTGTCTGTGCCACCTGAAGGTCCTACATGAATTTCTGCCCTGGCAGGTTCATCCCAGCAGCTCCTGGGGAGGGTTTTCCTGGAGCAGTCACAGCCCGGAATGGCAAAATGTTGGGGCAAAAGTGAGGAGAGGAAAACAAAGATTTCTACTTGCTCAGGAGGAAAGAGAGGGAGGGAAATCAGGGGGCAGCAAACACCCCCCTGATGGCAGCTGGGCTGGTGCCATCACTGGTTTGGGTCCGGGATTGCTGGATAACATCAAATCATGGAATTCTGGGCTGGAAGGGCCCTCAAAGCCCATCCAGTGCCACCCCTGCCAAGGGCAGGGACACCTCTCGCTGTCCCAGGGTGCTCCAACCTTGGGCACTTGCAGGGATGGAGCAGCCACAGCTCCTCTGGGAATTCCATCCCACCCCACCGCACCCCACCCAATCCCCTCCTCCCATCCCCTCCCATCCCTCCCAGGCAGGAGTTCCTTCCTTTGGGGCAGTTCCCTCTGCACTGACCCTTTGGCACTGCCCGTGCCTTGGGCAGCTCTGCCATCCCAGTTCTCCCTCCAGTACAAACGCATTAAAAGCCGGTGGATATCTCAGATTTCCCCCCAAGCTCAGGCCCTTCTGCTCTCCTGGCTGCTCTGAAGGGCTCAAATAGCTTTGATTCCACAATATTTTGCCACAATTTCATCTCTGTCCCTTTTCTTTTGCAGCCATGACTGGCCTTGTGGTTCCCCCCATGTAAGGAAGGGGCCCCTTTGCTCCTCTCCCTCTTCCCCTTTTGCCTCTTTTTTTTTTTCATTTTTCTTTTACAGCACAAAACTACTTATTGTGATGGACCACTAAAAAGGAAAAAAAACAAAAATAGCACTACAAGCTCTTTTTTGGGGGAGAGCCTGACCCAGGAGGAAAAAGAAAAAAAAATGGAAAAAAAAAAGGAACATTTTTTATGGATTGGACAAGATAGAAGTTGCATCTTTTACCTGTTTCATGTTTCTGACACAACCACATCAACTCCTCAAACCTTGGGAAAGAAGAATCAGCCAGAGCCAGGATGAGCCAGAGTTGGCAGAGCGGAATCAGAAATGCAAAATCTTTCCTGGAAGACACAAAAAACCTTCCTAAGATTTGTAAAATATTCAAAGGAAAAAAAAAAAAAACAAAAAACAAACAGAAAAAAAAGGAATTGGCAAAAATTATTCAAGCTTGGTATTTTGGATACAATTTGTTTTACTTTGTAGGGGTAAAAAGTTGAAGTTTCTATTTTCTATGGAGCCTTTCAGATATCGATTTAGTTTATGCAGAAAACAATTCAACAAACAGGGTACCAGCATGAAAGGATTTCTAGGACAAACTGACATGAATGATGGAACTTTGGTGTATGTGTGTATTTGCTTATAGTTTAACCTCTTTAAACAAAAAAAAATGTAAGATGTTTTACAATTATTTAAATAAATAAACTTGTAACTTATTGTATGTAGAGGTAGAAATGAACCCCCTTTTTTGGATTTTTTCCCCCCCTCCATTGTACAATGAAGAAAAGATGATGCAAAAATGTAGTGACAAGTTTGAGATATTTTATTCCTGCTGCAATTAATCCTCACTTTTCCCCCCTTTGTCTGAACTCATGTGAAAGGATGTAGAGGATTTTTCCTGATTAACAAACCCCTCACAAGCTTTTCCAGACATTGTGGTTCCTTCCTGTACGAATTTTCCCCCTCCTCATCTTTGCCCCCCTCCCAATTTTTGTGTCAATTAAAATATTCAGGTACTGAGATGAGTCTCAAAGACCCAACTGATGAGTGAGTGGCACTTTGGGATTGAGTGAATCGGATTTTTCCATGAGGTGCTGAGTTTGTTTTAGAGATTCAATGTATGGATTAGGAGGGAAAGGGTTCTCTGGGGTTTGCCTTGTAGTTAGAACACCTTAAGTTCAGTTATACTTCATATTAAGGGTGCATTTATTAGGGGTAAATATGTATTTGAATGATTTATGCACTTTTATCCTGAGTCATTAAAAATGGTAAGTATTTTCCAGTTTATGTTGAAGTTCATTGAAGGTGATCAATTGCTTTGAATCTTTCTGTGTTTTAGGGTGGGGGAAAAAAAAAAAAAAGTTTAGTTTTCCTTTGCATTTCCTCTCCTGAAATTGGAAGGTGAGAATAAACCTGATAAAATAAATTATGACTAAACCAGAGAGCACTCAAAAGAACTGGATTGTTGGAAAGCCATTTTCAGTGGGAGGGAAAAATAAATCAGCTACACTGCAGAGACCCCCCCTAAGCCCCCCCAATTCCCAATGCATGGAGAGCTGTTCCTGTGGGATGTGGATCAATAAACCCTCCAGTTCCCAATCAATAAAGCCCTCAATTCCCAATCAATAAACCCCTTCAATTCCCAAGAAATACCCCCCCTAATTCTCAATAAATATCCCCCAAATTGTCAACAAATAAACCCCCCAATTCTCAATAAATAACCCTCCAATTCCCAATCAATAAACCCCCCAATTCCCAATAAATAACCCCCTAATTCTCAATAATTAACCCCCCAATTTCCAGTAAATAAACCCCCCAATTCCCAATAAATAACCCCTCAATTCCCAATCAATAAGCCCCCAATTCCCAATCAATAAACCCCCCAATTCCCAATCAATAAACCCCCCAATTCCCAATAAATAAGTCCCCCAATTCCCAATCAATAAGCCCCCAATTCCCAATAAATAACACCCCCCAATTCTCAATAAACAAACCCCCCAAATCCCAAAAAATAAACTCACCAATTCCCAATCAATAAATCCCCCAGTTCTCAACAAATAACCCCCAATTCCCAATCAATAAACCCC
>JAWWEV010000059.1:3078650-3089281 GCA_035583235.1 Hafferia zeledoni | reverse complement strand
TGGCATTGGGGACATCCGGCCTTGGGGACACCCACAGTCACTGTGGCAGTGCCATCCTGCCTTGGGGACACCCACAGTCCTGGCATTGGGGACATTCTGCCTTGGGGACACCCACAGCCACACTGGCAGTGCCATCCTGCCCCAGGGACACCCACAGCCCTGGCATTGGGGCCATCCTGCCTTGGGGACACCCACAGCCACTGTGGCAGTGCCATCCTGCCTCGGGGACACCCACAGTCCTGGCACTGGGGACATCCTGCCTTGGGGACACCCACAGCCCCTGTGACAGTGCCATCCTGCTTTGGGGACACCCACAGCCACACTGGCAGTGCCATCCTGCCTTGGGGACACCCACAGCCCTGGCATTGGGGACATCCTGCCTTGGGGACACCCACAGCCCTGGGGTATTTTTCCCCTCCAGAGCCCACCTTGGCCAAGTCCCGGGGGCAGTTTCATCCCTGTGACCCTTTGGTGCCCAGGGCAGTTGGCACTGCCCGTGCCCACACAGCTGGCACTGCCACCAAGGCCACCAGGGAGGCTCCCACCACTGAGGACATTCCCTCTGGTGCTGCTGGGGGAGGATCTCACAGCCTGGATGGTGCTTTTTATCCCCAGTTCTCTTCCCACTCAGGGTTTTTCAGGGTGAAGGGTGAGGTGTGGCTGGAAAAACTTCCTTGAACTGGAAGAAAAATGGGGGGAATGAAGCAAAGTTGAGGATGATGCTCTGATGGTCAACTGGGGTGGGGGATCTGCTTAATTCCAGTTTTAATCTGCTCAATTCCAGTTCTAATCTGCTTAATTCCAGTTCTAATCTGCTGAATTCTGTTCAATTCTTTGGACCAAAAGGCCCCAAACCAGCAATAATCAGGGCTGGAATTGCATCCACCTCCTCCCCAGGCAGGATTTGGCCACGCCACAACACTCCAGAAGAGCTTTTACACCTGCAGGAAACACTTAACCTGTTCCACAAACAGGCCCCTCTTGTGTTGAAAGGAATCAAATCCTGGGGATAAATGGAAATGTTTTCATTCCTCTTGTGGCAGGAGGAGACAGAGGGGAAGGTGTGGCCGGAAAAACTTCCCCTCCAGGACTTTGGGGAGTCCTCCAAGGCAAACAAGGAGCTTAAGGAGCTTTGGGGAGGCAAAAGGTGAGATGTTTGTCTTCATGTTCACGTCTCCTCCAGAGCAGGGACAATATTTGAGCAGAGACAAAGATAAGAGTCGGATGTGGGGAACAAACAGAGCTCAGATCCTGGATGGACCTGCCCATGGGGTGGGGGTGGCACAGGGGGGGCACCCAGGGCTGTCCCCAAGGGCTCTGCCAGCAGATCCTCCCGGGGTGGCACTCCCAGATCCTCATCACCCCCATCCACCTGTGCCAAGGGGCGTTTGGTGCCCCTCTATGCCCAGGGAGGACCTTCCACCCTCAGTTGCTCCTTCCCTGGAGGATTTGTGGCTTCTCCATCCCTGGGAGTGCCCATGGAGCACCCTGGGATGGTGGGAGGTGTCCCTGCCCATGGTGGTCTTTGAGGTCCTTTCCAACCCAAACCATTCCAGCATTCCATGATTTCTCCTTTCAAGCTTTGAGATATTAAATTTCCCTTTCTATTTAATTATTTCCATTTCTATTTAATCTTTTCCCTATTTAATTTTTTTCCTTTCTACTTAATTTTTTCCCTTTCTACTTAATTATTTCCCTTTCTACTTAATTATTTCCCTTTCTACTTAATTATTTCCCTTTCTACTTAATTATTCCCCTTCTCCTGCTTGTCTTGCTCACTTCTAGACCTCCAGGTGGGACTTTTGGCAAACATGGGCCCTCCAGACCTTCAGTGCAGGAAATCCCAGAAGGTCAAGGAGTCACTACAGTCTGATCAATAAATCACATTAAAAACACCCTCCAGAGAGATTTACACAACAACCTGTGCTGGTTCCAGAGGAACAATTAGTGGCAATTAGAAAATGGGATGAGGTCCCAGATGGAGCCACCACCCAGCCCCAAGGGGACAGACGTGTCACAGCTCTTGGAAGGGCCACACACCCATGGGTGGCACCTCCAGCAGCTCATTCCTGCCCCTGGGGAGCCATCCCTGAACTTTCATGGAATCAGGAGCCCTCCCAAAACCTTCATAGAATCAGGAGCCATGTCCAAACTTTCATGGAATCAGGAGCCATGTCCAAACTTTCATGGAATCAGGAGCCCTCCCAAAACTTTCACAGAATCAGGAGCCCTCCCAAAACTTTCATGGAATCAGGAGCCATCTCTGAACTTTCATGGAATCAGGAGCCCTCCCAAAACTTTCATGGAATCAGGAGCCCTCCCAAAACTTTCATGGAATCAGGAGCCATCCCAAAACTTTCATAGAATCAGGAGCCAACCCTGAACTTTCATGGAATCAGGAGCCATGTCCAAACTTTCATGGAATCAGAAGCCCTCCCAAACTTTCATGGAATCAGGAGCCAACCCTGAACTTTCATGGAATCAGGAGCCATGTCCAAACTTTCATGGAATGAGAAGCCCTCCCAAACTTTCATGGAATCAGGAGCCATCTCTGAACTTTCATGGAATCAGGAGCCATGTCCAAACTTTCATGGAATCAGGAGCCAACCCTGAACTTTCATAGAATCAGGAGCCCTCCCAAAACTTTCATGGAATCAGGAGCCATCCCAAAACTTTCATAGAATCAGGAACCATCTCTGAACTTTCATGGAATCAGGAGCCCTTCCCAAACTTTCATGGAATCAGGAGCCATCCCCAAACTTTCATGGGGAATTTGCTGAACAAGCCCCAGCCTGGGGGTTGGGTTGGGTTGGATTGGGCTGGGTTGGGTTGGATTGGGCTGGGTTGGGTTGGATTGGGTTGGGTTGGATTGGGCTGGGTTGGATTGATTGGATTGGATTGGATGGGATTGGGTTGGGTTGGATTGGTTTGGATTGGGAAGCCCAAGAGCAATTTCTTGCCAGGAAGAGCCTGTTCCAAACCTCTCCAGCAGCTCCTGGAGGAGGGTGAGCCCTGAGGGAGGGTTGGCACCTCCTGCCAGGCTGGCAAACCCCTCCCAGGAGGATCTCCCTCCTCCAGGGTGGCAGGAGAGGCTTTGCTGGGCTGAAGCTGAGCCTGCCAAGCACTCCAGCAACACTAGAAGGCACCATTCCCTCAGGGCTGAGCCTGGCAGTGCCATCCCCACCCTCACCCCCAGGGAAACCCCAAAGAAAAGCCCCAAACACGAGCCCAACAGCACAAAAATCAGGATATTTTATTTCCTTGAGCTCCAGTGGTACAACTGTAGCAGCATTTCAAACTCCTGCATTTAAATATACATTTAAGAAAACGCTTTTTTTGTTGTTTTTTTGTTTTTCTTTCTTGCATCAAGGCAAAAATAAAACACAACTTTAGAGCTGGAAAGTTCCTCCCTCTCCCCTTAAATAACTCAAGGTGTGTGTTTGTGGCAGCAGAACATGTTTCACATCCCACATTCCAATAAATTTCAGGCTCCAAGCTCAGCTTTCCAAGGAAAAGAAGGAAGAGGAGCTTTGGGAAGGGCTTTCCCTGTGGATCCAGCAGCAGGAAATGCTTCCAGCTGGAGCTGAGACATCTCTGCTGCTTTTGAAGGACACTCAGAAATCCAGAAAGAGCTTCATAAATGTCCAGGTGCTCCTTATCCACTCCCAGCTCTAGGAAGAGCAAATTCCCAAGAAAATTGGGGTGGGGTAATCAATAATTATTTATTAATAATTATTAATCATTTCTGCTCAACATTCAGGAGGTTCCCTTTGCTCTCCCTCCCCAAGGAGAAGGCCAAAAATCCAACCCCCATCCCAAGGGCTCCACAGGCAACTCCAGGCTTTGTGTTCCACTCCCCACAGGTCACTCCAAGAAGTTCTCCCAGAGCATCCAAAGGGAAAGCAGAGACATCAAAGGGAAAGCAGAGACATCAAAGCATCAGCCAGAGGAAGAGGATGATGCAGAGGGAACCACTCCCAAGTTGGGCTCCTAAACTGGCACTAAAAAGCTGCCACCACTCACATTGTGCTCCAATTCAAGTGACCCAAAGATTTCCCCTCCATGAAAATGTTTGGTGGTTGCTGGGAGTGACTCTCCAGTTTCTCAAGTCAACAGAAGACCCTCCCCAAGCTCAAAGACCCTCAGAGTTCACCCAAACCAGTGGCCTCAAGCTCAACTTTGCCCCTTTAAGGCACAAAGTGCATTTGATTTGGTGATTCATTCAATTTAAACACAATAAACAGCACCAAGAAGCTCCTGAGTGGCACGGGGGGCATTTCCAGAAGGCCCAGAGAGAGGAGCTCTTTGATTCACCTCCTCCAAAAATCCAGAGCAAAAGGATTTCATGGGATTGGTGTCATCCTAAGGCTGGTGGGACACTCCAGGGACACATTCCAGCTCCAAAGCTGCTCCCAAAGGCACATCCCAGAGCTGGGCACGTGCCAGGGAGGATGGAGATGGACCAGCTGGTGCCCTGGAACTTCTACCCACATATCCAGGCTCCTCAAATCCCAAACTGCTCACCCAAGTGGCTTTGGGATGTCTTTTGGTTTGGAAGAGCCATTCCCAGGAGGAGCAGGGACCTTCACAGGTGGGGATCACCAAGCTCAGCATTCCCAGAGCTGGAAAAGCAAACCCAGGGCAGGAGGAACCTCCTCAGGGCAGGAGGAACCTCCCCAAGGTTGGTTTGTCTTCCCCCAAGGTGGGATTTTCTCCCTCCCAAGGTGGGATTTTCTCCCTCCCAAGGTGGGATTTTCTCCCTCCCAAGGTGGGTTTTTCTCCTCCCAGGGTGGGTTTTTCTCCTTCCAGGGTGGGTTTGTCTCCACCCAAGGTGGGTTTGTCTCCCCCCAAGGTGGGTTTGTCTCCACCCAAGGTGGGGTTTTTCTTCTCCAACAGAGATGAGCAGCAACTTCTTGTCAAACACCGGCTGGGAGGTGGTTTTGGGTCCTCACCAAGCCTTTCCCAAGGTTTCTGCTGCTGGTTTGGAGCTGCCAGGACGTGCTCAGTGGCCAAAGTGTAAACAGAAGCTCCAGGTCCTCCCTTTTCCTGGGAACAGAGCAGGTCCTGAACCCACCTGGAGCCCATGGGAGGTGCAGGTGGCTCCTGGCAGCAGGATCAGGACCTTTAGGGAGAAAATTTGGAATAAATTAAGGGAGGAGGGAGGTTGTTCAGCTGCCACACACCATAAAAATGTACCTTTTAAAAGAGTATTTGCAAAATAAGTACTTTAAAAATCTACATCTTAAAGAATCTTCTTGTACAAAAAAAAAAAGGGGGAATTGAGTCTCCTCCTTTGTCCCCCACAAAGTGACCAGGGATTTTGGGGGGTCCCAAAGTGATGTTCCCATTCCTTCTGTCCCCATCCCAGGGGCCACCAAGTGTGGGACACCCAGGGGAGAACCCAAGGCCACCAGTTGTGGAATTAAAGCCAATCTGGCTACAAAAATAAATGTTTTTTGTGTCTTCCTTACCCAGGAGGGAAGGATTGAGCCCTTTTTAAACAGCTTCACATCCAGCTGTAAAAGCAGTTAAAAAACAACCCAACTGCTTCCATAGAAAAATAAAGGATAAACATTATCCATCTATTTTATATTTATATAAAAGTGAAGTTCTGGGCCAGGATATTTTGCTTCTTTGCTGTGAAAGAAACAAAACCCTCAGCTTAGGTTGTACAACCTAAGGAAAGGAGTAAACTACACCTTCAGTCTGAGAAAAATAGCACTTGGCAATGTCACTCCTCCAAAAATAAAGTTATTAAATATATATATTATTATAATAAGTCTCTATAAACTTTTGGTTTGAGGACTGAGGACCAGTTGAAACTCCAGGGAGGGAATGTCAGGTGGGAATCCCACCAGGTTGTTGGTTCCTCAGTGGAGATCAAGAGCTGGTTGGGACACACAGAGAGGACAAGGAGGCTCCTCTTCAACCCTCACAAGGATGTTCTTTTCTCCAGCCTGTGCTTTGTGAGGAAGTACTTGAAGAACTCGTACACCGACCAAGCGATGGCCGTTGAAGGCATCTGGTAGATGACCCTCGCCTGGACCCCCTTGAAGAACCCCCCGAGCCCCCCCAGCTGGTAGACAGTCCTGAAGGCATTCAGCATGCCCGAGAGGTGCCCCCTGATGTTCAGGGAGCTCAGGGCCGTGTTCTCCTGAGTGTTGAGGAGGGTCTTGCAGACGTCCAGGGGGGTGGTGGCAGCGGCGGCCACGGCGCCCGCCACGGCGCCCGCCACGATGTGGGACGTGGGGTTGTACCCGCGCAGGGGGTTCATGTGCTCCTGCAGGAACTCGTAGGTGATGAAGTGGATGGCCTGGAAGGGCACGTTCATGGTCAGCTGGGTGGTGTAGCTGCGGTAGAAGGCCCCGAAGCCCTCGGTCCTCTGCACGGTCCTCACGCAGGTCAGCACCGACCGGTACGGAGAGTTGAACATCTGCATGCGCTGCTTCACCACTGGCACGGGCACAGGGGGGGGCACAGAGAGGTTTGGGAGCTGGCAACACCCCTTGCTGGGCATCTCAGCACTCACACAGACCCTGCTCCAAGCCCCGGCCACCCAGAGCCAACCTCACCCTCCAAGCCCCAACCACCCAGAGCCAACCCCAAGCCCAAACTGATCCACCCAGATCCAACCTCACCCTCCAAGTCAAAACCACCCAGAGCCAACCCCAAGCCCAAACTGATCCACCCAGAGCCAACCTCACCCTCCAAGCCCCAACCACCCAGAGCCAACCCCAAGCCCAAACTGATCCACCCAGAGTCAACCTCACCCTCCAAGCCCCAACCACCCAGAGCCAACCTCTCCTACTACACCCAAACTCCAGAGTCAACCTCACCCTCCAAGCCAAAACCACCCAGGGCCAACCTCACCTACTACACCCAAACTCCAGAGACAACCACCCCTTCCAAGCCCAAACTCATCCCCTCAGAAGCCAACCTCATCTTCCAAGCCCAAATTCCAGAGTCAACCTCCCCTTCCAAGCCCAAACTGATCCACCCAGATCCAACCTCACCTTCCAAGCCAAACTCATCCCCTCAGAAGCCAACATCATTTCCAAGCCCAAATTCCAGAGTCAACCTCCCCTTCCAAGCCCAAACCACCCAGAGCCAACTGCCCCTTCCTACCTCAAACTCCAGAGCCAACCTCCCCTTCTACATGCAAACTCCAGTGCCAAACTCACCTTCCAAGTCCAAACTGAGCCACCCCAAGACAACCTCCCCTTCTATACCCAAACTCCAGAGCCAACCTCACCTTCCAAGCCCAAATTCCAGGCCCAACCTGCCCTTCCAAGCCCAAATTCCAGGCCCAACCTGCCCTTCCAAGCTTAAACTGATCCACCCAGAGCAAACCTCTCCTTCCAAGCCAAAATTCATCCACCCAGAGTCAACTTCTCCTTCCATGCTCAAACTCCAGACCCAACCTCTCCATCCAAGCCCAAACTCCAGATCCAACCTGTCCATCCATGCCCAAACTCCAGATCCAACCTCCCCTTCCAAGCTTAAACTCCAGATCCAACCTCCCCTTCCAAGTCCAAACTCCAGACCCAACCTCCCCTTCCAAGCCCAAACTCCAGACCCAACCTCTCCATCCAAGCCCAAACTGATCCCCCCAACCTGCCCAGTGCCCCCAAAAACTCCTGAGTGAAGGAGGCAGCTCAGAGCTCAGCCCCAGCTCTGCACTTGCACAGCTAATGAACTCAAGGTTAGTTAATGGCAAGAAAAGCATGAAGACCCTCAGCTAGAAAAGCTTGAAGACCCTCAGTGCACCAACAGTGACAAACCAAGAGGACCAGGGCAGAGTGGAGCAGGAATAAGTGTCCATCCCCTGGGAAGTGTGGCAGACCCACCTCCAGCCCCACTGACTGAAGCAAAAGGCCAATTAACTCCATTTACTTCGTCAAGGTGTAATTAAAATGATTTGATACACCAGAGATTTCTTCCTTCAGAACAACCTGACTGGGCCAGCTCAGGAGTACAAAACACTAACACTGAGTGGCTGCAGGCCAGAAAATTGGCATTTGAGTTGCATTTTAGTGCCCTCTTCATGCCAGACTTTACCCATCATTGGGCTCAGTTTGGTGAGCCCAAAGCTCCAAAAAAACCCCAACCACTTTCACAAGGAGCACCAAAGTAACAGCTGGTGAAGGTGAGAAGTTCCACTACAGCTCCCTTGGCAAGGAAGGGAGGAGTCACCCCCTCCCTCTGGGCTGTCTGAGGGCACCAGGGCTGGGCACAGGCACTGAGGGAGCTGCTGGGGTGGCACAGAGGGGGTCCTGGGTGGTGGCATTACCTTCAGCAGGGTTCATCACAGCGTCGTGGAGCAGCGTGGCCACACTCCCAGCTATTCCTGCAAGGCAAGGGCAGCCTTGAGAAGGGCAAAGCAGAGCCAGGAGCCAGGGCTTGCCTGGGCACTGCCAGCCCTGGGGGCAGCTGAGGGAGCACACACTGCTCTGAGCACATCCCAGGGGCACAGAAATGACTCCCAGAGCACTGCAGTGGCTCCCAGGGGGACACCAGTGGCTCCCAGGGCACTGCAGTGACTCCCAGGGGGACACCAGTGACTCCCAGGGGGACACCAGTGGCTCCCAGGGCACTGCAGCAGCTCCCAGGGGGGCACCAGTGACTCCCAGGGCACAGCACTCACTCCCAGGGGCACAGAAATCACTCCCAGGGCACAGCAGTGGCTCCAAGGGGCACAGCAGGGACCCCCAGGGGCACAGAAATGACTCCCAGGGCACTACAGTGGCTCTCAGGGGGGCACCAGTGACTCCCAGGGGCACAGCAGTGACTCCCAGGGGCACAGTAATCACTCCCAGGGCACACGAGTGACTCCCAGGGGCACAGCAGGGACTCCCAGGGCACACCAGTGACTCCCAGGGGCACAGCAGGGACTCCCAGGGCACAGCAGTGACTCCCAGGGGCACAGCAGGGACTCCCAGGGGCACAGTAATCACTCCCAGGGCACACCAGTGACTCCCAGGGCAGGAAGAGCACCCAAAGCCACCAGGATCCACTCCCAGCCACTATTCCCACCACCTGCCAGGGCTGTGCCCAGCCCAGAGCCCGCTGGCATCGCCCAGCCCACGCTGACTGAGACCTGAGTAATGTTTACACCCACCCCAGCACATCCATAATTAGGCATTTTCAGCCCTTTACTCAGCCTGGGTTGAAGCACTAATTGCCCAGATTCTGCCAAATCCAGCCAGCCATTAATGAGCCTCCAGCTGGGCCTCTCCAGCCACACCTTGCCCTTTGATGGAAGTTCCCACCTCAAATTCTCTCTTGCCCAAATGACTTTTGGTCATCTCTCACTAACCCAGAGCTTCACTTTTCCTGCTGCTCCCAGAAACCTGGAGCTACTTGAAAGGCAAACATGGGAAGCAAATTCCTGGGGAAAAAAGCAGCAAGGAGAGATTTTATTCCCTGAACTAAGGGACTCCATGGCAGGTTCCTCCTGTCCCACCATGCCAGGTCTCCTGTACAAACCTTCCTCTTCCACCCTGGCTGCTCTTTTGAAGGGTTTCTGCCCTTACAAAGGTATTGTTGGACCTAAAACCAAAACATTCCTGATAAAAGCCAAATTAAAGCCTGTGAGCACACAGAGGATGGAGAGAACTTCATGCTGGAGCTCCCAGGGCCATCTGGAACAACCTGAACTTCAAACCTCCAGAGGGTTTGGGTGATGCCTTCAGGATAAGGTTACACCTTTAGGTGACACCTCCAAAGGCTGGACTTGATGATCCTGAAGGTCTTTTCCAGCTTTTGATGGTTCTATGATAACACCAGAACAGCATCTGGACACCTTTTGTCCACTGTACTGAGGACTCTTGTTGGAATAGCTGGAGATCTGAGAGTGTAGGAACCTAAATCAGACTGAATTTGAAGGGCAAACAAGTCCCATGAGGAGTCCCATGGCAGGAAGGGCTTCTCTCCTGCCCTGCTGACACCCAGCCCAGCCACCTCCACCCTCTGGAACAGAGACCTGCCAAGCCCTCCCCAGTCCCATGACAGGACAGGGGTTCCAGAGGAACAAGGTGACCACCAAGGTGCCACCTTTGCCCACCTGCCTCTCCCCTTTGCCTCCTGCCTGCAGCAGATACCCCAGGGCAGAGCACAGGGAGGGTGTGGAACAAGCAAGGGACAGGCTGATGACCACAAAAAGGTGGCATTTTTCGGGTGCAAACCCCCCAAAATACCATTGGCCAGGTGGCTGTTTCCTCCCTGCTGCAAAGTGTCACTGAGAGACTTTTTCATGCTCTCATAGCAGGCAAAGTACAAGGCGTGGGCAGGGCCAGCCCCCAGCATGGTGACATTGATGCCACGCAGAGGCCTCCAGAGCCCCTCAGTGAGGACAATCTTCTTGAGAGCTTCGTACACGCTCCTGTACTGGGCCTTGGGGTCCGGCTGCAGGCTCTGCATCCTGGTCTGCAACAAAGCACAGGGAGGACAGGCCTTGGTTACCCACCTTGGAGTCACAGAATCAGAGAATCAGTTGGGTTGGAAGAGACCTCTGAGAGCATCAAGTCCAACCCTTGGGCCAACTCCAGTTCCTTTACCAGATCATGGCACTCAGTGCCATGTCCAGTCTCATCTTAAACACCTCCAGGGATGGGGAATCCACCCCCTCTCTG
>JAWWEV010000059.1:3033932-3050200 GCA_035583235.1 Hafferia zeledoni | reverse complement strand
CTGGAGTTGGCCCAAGGGTTGAACTTGATGATCTTGGAGGTCTTTTCCAACCCAATCCATTCTATGATTCTGTGATTGTGGGATCTCAGAGTCCAGTGCAAGAAATCCAGGGGAAAATCCCTGCATTCATCAAACCTGTGCTGTGTCCTGTGTGCCTGGCACCTCTTTTGTCCCTGGTGCTCCCTTGCTGCCACCAAGGGCTGTGGATTGATGCTTCATGGATGTTCAGTGATGGTCAGGAGTTCAGAGAGAGGTCTGTCCTCCCCTGCAAGGTCCAACTCCTTCATGGGATCATTTCAGAAAAAAAAACTGGGAACGAGAGAAGAGAAATTTCAAAGTTTGAAGCTTTCCAGAACTAATCATCCAGAAGAAGCTGATGAGGGATATTGAGGATTCCTTTGCCTCCAGGCAGTGTGGCTTTTTGGGTTGTTTACTGTGGGTGAAAACTGCTCCTGAATTCAGTCACGTCTTGCCCAAGAGTGGTTTCTCCCCAAGGGTTGGTCAGGGCAACAAGGTGCTGTGGGCTGATAACCCCGGCGTGCACTTGTTACGTGTAAAGTAGTGAAATAATCCCGGGTCTGAGGGGGTTTCCAAACAGCAGATAACACTGTCTTGTTGCTGTCACCTCCCTCACAGCCTGGCAGAGTTCTGGTGGGGAAAAAAAGACGTTTTTTTTCCCCATGGGGACAGCGTGGGGCAGGTTGTCCCCCTCACTTCCAAGACCAGAGAGGGTGAAGCCCTGAAGCTCCTCAGCTGGATAAAAAAAGCACTTTACAAACTTGCAAACCCTCCCAGCTGGAGGCAGGAGAAGCAGAGCCAAAAGCTGGGAGATGCAGAGCCAGAAGGCGCCGGAGGCACATGGATTTGATCCCTCTAAGTCAGACTCTGTGCTGTGATGGAGTTTCATCCTCTCCACAGCTGGGCTGTGATGGGTTGGTGGTTTTGCATCATCCTGAGCAGTCCCGTGACCACCCGACCTGCTGCTGAGGCTGTTTGGGCACTCACCCTTTCCTTGTCCAATGGTGGGAAGTATCCGGGGGAGGGTGGCAGGAGAGCAGCAGCCCGTGCTGAGCTGGGACTGCGGAGGGGACAGGATGGCTGGCGGGGACAGGATGGCTGGCGACTGCTGCCTCCTCTATTGTTTAGCCTTTTCAGGGAACTTCTGACTCACGGGAGAAGTATTTGCTTTAAGAGGCAGATTTTAAGCTCAGAAGGGGAAGGGAAAAGTGGCTCTTGCAGGCTGTCACTGTCGTGATGTATCGCTCCCTGCAAGCAGGGGCAGAGAGACAAAGGCTGGAGGCAGGGGCAGGTTTGTACCCAGTGATACCCCCTGAGCTGGTGTGTGCTGGCTGAGAGGCCAAAGGCATCCTCCCCCTTGGGTTAGGCTACATTAATAGCCCTCCAGAAGCTCAGGGGGCACGTGGCTGTTCCTTCCAGCCAGGTCAGGAAGAGCCGAGCGCCGGCACAAAGGGCAGGAAGAGCCAGCGGAAAAGTTGTGTTGCTGATCCACAGCAGGACAACAGGGATAATGCAGAAACACCAGGACATTCTGTCCCCTGGGAGCTGGAGCAGCTCAGGTCCTTCTTGTGGGCACAGCAGCCACGTAGCAGCTTTGACACGGGGTTTCCTCCCACAAGCCTGTTCTCCTTCCCTACCCTTCCCTTCCCTTCGGTTTGGGGCTGAAATTGGGGAAGGAAAAGGGGCCTGTTGTTATCCTGAGGAAGCATTAGGGAGTCCTTGCCTTGCTGATAACCTGGCACAGGGGAATCCCCCTGCAAACACCTTCCCCCTGGTACAGGGGGAGCCTCAAGGGCACGTTTGGCCTCTGCCCCCCGTGGCTTTCAGGCACCCCAGGACTGCTCTGCTGCTTCAGCTGAGCACACTGGGCACAGCAGCTCTTGCCCTTCTCTTTCTTCCCTTGCCCTGTGGACTTGGGGTGGTTTTTAACTCAGATTGTTGTGTATTTTTTAACAGGCAGCTGCTTTTGGAACTGATGCAGCAGCTCTGAATAGGACGAAATATTCAGATCTGTTGAACCCAAGCAGGACAAAGAGAGACAACTTGTGTCCTCCAGGTAAGGTGGTCTCAACACTGATCCCACCATGGCCTTGCTTTTTGTGAGGGGCAGCAGGTGCTCCTGCTCTCCACTGTTCTGCTGTCATGGATCTAAGGACTCATTATGGGAATATTTTCTTTTTGTTGATTCCTTATTTTTCTCTGAGCTTCACTGGTAGAGCAATCACAGAATCATCCAAGTTGGAAAAGTCTTCCAAGACCATCAAGTCCACCCTGTGCCCGATCCCCACATTGTCACCCAGCCCAGAGCACTGAGTGCCACATCCAGTCATTCCTTGGGCACCTCCAGGGATGGGGATTCCACTCCACCAAATCCCTGGGTGGCTCATTCCAACATTTAAGAATCTTTTCCATGAAGAAATTCCTCCTGATGTCCAACCTGAACCTCTCCTGGCACAGTTGGAGGCCATTCCCTCTCCTCCTGTCCCTGTGCCCTGGAGCAGATCCCAACTTCCCCCCCAGCTTTCC
The DNA here is from genome assembly GCA_035583235.1 of Hafferia zeledoni. Taxonomy (NCBI): domain Eukaryota; kingdom Metazoa; phylum Chordata; class Aves; order Passeriformes; family Thamnophilidae; genus Hafferia; species Hafferia zeledoni. The sequence continues at coordinate 3,047,656 of JAWWEV010000059.1, read as the reverse complement.
ACTCCTGGCAGGGATTGCAGAGAGCCAGAAGGTCCCCCCTGAGCCTCCTTTCCTCCAGCTGAGCCTCCCTCAGCTGCTCCTGGTGTTCCAGATCCTTCCCCAGCTCCGTTCCCTTTCCTAGACTTGCTCCATCCCCTTCCCTAGACTTTCTCCATCCCCTCAGTGTCTCTGTTGCCACGAGAGGCCCAGACCTGGACACAGCACTTGAGGTGCCTCAGCAGTGCCCTCAAAGGGGGCAATCCCTGCCCTGGTCCTGCTGGTCACGCTGGTTTTGATCCAGGCCTGGTGCCACCGGGCACACACAGGTGGCAAATCCCCCCCTCTCTGTGCACAGACATCTCCATCCTGTGCTGTGGGTTCAGAGATGCCCTTCCTCTTGCAGGCACCTACTTTGCAGGATCCTGTGAAGACCCAGATGGCTGCAGCAACTGTTTGCCCTGCAAGGACAACGAGTACATGGAGCACCCAAACCGTGGTGACTCCTGCTATGAGTGCCTGAAGTGCAGGGATGGTACGAGCTGGTGGGGAAGAGGGTGCTGAGGGCTGGTGGATGGTCACCTGCAGAGTCCCCAAAGGGTGGCTGGGAGCAGGCTGGCTGTGGAGCTGGTGTAGCAGCTCATGCCAGACCTACATCTGTGTCCAGTGCAGAGCTTGGACACGAGACCTCCACAAGGACCACGAGGATGAGGCTCCTGGCAGATTGGAGGCTGCTGGTGGAGCTGGATCCAGGCATTGCTTTTCCTTTGGTATGGGCAGGTGTGGGGCAGGAAAGGGCAAGGCTGAAACTCAACAGGAGGGAGTGACTTGGTCTTCCTGGGGCTTGGGACTCAGCTGGTGGTCATTATGACACAGAGCTGGCACAGAGGTGGCACAGAGCTGTGTTTTCTGCTGCCCACAGATCAGGTGGAGACGAGTCCCTGCCAAGCCACCAGGAACAGGGAGTGTGTGTGCAAGGAGGGCACTTTCTGCGACCCGAGCCAGCCCTGCGAGATGTGCCAGAAGTGCCGGTCCCAGTGAGTTGGGGGTCAGGGTGGGGGTCTGTGCCTGTGCCAGCAGCTCCAGCTGCTGAGCCTTCCCTGCCTCCCTCTTTTCCAGGTGTCCCAAGGGTCAGGAGGTGCTGTCTCGCTGCAGACATGACAGAGACACCCAGTGTGGTCCTGCCACAGACATCAGCTCCTCCTCCTCCTGTGAGTGGGGGGCTGCTGGAGGAGGGAAGATGGGCTGAGGGATGGAGGTGGGAGTTGCTGCTGGGGGGACCAGGAGCAGTTCCTCACACCCCTGTTTTTGCTGCTTTAGACCACTGGATTATCCTGATCGTGGCGTTGGTGGCCGTAGCCCTGGTTGGATGCTGCATCTGGAAGGGCCGCTGCTGTCGCCCAGGTGAGCACCAGGTGCAGGGGACCCCCACAACACTCATTTTGTCTCAGGCCTCTGCAATGGTATGGGCTGGGTGGGAAGAGGGACCTGCCTGGGGAAAGAGAAACCACAACACTGTTTTCATCTTCCAGGGAATGAGGGAAACCCAAGCATGCAGTTCTGCAGTGTGATGGTGAGTTGCCAGGATAGCAGCAGGGTGGTGACTCTGGGGGGCTGGGGTGAGCTCCCCCATGCTCTCTGCTTTTCACTTGTCCTGCAGCTCCTGGGAAGGCTGGAGGAGCAGGGGGATGAGTCTCATCCCTGCAGGGATGTGGTGGAGCTGGGCCAAGCAGAGGAGGGTCTTCCTGTGTGCTTGCAGTCCCCTCCACAGTGCCATGAGCCCCTCCCTGGCAGAGGTGCTGGCACATCCAGGGTCCCCAGTGGAGACCCCAGAGTAAAGGGAGGGCTGCTCGAGATGAGCAAGCAAGCCATGCCCTTGAACCCATGGCAGGGCAGATGCTGCAGGTGACACCCCTGAACCACCCAACACCATTTGTGTTTCTCTCCTGCCACAGAACTACGTGCTTCAAAAGCTGGTGTGGTGCCAGAGGGTGAGCGTGGGGACACGGGACAATGAGTGCAACGAGCAGCGTTCCCGCGATCAGCTCGTCCCTGACGCTGCCGAGCCCGAGGGACATGAGCGTGACCCTCAGGCCGAGGTCTGGTGCTTCCCTCTGCCTGCCCCAAGCTGATCAGCTTGGGGGGCTTCCAGGGCTGCTGCTCAGTTTCCACGGGAGGTGGTGAAGGGTTTAGGACTGCTGGAGTCCTCTGTGGGTTTAATGCTGATGCTGAGCAAACAGTCAGCTCTTCTCTCCCTGGGCAGGATCCATGAGGCAGCTCTCCCTGCTCGTGGCCTGCTGCCATCTCAGAGCTAGGAAATCATGATGTCCTGGGGGGTGGGATTGGTCTCCTGCCCCAACAGCCCCTGTTGAGAGAGAGAAGGTCTCCAATCCCCTCACTGTGGGGCTCGGGCATAGCGTTTGTGTCAGGGCTTGGTGGGTGCTACAGGACACTGTCATTGCAGGTGATGCTGCCCAGTGCAAGGCCCAGGAGGAATCTCATTCCACCAGAGGGGAGAAAGCCCGATTTGGGTAAGTGTTGGAGCGCAGTGGATGTGCTGAGGGGCAGAGGGAGTGAGATCTCCCACCCAGCTGCCCCTGCTCTGTCCTGTTTTCTGAGCTTTCCCCTTCTCCCTCCAGCACTGCGAGACACTTTCTACACCATTGCTAAACATCTCCACTATGACTACTGGCATAAATTCGGCCGAAGACTTGAGATGCTGGAGAACGATCTGCCAAAGCAGGCAGATGATGAGGAGTTCTATAAAATGCTCAAGAAGTGGCATGAGAGAGTGGGGTTCAAGGCCTCTGTGAACGTGCTGCTGGAGACCCTGGACCAGCTCGATCTCCGTGGGGTTGCAGACAACATCTCTGACGAACTGCTCACAGAGGGTTGGAGAGAAGCTGAAGGCGAGGCCGGTCATCCCCAAGCTTTGCTCTGAAGCCACATCCTTCCCAGAACACTTGAATTTTCATTGTTTGTAGCTCTGCCATGACCCTTCTCTTCTTGAAGCCATTGTAGAGTTCAGCTGAATCGGGAGGAGCTGATCTTCTCATGAAGTACGAACCTCGTGGCCCTCCCTTTTAAAGGACAAGCTCAATGTTGGTGCTTCCTTATGAAATCCAAGTGTTCTCTTTGTTTCACTGAGTCAAGGCAAAGAGCCTGAAATTATTTTAAGCTGCCTCTGGGACTATCCCACTTCGAAGCGCTGGTACTACATGAATTCTTCGAGCTCACTGCAGAGAAAGGTTTTTGCAGGTTGGAAGAGTCTCTGCAGTTTTTAACCAAATCTTCTTTTCTTTTGGAGATTTCTTGGCAATATGAAATAGCTTCTGCTTCTAAGCAAGCCTCATACTGTATGCTCAGTGGGCATACTTAGCTGAGGCCTTTGGTTATTTTCTGTTGACTACGTTGTGTTGTAAGTTAAGTTATGTTTGGTGGTTCTGCTTGTTGTTAAGAGCCAGTTTGGAACTGGACTTTGAGGGGAGAGTGGGAACAATTTACTTGCACTATGATCACTGGGGTTGCCTAAGAAAAGGGACAGTGAAGGGATCATCTAGTCCAACCTGCTGCCATGAGAAGGGACATCTTCCACTAGACCAGATTGCTCCAAGTCCTGTCCAGCCTGACCTTGAATGTTTCCAGGGCTGGGGCAGCCACCACTTCTGGGCAAACGGTGCCAGTGTTTAAGCACACCCTCATTTTAAAAAGGTTTTCCTAGTACCGAATCCCTCTTCAGTTTGGAGCTATTCCCTCTTGTCCTGTCACTCCAGGCCATTGTCCAAAGTCGCTCTCCTGGAGCCCCTCTGAGCACTGGAAGGTGCTCCAGTCTCCCTGGATCCTTCTCCAGGTGAATACCTCATCTCCCAGCCTGGCTCCAGAGCAGAGGGGCTCCAACCCTCAGAGCATCTCTGTGGCCTCCTCTGGACTTGTTCCATCAGCTCCACATCCTTCTGATGCTGGGAGGCCCCAGAGATGCAGGTGGGGGTCTCACCAGAGCTGAGTAGAGGGGAAAAATCATCTCCCTGGGCCTGCAGGTCACAGTTTAGTTCCATTCCCTTGGCCGTGGGGTGGCTTTGCAGTCCCTGTGTCTCCAGCCAGCCTGGAAATGTGAATGCACTGAAAAGCTGAGCATGACCAGGGGTACCTGATCCATTCTCTAGCTGGATGGGTTACTCCTCACTTTGCCCCTCATATGTAGCTCAGGGACAACTTAGCTGGAAAAAACTACTGGATTACTTGAGCTGACTACATGTCCTGCCACCCCAGTGAATCCCAGTCCACCAGGACCTTCCCCCTAGTGTGGTGGGAGCAGGCCAGGTCTGCCCTCAGTATTTCTCCTCCCACCACTTCTCCTCCACTCACTAAACCTGAAAAAACCACAAGGGCAGAACCAGTGTTGTGTGTTTGTTATTTATTTAGCAATTGTTTACATACATTTAACTTAAAAGTTAATATAAAAATATTGGTATTTTGATATGCATGGTTGTTAAGTGTTTGTTATACAGAGCTCTGGCCCAGCCAGGGTGTTTATTTCCAGTTTGTACATATCTGTTTATGAACAAAGAATCAACTTTTTAAAAAAAAAAAAATCCTCCTGATGTCTCGTCTGGTTTTATTTTCCCCCACCAGGGTTTCAGTGGGCACCAAAGGAGCTGGACCAGGTGCTCAGCAGCTGCTCCCTGTGGTGCTGAGGACCCAACCCATGGAATCGGTGCATCCCAATGGGAATGGTCCCCACCAGTGATGCTTCTGCTGGGGAACACCCTCAGCAGCCAGCCTGGCCTCTGCCTTCCCTCCTACCCCAAAAGTCCCCTTGTAAGAAGAGGAGGGTGAAATCTGTCCCTCCTGCAGGGGTGGGACCCTGGGCTGGAGCTGCTCCAGCCCCACCCAGCCAGGGCTCTGTGTGCTGCAATAGCTGTGCTGCAAATCCATGCAGTGCTTAGTGAGACAAGGACTCTGCTGGCCCCCCAAAAGCCCCTGGGGCTGCCCACCAGCCCCTGCCCTGCAGGTGGGTTCGAGCCATAGTGCTGGGGCAAGTGCAAAAAGCAGGAGCTGTCGGTGACCTGCCAGAGGGGTCGTGCCCAAGGTGCTGTCCCAGGCAGCCCCTCGTGCCTCCAGAGCATGCAGACCTGGGCAGGGAGCTCCTGCAGGGCCAGGCACATGCAGGATGGAGTACCAGGACACACGAGCTCAAGGTCCTGGCCTGGGCAAGGCAAACAGGACTGGAAAGCAGCAGAGAGTGCCTGGAGTGGGAAAGGAAAGAAACTTGTGGTCCTACCTGCTCTCTGGGGGTTGGAGACACAGAGAGTGAGCTCGTTGGAGCTGCCACCTCCCTCCTGCATCCTTGGCTGAGGGTGAGCATGCGAAATGAGAGGCTCCAAAGTGCTCTGCGAGGCCAGCTGGGAAGAGGAGCAATGTGGCATGGGAGGGGACACACCAGGAGCATCCCCATGTGCTCCCTCCAACAGCAGTCTCTGTCAGGGATTGGCTCTTTCCCCATCCCAGCTGGGGAGGGCGAGGGGAGGTTTGGGTCCTTCCTGCCCTGCCTGGCAGCCCAGCAAAGCTCTGGGGCTGTGCACCTGCAAGGACACAGGTGGGACATGCAGAGTTAGTCTGAAGGAAAAGCCACCTCTCCTTGGACAAGGGATTTGGGTGGATGGATGGATGGATCCTGCTTCCCTGTCCCTGTCCATCCTGGGAGTGCTGGAAGGGAGTGATGGTGTCACCCCAAGGAGGGCACAAGGATGTGCCATGTCCAGCTGCTCCCTCCCAAACACACAGGGACCACGCTGGGCTTTTAAAACACCATTTATTACAATGGAGCCTTCCAGGCTCAAATCCCAAGCCAAGGGCCTGGGCTTGGTTTCTGGTGTGGCAGGTTGGGGGAGTGGGTTTGAGATTGGGTTGGTTTTTTGCTTTAAGTTTTCTTTTGAAACAAAAAGTTAAGAATGGGGAGAAGAGGACTCTGGTCCCCTCTGTGCCCTGAATGAGGCCAGACCCCATTTCTAGGGGAATGCACTGCAGTGCCTGGAGGCATTTGGGGACCAGGGTCCCCTGCACTGTGCCTGACCCTGCTGTGAGTTGAAGGGGGTGGCAGGACCCCCACAGTGGCTCCGGGTGCCATCAGACACACAAACCATATTCCACAGCTCCTGGTTACAAATCAAAGTGGAAGCGGGATGAGTTTCTTCTTCCTCCTCATGCTGCTGATGTTCCAAATGGGAAAAAAAAAAAAAAAAAGAAGAAAAAAATTCCAAACTGAAACCACAACACAGCCCTCGTGCTCCTGTAAACATGAGTTTCTCCTGCTCGGGCTCTGCCAGTCCTGCAGCGCTGGCACCGTGGTGCGAGGAGAGCAGGGCTCCAGGAGCACCAGGGGCTGGCCCTGAGCCCCTCCACAGGGACACACCCCCGTGGCCACCATCTCCTCTGGGGCTTCGGCCCGTGGCGTCCGCTCCACGCCTGGCGCTGGGGCAGGTCATCCCCCCCTTCCTCCTCCTCCTCCTCCTCCTCCTCCTCCTCCCCGTCTCTTCCCAGGGATGCTGGAGCCAGGGCAAGGACGGGCTTTCAAACCACAGCCGAGGAGGAGGAGGAGGAGGAGGAAGAGGAGGCTGTGGCTGCCGACGATGAAGGAGAGGAAGAAGGGGAGGAGGAGGCGTTCCAGAAGAGCCAGCGCCTCTTGGGCTGCCGTTTGAGGTGGAGGTAGTCTTCCTTCTCCCGCTCCTTCTTCGCCCGCTGGTAGTGATCCTCCTCCTTCAGGTACCACACCGGCGGCCAGCGGTGCTTCTCGAAGTACTCCTGGTTCTCTGCAGGGAGATGGGGCGGTGAGGGCGGTGCCAGGACCACCAGGACCCCCCCGTCATCCCACCCTGGCTCCCACTCACCTCCCGACATGGCCTTCATGTCCCGGGGGAACTTGCGGCAGACGTTGTTGTAGTTGGTGCAGATGTGGTGGAGGCACCAGTCGGCGAGCTGGTAGGCGCAGTGGAACTGGAAGAGATGGAGCCCAGGTCAGAGCCACCATGGCATGGACCAGCAGGAGGGATTCACCCTGTTTCTCCACAGACATCCAAGACCAGACCTGGTTGTCCCCTCTGCCAGGGCAGCATCACCCCGTGGAGCTGCCAGAGCCCTCTGTGTGTCATCACCCAGCACTCTGTGCCTCCCCAGCCCTGCCAGGACAGGGTCCTGTCCTACCTGAGCCAGCTCCAGGAACACAAGCACATCCCCATCGATGTCCACCATCATCTGTGCCGCCTCCATCAAGCCTGTGACCGTGTACTGCTCTGTGGGGGACACACGGCGTCACAGGGCAGCTGGGGCGGGGTGACACTCACCCAGCTTGGGGACAGCAGGGTCACCATCCTGCTGCAGCCACCTGGACTCACCTGTGAGAGCCACCAGGTGTGGCAGGCAGAGGCGGTTGGCGAGGATGATGAGCTTCATGTCGTCGAGGTCGGGGCTGGAGCTGAACTGCCCCGTGTACAGGTACTCCAGCACCGCCCGCATGCAGCTCTTGCTGGTGTGAGGAAGTGCCACCTGCCAGACACACACACACATTGTCACCTCATGGCCATCCCCACCTGTCTGCCAGGACAATCCCAGAACCTCTCCTCACCTCGTTGGTGGAGCTCTCCACGAAGGGACCACCGAACATTGCGGCCATCCAGTCACAGCTGGAGATGAGCAGGGGCTTGTGGGCACTGATAGCACCGTCATCCAGCACGAAGGTGACATCTGGGGACAAGCAGAGGGATGGTACTGCAGCTGTCCCTGCCACCTGGGTCTCAGCCACCCCCTGCCACAAAATATCATGCACTGCAGACAGCAGAGGGAAGGGGACAGAACCTGGTATAGCCTAAAAAAGCCCTTTGAAAATTCCTTAAAAACATCTCTTTTTTCCAGTGTCCCCCACCAGCTCAGAGGAGCTCAGGGAAGGGCCTCAGAGATGCTCTGGCTATTCCAAGGGATTTTCCCAGGTCATTTCACAACACATTTGAGGGCAAAGGGCAAAACTTAGGAAGCGGATGTCTCGCCCAAGTCTGAGTCCTTGGAGAACTGGGAAGGACACTGAGGATCTCCTGCCCCCGCCACTCTGCTCTCCACAGCTTCTCCCAGGGGCCAGAACACAGCTGTCCCCTCACAGTGACAGCCTGACCATATTAGGATCCATCTTCATGAAACAAATCCAGCCAGAGGGAGGCTGGGACATGCACATCCCCCTGGGATGTCACCTCGTGCTGGTGGCTCGTGGTGCTCAGCGGAAAGCTGGGGGAATTCTGCTGAGAGCACGTGCTCCCCAGATGACCCCGTGAAAAGCCTGAGCTGGGAGAGAAGGAAGTCGCCTTTGCTGCTCTTCCGTAAATAAACAAGAGCTGCTGGATGGGCTGGGGAGCAGGAAACCCAGAGGAAGGGCCTTGCATTCACTTTCTTGGCAAAAAAAAAAGCAATAAAAATCCCAGAAAAACAAAGTGTGACGAGAAAACACGAGGAAGGCGACTGAACACCACAGCACAACCACCCTGCCCACACACAGGGCAAAGCCAGGAGATCTGAGCCCCCATCCACCCCTGAGAGCCCCCCCAAGGAATGAGGGTGCTGCTCTGGGCCCCCAGAGTCGTACCTGAGAAAGTCCCCTTGGCCAGGCATTCCTTCACCCGGTTGGTCCTCCGGACGTGGAAGGCTTTGGTGATCTCCTGGTTCATGAACGCCTCGTTGTTGAGGATGTTGGCCACCATCATGCGGAGGTCGAAGACCTCGAGCAGCTCAGCGATGTGAGCGATGTGCATGAGGTCCCGCTCGTTCTCATCCAGCTCCCCCGTGTACAGGTATTTCAGCACGGCCCGGAAGGGCCCCGGCTGGATGGAAGAGTCCATCTTCACCACCACCATCAGCTTGGACTTGTAGGTCAGCGGGTCTTCTGCCATCTCCTCCTGGATGCTGGTGAACGCCCGGCTCCACGAGGAGAGGTTCCTGCCCCGCCGCAGCCCGCGCTCCCCGTTCTCGTAGCGGTTGCCCCGCAGGATGCCGTCACTGGTGGAGGCTCTAAGGCACGGTTTTCGCTGGCCAGAACCGGCCTCCTCGGTGCTCTCACAGATATCAAAGCTGGCAGCCCGCAGGAGGAAATCCCGCCCGTGGTGCCTCTCCTCCTGGTGCAGCATCCGCTCGGCGGCCGCGGTGACGGCCACGCCCAAGCCGTGCCCCGCCGTGCTCTGCTGGTCCTCCTCGCTCAGGTCCATGAGGAACAGGTCGTAAAACTTGGAGGAGGAGGTGGAGAGGTAGATCTTGTGTGCGTAGATTTTGATCTTCTCTTGCAGCACCAGGATGACGTCCGCGCACAGGGGGTCCTCCAAGAGGTGGGCTGGACGCTCCTCGTTGTTGGAAGGGGGGTCTGGGACGATGATGATGGGTGGAGGGGGTTTGGGGGGCAGGAAGGGGGCTTGGAGAAGAGGCCGCTGCACGTTGCGGAGGTGGGACTTCCAGAACTGCAGGTGACGGCGGGAGATGAGGGCGGCACGGATGGCATTGTCAAAGACGTCCTTGACGCCAAACTGGGCCACCACACTCGTCTCGTAATAGGGGATCCCCAGCTCCTTGGCAACCTCCCTCCCCTTCTCGGGGGGAAGGATCTCGTTGGGCTTGATTGGCCTGAAAAAAGAGGGGAGATAATGAAGGGACCTCCTCAGGCAAGGAGAAAGCAGCAGGCAGGCAAGGAGAAAGCAGTGGGCAGGCAAGGAGGAAGCAGTGGGCAGGCAAGGAGCACGCAGTGGGCAGGCAAGGAGCAAGCAGTGGGCAGGCAAGGACAGCTCCAGGGCACAGGGGTCCCACCTGGCCAAGGGCCGCCGGGCGCGGTTGACGGCCTCCAGGTCGGCGTAGCGCAGGTCGAGCTGGCAGCCCACCAGGATGACGGGCGCGCGGGGGCAGAAGTGCTTGATCTCCGGGTACCACATGGTCTTCACATGGTGCAGGGAGTTGGGGTTGGCGATGGAGAAGCACAGAACCACGACGTCAGACCTGCGGGGAGAGGAGGGTCAAGGTTCATCTCGTCGTGCCTCGGCTCTGTCTGCCCTCCCTCCCCGCCCCTGGAGCCACCTCTGCCTGTCCCCACCTGCCGTAGGCAAAGCGTCTGTCCTTGTGGTGGTCACCAAAGGTGTCCCAGAGCCGCAAGGACACACTGACATCATCTACCACATCCCGGGAGCGCTCCAGCACCTGTGGGAAGACAAACACCATCCAGCTCCCAAGTCCTTGAGCCCTACAAGTCCCCACCGCGCACAGGGCATGGAGGAGCAATTCCCAACTCCCCTGGAGGAGGATGCAGCTCCATCTCCTGGGCGTTCCCTTGGGGTATCCATGAGCATCCCTCACCTCCTGGCAGACGCGGTACTGGTCGATGGCCCACACCGTGGGCACGTGGGTGGCGAGGAGCTGGTACTGGGTCAGCGTGGCGTTGCAGGCGCGGGCACAGATGAGTCGGGTCTTGCCCACCGCGTTGTCCCCGACCACGACGCACTTGATAGTTTCTACGTTTGGCCTCTCATAATCCATGTCAGAATCCATTAATTGGGACCTGCGGGGGGAACAGGGCAGGGGTTGGCAGATACATCCAGGCCAAGCCAGGAGGGCTCAGAAAGGGCCAAAGGGATGCTCTTTCTCCCTCACAGGCCAGAGAAGCTCTGCAGCTCTGCCCAGCCCTCCCTGGCTCACACTCCCTGCCAGTCCCCTTTAAAATTTCATGTTCTCGTGGCCGCGTGCGTGGCTGTGCCGTCAGACACATGCCCTGCGTTTGAGTCCGCCCTCCTCCCTCCCGCTCTCCGGCTCATGCTTGTTCATGTGAGATCAGGCTTTTTTTTCTCTCTCTCTCTCTCCCTTCCTCCTTTTCCTTTTCTCCTTCTCCAGCATTGGCAGGCGAAGCTTCCAGATCTGCCTGAGCGAGTGCACACATGGGCACTGCCAGTCTCGGGGGAGAGCACACTGAGCTGCCCCTCTTTTGCCACCCTGTTCCCAGAGGGGATATTTGCTCCCAGCTAAGAGCAGCAGACAAGAAACTCCTTCTCTTTGCCAGAGGCTCAGCAGCTATTGAGGATGAGAAGGCTCCCAACATCACCAGTCTGCCAGGAGCAGGTGTGACCCCAGCACTCCCCAGAGGGAGGTGGGTGCTGTGGGTGCTGTGGGTGCTGTGAAACACCCAGGTGTGCCCAAGTGTCTCATCCTTTGCCTGTTCACACCTCAGAGTCCAAAGCAGCCAGAATTAACCCATCACAGCATTAACCCAGGGTTTTACATGATTCCCAAGAGGAAAAGCAGTGAGGAGACTGAGGGAAGGGGAGAAGGACAAGAAAAACCCCAGATCCCAATTGCTCTGAACTTCCCAAAGCCGCAGATCTCTTCCCCCCTTGTCTCTCCCTCCTGGCACCAGCCTCCTGAGCTTCTATAATAAACCACCAGCGCAGGGAGCGAAAATACCCGGTAACGATGGCAACGGAGCCCTGCACGCGGGACCACGGCCGCAGCTCCGAGCCTGGCAAGGACTTCCCAATGTTAGCACCTCCCTCCGTGTGCCAGCTGCCAGGGCACACCTGGATACACCAGCAGCACGTGAGAGGGCTCGGCACCGCGCAGGATTGAGCCACAAGCCCCGTGGGCAGGTGCAGGCAAAGGCAGGTGGCACAAATCCAGGTTGCTTTGGGTGCCAGCGCTTTGACAGCAGCGCTGGTCCCGAGGCAAAACTTCTCTAAGTAGTTGTCACCTCATTCCATGTCCCTTCCATCCTTTCAGAGGCAGGGAATGCATCCCAAAGGGCACTGAAAATCAGGATCAGCAAAGCGCTGGTCCCGAGGCAAAACTTCCCTGAGTAGTTGTCACCTCATTCCATGTCCCTTCCATCCTTTGAGAGGCAGGGAGTGCATCCCAAAGGGCACTGAAAACCAGGATCAGCAGCCTCCTTGGGCTCTGCATACGAAAATGAACCAGGGCAGGTGGTCTCCTTCCCCAGTAGCCCCTCAAATCCCTTTCCATCTCACACATCCCCCTCCACTGCTGTTCCCAATGCTCTGCTCCTCCCAGGAATCAGCTTTGCTCTGTAGGACCAGGAGATCCAGGAGATCTCCAGGGTTGGTGTTAGTGCTCAGGGAGCTTCGCTGTGGTTATTTTTAGGCCCAGCCGTGCTCCCAAGTCAGCTGAGCTCATTTGGATGGTGGGGGAAGGCACATGGAATGACAGCCATGGTTGGCAGTTTGGATGCTTGTTCCTCATGGGGAGCTCAGCCCACCCCCAGCCCAGCACAGGGGGCCTGCTGGGAAAGTCTGGTGCCCCATGGGAATTGGGGGCTAAATCCTAATGGGATCAGTGCCTGCAACGAGGAGAGGAAAGGTGGGACAGCAACTGGCACAAAATGTGGGTGCTCAGAAAAGCACAAACACATTGGGGAGCTCTGTTGGCTCCAAGGCAGGGAGTCAGAGCCCCCAACCCCTGAGACCACCCCAGGAGGGGCTGAGCCTTTCACGGGGGCAATTTCAGCTGCAGCTCCCTCCCCACCTTCCCCCACTATCACCTCTCTCTCAGGAACAGCTCCAAAACCCATCAGAGTAAGAAATAACCCGAGATGCTCAAACACAGGAGTTTCCCCCTAAGGAAAAGCTTTTCCCTGGGGAGCAGGGCCAGCAGCCCCCAGCCCTGCCCTCCCTGCCCATCACAGACCCCCCACCCAAACCTCAGGCACCCAATTCACACCCACCCCCTCCAAGGAGAACCCCAAAATCTCTCCTTCCAGCCTCCCAGCCTGTGGTTGCCACGGCAACTGCACCATCACCCCTGAGAGCCGTCGCTTAGCAACTCCCAGGCTGAAAATCCTCCATCCCGCACCTCGCCAGGGGAGGCCACCCAACCCGGGGGCAAACTGCCCCAAAGGGGCAGCGAGGCTCAAAAATAACGCAGCATCTCCTGCGAACCCTCCTGGCAGCCTCGGGGGGCAGAAGAAACGGGACGAGGAGGCCGTGGAGGCCGCGGTGGGAGGCGGTGCGGGAGGCGGTGCGGGAGAGGGGCCCGAGTGGGGCTGCAGCACGGCCGGGGCCGGGGGATGCGGCGAGTGGGGGGCACCGGCAGAGGATGGGGGGCTTTGGAAAGGGCCGGGGAGCAGCGGGAATGGGTGCGGGACATTGAACAGGGCACGGGGAGAACCGGGAAATGCGGTGCGGGGCTTTGGAAAGGGAGCGGGGGGCACCTGGATGGCGGGGCATGCGGGGCATTGCAAGGGGTGCGGGGAGGATCCAGGCAGGGGGTGCGGGGCATCACGAGGAGGCTGCGGGTGTGCCCGGAGCACCCAGATCGGGGTGTGGGGCATTGCAAGGAGACTCAGGAGGACCCGGGCCGGGGGTGTGGAGCGTTCCAAGGGGGTCTCAGGGGTGCTCGGAGCACCCAGATCGGGGTGCGGGGCATTGCAAGGAGGTCGGGGGTGCTCGGAGCAACTGGATCGGGATGTGGGGCATTGCTCGAAGCACCCATATCGGGATGCGGGATATTGCAAGAAGGTCGGCGGTGCTCGGAGCACCCAGATCGGGGTGCGGGGCATTGCAAGGGGTGACGGGGGTGCTCGGAGCACCCAGATCGCGATGCGGGGCATTGCAAGGAGGTCGGGGGTGCTCAGAGCGCTCAGATTGGGGTGTGGGGCATTGCGAGGTTCCTATCCTGGGTTTAGGGTATCCCAGCTGGGAAATGTTGCTTCATTACATCCCTTCACATCTGGG
>JAWWEV010000059.1:3000478-3011312 GCA_035583235.1 Hafferia zeledoni | reverse complement strand
AAGGGTTGGTGATCACAGTGGGGTTGGACCAAGGGTTGGTGATCACAGTGGGGTTGGACCAAGGGTTGGACTTGATGATCTCGGAGGGCTTTTCCAACCCAATCCATTGTTTGATTCTGTGATTCCTCCCAATATCTACTAAGGAATGTTTAAACTCCTTGAGATCAGGAGCAGAGCCTGAGGTTCTGGTAGCACCTTTGGGTTGGATCCCACATCCCACCTCCCAAATCCCTCATCCCTCAACCCACACCCCACACCCCACATCCCACATCCCACATCCCACACCCCACATCCCACATCCCACACCCCACATCCCACACCCCACACCCCACATCCCACACCCCACATCCCACATCCCTCACCCCACACCCCACACCCCACATCCCACATCCCTCCCCTCCAGCACGGGCAGATCTCACCTTGCACACTCTTCCCTCTTTTCCAGAGGGGATTTGGAGGTCTCCTACCCTGATGTGGGCGAGGTGTCCTGCTCATACCTGCCCAAGTGCCACGGGTACCGCCGGCTGCTCAGCCACGAGTGGGGCAGCCCCCGGGTGCGTTACCCCAACGCCAACAAGGTCAGTCCTCATCCAGCTCCATCTTTTTAAAGGAATTTTCTTGAATTTGCAGCACTTTTAAACCTTTTTTCCTCCCCATTGTATCAGACATTTGGCTCAAATCTGTCTTTCTATTTCTATTTTTTCCCATCTTGTGCCCATTTATTCTTATTTTTCTACATTGTGGCCATTAAATCATCTTTTCTGACAATCAGACTTCTTATTTTTTACCACTTGTAAATATTATTTTTTTTGCCATTTCCTAAATATTTTGGCTACGCTGCAGCCATTTTAACAAATATTTCTGCCACGTTATAGTCATTTAATAAATATTTTCATCTTATTCCAGCCATTCAACCAAATAAACATCATTTTCCCTACATTGTAGCCATTTATAATATTCCCTATTTTGTGACCACTTAATGATTTAAACTTTTTGCCACCTTGTGGCCTGTTAAAAGTATTAATCAATTTTTTTTAATTATTGTATTATTTTGTATTTTTGTATTATTTTGTATTTTTGTATTATTTTATATTTTTCTATTATTTTGTATTTTTGTATTATTTTATATTTTTCTATTATTTTATATTTTTGTATTATTGTATTATTTGGTATTATAGTATTATTTTGTATTTAATTAAGTCGCCAGAATATAGCAAAGAAATCAATTAATTTTTTTTGCTATGTTGTCACCACTTAATGATTTAATTTTTGCTGCATTTTGGCCATTTAAAACGGATTTAAAGAAGCATTTAATGGCCTCAATGCAGGGAAAAAAATTTTAATTAAGTGGCCAGAATGTAGAAAAAATGTTTTGTTTTGGTTTTTTTTTTGCTACAGGGAAATGATTTAATGACTCAAAATTTTGCTACATTTTACCACTCAATGATTTTATTTTTTTACTATATTGTGGCCACTGGACGATTTTAATTTTTGCTAAATTGTGACTATTTTTAAAAGAATTAATTAAATGGCCACAATACAGGAAAAAAATTAGTGGTGGCCACAACATAGGGAAAACTTTTAAATTTTATTACTGCATTATGACCACTGCATATTTTCTTTTTTTACTACATTTTGGCTTTTAAATTTTTTCTTTCTATTGTAACCATTTAATTTTTGGTATATTCTGGCCATTTTTTTTTCCTCCGTCGAGACCATTTTAATTTAATTTTTTTGCACAACGTAGAAAAAAATATAGAACTGTAGATTTTATTTTTACAATTTCTGGCTATTTTTTTAAATTTAAATTTAATTTAATTTTTTTTTAAATTTAAATCCATCGCGGGCTCTGGTTGGACTTTGGGTATCTCCAGGTGGTGCTGCAGGAACCGCTGGAATTTGGGATGAGCAAGGAGAGGGTTCCGTGTCCCCCCACAGGGTGCAATTCCCTTCTGTGGCCACCAGGTGGCAGCATTGAACTTCCCGAGCTCCAGCGCCACCGGGACTGGGAGAACTGAACTGGGAGAACTGGGAGCACTGGGAGAATTGGGACAACTGGGTGCACAGGGAGGTGCTGAGTTGGGGGTGAACAGACGAACAAGTGGGGTGTGATGTGTCTGTGTGGTAGAGAATCCAGCCCTTTGTATCCTGGTGTGATCTCCTGCTGTTTGAGGATGTGGTGGCTTGTGGTGTTCCCAAAAAACCCTTGCAGGTATCCCAAAAACTCCCACATCCCAATATTTCCCATCAGTGGCTCCAGCCCTGGCGTCTTTAGACACAACTGATAAGGCAACACTCAATTCCTGTGTGCTTTGGAGCGTTCACAATCCATTTTTCTGGCTCTTCCTTGCCGTCTGGAAAGTCTCTTCCCCTCCGTGGATCACATGGTTGGAAGTAGAACTTTTCCTTAAAGATGTCTGATCCTTCCAAAATAACCCTCCCTCCTGGCAGGGGCTGCTGCACATGGAATCATCCCTCTCCCTGCAGCGCTTTCCAGGAGTTTCAAGTTTCCCAGGGCTGTAGGCAGTTGTTTTTCTTTATATTTGAATCCTGGAAAGCAAAGCCCAGCAGGGAGATGGGAGGGGACTGGCTGTGGTGGTGCTGGGGATGTTGTGCTGGGTGAGTGGTGCTGCTGGCGCAGGGGAGGATTTTAGGGAGGAGATCCAGCCCTTTCCTTCCCCCTGTGCTGGTGGTGCTTCCCTGCACCCAAAAATGAGGGCAGGGAAGGGATTAACCCCAGTCTGGGGGTGTGTCACCAGCTCTGGTGCCACCTGTGCCCTGGGGGGGTGGCAGATCCCTCACAGAGGGGCAGTGGCTCCCCTTGGCATCTGCTGTTGGCTTTGGCACCGTTTCCTTCCAAGACATCTCGGCGCATCTTGCACTGAGGCGGCATCTGAGGACACGGGTCCTGCTGCTTCCCGTGGTTTGGGTTGGGTTTTCTCCTCTGGCCTTCCCAAAAAAAGCACATCCCCAGCTCTGCACAGCTGGGAACATTCCAACAACTGCAGCATCCAAACTGAGGGTTAATTTTGGGCAAGGGGCTGGGTGGCCTTAAACCCATCACAGAGAACTGGATCTGAATTGCTTCATATGTTCTTTATATGAATATTTATTTTTCTTACTCCTGAACTTGCTTCAGGATAATATTTTTCCCCTCAAAAAACTCACCCTAAATCAAGTGGGAACAGGAGTTGCGTCACACCGTGCCAGGGCTGAGGTGTGTGAGTTGTTTTTCTGGTTTGTGACGGGATTTCTAAGCCCAGCAAACTCGATTATTCTTTATTTATTCCCAAACAAGAATGGGGAAACTTCACTTTTCCAAAGTTTTCTCCATTTCTGTGTGATCCTTCTCAGCACCCAAGGCTCAGTGATCCCTGGATGGGGTGCTGAGGGCTGGGTGAAGGGCTGGAGATGCTTTTTCCATCCCAATCAGTGGCAGAGAAACTCGGGGTTTGAGGATGCAAACTTGTGTGGGAAGTGTCGGCTTTCTGTGGAACACTTTGTCTCTTCAAGAAAAACAACCACCAAAAAAGCCAAATGCGGAGTGTTTGTTTTTATCTCTGGAAATATTTATCAGTTTTCCGAGGAGGGAGGGGGGAATGGGATGTTTCTCTTCCTCATACCAGATCCTGGTGATGGGTTTGGGGGATCAGGTTTGACCCTCCCTGTGCTCAAGGTCTCCCCTCACAGCTTTGATGCTCCTTGGTGAAACAATACTGATGGTTTGGGCTGAAGAACGTTGAAGTGAGGTGGCACCTTGCAAAGCTGAGCTCTGACGGCATCAAAATCTTTCCTGGAGGAATTTAAGACATCATTTTATGTGAGGTTATATTGAGTTTCAATATTCCATGATGCTTATCCAGTTTAAACACCAGGCTGTCGAAACCAGCTCCATCAAACATCACTTTCACTGCCCCAAAGACCCCTTTTTGGACTTTTTTTGGGGGGCAGTGAAGGCATCTGTTGTGTCTGGCTGCATCTCTGTGAGCAACACACTCAGGCCAAGGAGTAAAGGATGCATTGCCAGGCACAGGGAGTGGATTGTGGATGGTTTGGGTACCTTGGAAACCCTTTAACTGCTGGGCACAGATTGTGTCTGAGTTTGGCCTGTCCCTCAGCCCTGTGTTGGAGCAGAGCAGCAAGTTGGTGTGTCCTGGTGTGCAGAGGACTGGGAGATGCAGCCCAGGGATGCTGAGGATGCTCAGATATCTGTGTGAGATGCAGCCCTGGGATGGTGAGGATGCTCCTCTGTGTGAGATGCAGCCCTGGGATGGTGAGGATGCTCAGATATCTGTGTGAGATGCAGCCCTGGGATGCTGAGGATGCTCAGATATCTGTGTGAGATGCAGCCCTGGGATGCTGAGGGTGCTCCTCTGTGTGAGATGCAGACCTGGGATGCTGAGGATGCTCAGATATCTGTGTGAGATGCAGCCCTGGGATAGTGAGGATGCTCAGATATCTGTGTGAGATGCAGCCCTGGGATGGTGAGGATGCTCAGTCCTTACTGGGAGACCCTCCTGAGCACTGAATAACTTGCTCTGTGCACACTCCATGCACCCTTTGGGTACCACAGTGAGGTTATAACACAGCAAACCCCAAATGTTCAAGTCTCTCCCAGCTCCTTCCCAAAAAACCCCAACAGAGGAGCTGCTGGGGGCTCTTCCCCAGCCCAACAAAGCCAGAGAACATCTGGAAAGACGGGAAATGCGTCCTCCTCGTCCTGCCACAATATTGCTTTGCTCAACCAGAAATAAATTGGAAAAGAAAATTGGCCATTGCATCAATTTGGGGTGAGTTTCTAAATTCTGCAGCTAAGCAATCCCCCCCCCAAGATGATGAATCGCCGCATTAACCGCGCCGTGATTGGCTTTTATTACCACTCTTGGTGGCAGACAGAAAAACAGATTACACTGGAGATCAAATCGATGGGAACTTTATTTGCTGGCCTTTTGAACACGTATTTCTGGGCTTTATAAAAACATACGGTAGATGCTGCTGAGGGGACTTGTCTCCTTGTTAAAAAGCAATTTTACCCACCCCGAGATCTCCAGCCTCAGTTTATGGCACCACCTTTTACCTGCTCCTCCAGGTTTGTTTTCATCCCAAGGTCTGACAACTTCCTTAGAGGTTTCATTGGTCGATTTGGGCTGTGCCATCAACTGTTTAGGATGTGAGAAGGAGTTGTAATTTTTTTTCCCAGCCAAAGTCCAGGGGAAAGTCCTTTTCTCAGGGCTTCTACCCCAAACTTTTGGTTATTGGAAGAACTTCCTTCTGACCAACCACGATCCATGAGCTCCAACTTCTTTCTGCAGCTGTACAGGTCACTTTTTAAGAGCCATTTCCATGATGGAATGAACTGGAGCTGAAAATGCAGCTGGGATGGCCCCCCCTCTCTGTGTGATCCATGGGGTGATGCCCTCAGGGGTTGTTGAGCTTCATGCAGCAGCTCTTTGTGCTTAAAGCTGCCACCAGCACCCAGGGGTGCTGCTCTGGGGCTGGAGATGTCCTGCCATGGCACTGGGGATCACAGCCATGCCCAGGGAGGGAAGGGCAGAGGAATGAGCCTCTCCCAGGAGTTTGGATCGTGCCTGGAGTCCACAGCCAAGTCCACTTGCTGGTGGTAGCCCAGCCCTGTCCCCAGTTCTCCCCTTTTTGTGAGCCCTTCGTGGCTGAGCTGGGGACAGTCCTGATTTATAAAGGTTTCTGTGCTCTGGGGGCTGGGGCCCATTATTTGGAAAAATGATTTGTATGAAGAAATTCATTAACTTGTAACAAAAGAAGGAGAAGGTCTGTCCAGTCTGGTGGTGGGGATGAGCTCCAGTTGTGCCAGGAGGGGCTTTGCAGCTGGCTGAGAGGGGCCTTTTGTGTGGCACTCAGGTTGAATTCAAGGCTCGTTAAAGAAGATGGTTTTAAGCAGAAGATTCCTGACAGTTTGTGTATCCTCCTTGGCTCGTGGAACCGTCTGGAGTTATGGAGCCACCAGAGTGTTTTTTCTCTCTCAGTCCTGTCTGGGCTACTCAGAAACAATGGCCCAACATTCCTCCCCGATGCTGTCAGCCCGATATTATGGGGATTAGCCCAAGCCCCTGGTGATGAACCCCTCCCTCTGGCCCTGCTGGTTTGGGTTCCCATGCCCTGGGAATGCTGTGGCATTCCAGCACCATTCCAGCCCCCCAGCCCAGCAGCTCCCGGCGCCAGGGACCGGCTCCACAGCCAGGGGATGATGCTGTGAGGGCTGAGAGCTACCAAAGTGCCCCTTTGAGGGCTTCTCTGGGGGGTGTTACAGCCCCAAACTGTGTGTGCTGGGGGCTCTGTGCTGCTCCAGCCCTGTCCTCTGCTGACCCCCCAGCTGTGAGTGCTGGTGCCTCTGTGGAGGGTCAGTTTGGGATGAGATCCCTGAGCAAAGCACTGCTTTAATTTCCAAGCCTCTTGAGGATTCAGGAGTGCTTTTCCCTTGATGGAAAGCACTGGAGTGTTTTAATAACACAACACAGGGTGTTATTGCCCAATGGGCCCTTTCCCCACCGGAGGGGACCTTGGGGACAGCTGGTGCCACACGCCATGAGAGCCTCTTTCCATGAGCAATCCTGGCAGGAATGTCACTCCCCATTTGCTTCATTCCCTACACGTTTGCTGGACGTTTAACCACCCTGGACAAATCCAGCTCCCCTTCAGGCAGGAGGGTGGGAAGAACCTGCAGGTCACTCCATCTCGTTGCTGTGTCGGCATCTCCCTCGTGTGGGACAAACTTGTGACTGTTCCAGCAGCAAAACGTTTGAAGCAGCCACTGATTTCCCTTTGATCCCCGTAAACACTATACAGTAATCAAAGTTTAAGCTGCTTTGGGTGAAATAATTGCTTAACAATCATATAAGACAAAGTGATTCAACAAATGACAATTAGGACTTGTGATCTACAGAACAGATGCATTCAGTGTAGCATATTATAATGTGCTAATAGGAGATTGACAGCACAATAATAGGAGAGAACAGCCACTCAGCCTATAATTCCAAACCAAATGTGAGGCTGTCCACAGAGCTCAAATCCGAACAGGCTGTAAAATCAAGAGGTAAGAAGGCACAAGTTTCACAAAGACTCATTAGCAGGTTGGCTGTGAATTTTCCAAGGAAGGGGGGAAAGAAATTCCTGCTGGAGGATTCGCAACCTCCGCCTGTCTATACGTTGGGGAGTGAGTAACCTACATCTCGCTGGGCTCAGGCAGGCTGGAGCTGCTGCTGGTCCCTCTTGACAGCCAGGTTTTGGAGCAGAGGGTGGTTCCTGTGCCGTGGCAGCATCCAGATCCCTCTGCCAGGGGATGGGATGCATCACAGAGTGTTATTGTACAGCTCCAATTCACCGACCAGACAACGGTGTGAAGGACCAAATGAAATTAAGCCTGATATGAGCACGGAGCTCTAAGGGGCATTCCCCATGGGAATTGGGCACTTCCCAAGCCCTAAATGATACTGATGGGTGACAGGGGCACCCTTTAGCCCTGTCCATGGCAATTAAGGCAGTTGGGTTGTGCTTGCTCTTCTCTTTGGGTAAATCAAGAGACGGGGACATGTGCAGGAGTGGAGGTTGTCAATCTCCAAGGAGAGCACGTGCAGAGGCAGGAGCTGGGGATCCATCCCCTCTCCGAGGGCTGGATGAGCCCTGGAATGTGCTGCATGTTCTGCTCTCTCCTCTCTCCTTCCTGAGCTGCTTTGGAGCCAAAGAGATCAAAGGAACTCGTATTTTTCAGCTCTGGTGACAAAACACATTTCAGCTCGTCCTGTGCTTTACACACCCCCCGCACGTGTTCCACTAACACAGAATTTTGCCAGATTTTATTATTAAATAAACATGCCAGAAAACACACTTTTTTTGTGCGTGGGGGAGGATGAGAAGGTTTGGTAATTAAAACTTCTATCCATCAACGCTGAACTCCCAGAGATAATTGTGTTGCTCCCGCAGATGTTTATTTTGTGTTGGGTTATCCCATTTGGTGTCGGATTATCCCATTTGGGGTTAAAATTGGAGCTGCTGTTTGTGTTTGTGTGGAGATGGGATGTGCCATGGGCTGTCCAGGATTCCAGTGGGGATATCCCAGGGATGGTGTGATCGTGCTCTGGTTGGGAATTTGCTGGGAATTTGGCATTTTGTCTTGGTTTATTCCAAAGCCAGGGAATTATTTATCCCTGCTCTTGCAGGGCATCTTTAAATCCATTTTATTTTCACTTATTAACCCAAAAACTGCAGAGATGGACCTGCCAGTTGGGTCTGTCATGAAGAAATAGAGATTTTATATTCATTTTTTTAGCTGCAAAGCCAAACTGTGTTGTAGAAGCAGATGAATCTATTGAAAATAACACAATTTTTTTTTCCTCCTTGCCCCATATTTGTAATTTTTCTGGGCTGCTCTGGGTGCCAACCACTGTCTGTGGGGAAACTCAGGGTTTCAGAGCCTTTAGCTGAGGTGACACTGGAGCAAAGTCTACAAAGCTCAGCCCTCCCCTCATTTAAACTCCCTCCACGGTTTATTTTTGAGGACACCCTTGGGAAGTGCTGCCCCCACAGAACCTGAAGCCACCAGATGCCAAAGCCTGTCTGGGTTTCAAAGCCCCCACACGGTGGTCGATGGCAGATCAATGAGCCCCAGGGGGAGGTGTCACACTCACTGTGTCTCCTGACATGCCCAGGACCTGCCTGGGCTTCTTCAAAAGAAATTAGTGGCATTTTGGGTGGGCAGGAGGGTTTATGGCAGCAGGCAGGTTTCTCTGGGTGCTTCTGGCATTTGTGCCATGAAAATTGAATTTATGGGGTCTGAAATTATGTTTCATCATGAGGCAGCTGGGTATGGCTCCCTAAAATCTTTCTGATCTTCCTGGAATCCTCCTGATCTCCCTGGAATCCTCTCCAGCCTGTGCTGGTCCTGACTCCATGGTGGGCTGGGACTGGATGGGAAACATCCTTCCTGCCTTCCCACTGCTCTTCCAGAGGCAAATCTGGTTGTGGAATTACACTGTGGAGAGCTGGAAATGTTCCTGACCCTGTGGAGAGCTGGAAATGTTCCTGACCCTTCTCCACAGATCTGGCCTTGGGCTTTGTTTGGGCAGGGAAAGGTGTAGGGACCTCTGGAACAGTGGGAGGGGTGTACTGGGGGGGGTCTCTCCTTGTTCCAGAGGGGTGTTGCCCTCCCTGCTCTTTCAGAAGGTTCTGGAAGCAGCCAGGCTCTCATCATGGGTCCTGCTGGGATGTGAGGAGGTTCTGAGCATGTGGATGAAAACTCTGGGAATTGGGAATTGCCAGGGGGTGGTGGCTTTGATTTGGAGGAGGGGAATGAGGTGTGGGAGAGAGATTTGCCATCCTTAACCCTGCTGGAGCCCTTCCATGGGATTATTCAAGCATCTCCCCTCCCCTCCCTGGCATTTGGGATGTCTCCAGCCTGCTCTGAGCCCCGTTTTGGCAGTGGAGGTTGTTGATACCCTTCAGGAGCCCCCACCGTGTCCTTCTGTCCTGCTTTCCCACCCCAGCCGTGCTTCCCAAGCATCACCTCCCACTCCGGGAGCATCCCGGGAGGCTCAGCCTCACCACGGGGCTCTGAGCCGGGAGAAAACATCCCTGGGATCCTTCCTCCCCTGCAGCATCTTCCCCGGTGCCTTCCCTGCCAGCACAGGAGCCTTTGCCATGGATGAGTAATCCTTCCCAATTTGGGGGCTCCTTCCTGTGCTGTAACAACCCCGAGCTCTCCTGCCTTTTTCCAGCTGCCAATCTGCAGCAGAAATTCCCCCTTTTTCCCGGCGGGAGGGGAGGGGCCGGGGGATCTCGGTTATACAATCCAAGGTTGGGGCGACTATTTTGGATCCCTCCTTCCTGCCTCCAAATTGCAGCTTCGAATGTGACAAGTTACAAAACACTTGAGTCATTTCTCTCTCGCGCGCGTTGCCTTTTTCCCCCACAAGGGTTTGGGTTGTTTTAGAGGGGAAAAAAATAAAAGAAGGGGGAAAAAAAAAAGGCAGAATGGGGAAGGGGAGGGTGGGAAGAGGCTCCCAGCGTTCCCCCAGCCCGGGGGGGACCGCGCAGCCCCCACGCAGGGGGAACTCGCGGGGCTGTTTATATAAGAAGCTGCTCATGTTCTGCGGAGCTGCTGCAAGAACTGTTGTCAGTTCCGAGGAAAACCCACGTCTGCCCACGTAGGATCTCCCGAGCAGGGTTGTGTAACAGCCCGCCACGCTCTGCCGGGGGGTCGGGAGATCCTGCTGGAGGGAGGGAGGGAGGGAGAGCGGGGATATCTGGAGGCAGAGGAGTGGGAAAAGTCGGGAGCGCTGGGGAAAAAGTCCGTCTGTTCCGCTGCGCTGCAGGTGCCGCTGGTGCCTCTCGGGGGGGCTGGGAATGCTCAGGGGGTCCTACCCTGGCCTGGCCTCACCTCCCAGCACGTTATTTTAAATTAATTGAGTCATTAGGTGACTTTCCGGTGGTATCTCTGTTTCTTGGAATCTCGGGAGCAAAGAGGGTTTGGTGATGAGACTCAGAGTCGGACTCGAGTTAAAAAGGAGGCGGGGGGAGGAGGTGGCTGAGCCGGAGAATTCCCGGAGTCGTCACAGTCCCCTCTGTGCCAGGGGGAGACTCGGCTTGGGCACCAGGAGGAATTTCTTCCTGGTGGTCAGGCATTGGAAGGGTGCCCAGGGAGATGGGGGAGAGGAATCCCCATCCCTGGAGGTGTCCAAGGAACGACTGGATGTGTCACCCTGGGCTGGGGGTGGGCACCGGGCACAGGGTGGGCTGGATGTGCTGGGAGGGCTTTTCCAAGGTGGGCATCGGGCACAGAGTGGGCTCCGGGGGCGGGGAGTGC
>JAWWEV010000059.1:2989422-3000378 GCA_035583235.1 Hafferia zeledoni | reverse complement strand
AAGGTGGGCATCGGGCACAGGGTGGGCTCTGTGGGCTGGGAGGGCTTTTCCAAGGTGGCATCGGGCACAGGGTGGGCTCCAGAGGCTGGGGGACAAGGTGGCATCGGGCACAGGGTGGGCTTTGCCAGCCCTAACGCTGCTGTGATTTGGGGAACAAAGCCTTAATTCGCCGCTGTCACCGCCTCAATATCCGAGGGCTGGGGGGTCCCACCCGTCGCCACAAACCGGCCCCGCAGCCCCACCAGGGGAGGGGGATTTTCATTACCATTTCAATGCTTCTTTCTATCAACACGGGGCAAACCAGCCCAGCCGGTGGTTTGTGTCGCTCCAGCCTTTCGAACATCCCTCTCTCAGTTCTGGGCTTGGAGTTCTTTGCAGTGTTACATTTTTATCCCGATTTATTCATGCAGAAAAGAGGCGCGGGGCGAGTCGCCCTGCACCGGGAGCGCTGCTATACATAAGAATTCTCCTTCATTTACATCCTCCCTCCTTCCCCACAATTGAACTATCCAGGTTATTTTTATTCCTCGAGTGTTTTCTCTTTTTTTTTCTTTTTTTTTTTTTTTTCCTTTTTTTGCAGGTGGGGGAAGGGGAGGAAAGGAAAAAAAAAAAAATCCATCCATCTAAATTCACCTTATTTTTACTTCTATTCAAATTTCCCCCCTCCGGAATTTTTATAAGCCATAAAAATGAGGCACATGAGGAAGATTCACCCGAGGGGAGAGCCGAGGCTTGAGGATGAGGGGGAGGAATGTGTTTTGGGGCAAAGAGTAAGTTTATAACTATTTTTCTCTTAACTGGAGCAGTTACCTGCACTGCCAGCCATTCATCTTCTGCTTTAATAACTCATTCTCCCTGTGAGAAAGGGAATTATAGCCCTGGATATTGGTTTTTTGGGGGGATCAAGTACCAAAGATGAATCCTCTTTTTCTAATCAAATAACCTTTTCATTGTAATTAAAATAATTTTCTGCTTTCCCCCTTTATTTTGGGTGCTGAGCTCTGTTTTCCCCAGATCCCCCTTCCCGGCCTGATATTTATTTATTTTCCTTCCCAAATGATGGAAATACAACTCAGTCATTTCCCCCCATCCCAGGGGAGTTCATGTGAGGGAGAAAAAAGTGCTGCTGTTTGTCTTGGGCTGCCTCTAATCAATTAACAAATCAGATATTATATAATATATAATATTTGTTCCTTCCAGGAGGTGTTTTCTGCTGTGGGATCTGATGGACTTTTGGGGCACCAAGGAGGGTTTGTGACCATTTTACCATTTTTTGGTCCCTTTTTAGCAGCAATTCCTGCCATGGAGGAAACATTTGCCTTGTGCTGAGTGGTCTCTAATCAATTAATAAATCAGATATTATATAATGTGCATTATTTGTTACTTCCAGGGGGTCTTTTCTGCTGTGGGATCTGATGGACTTTTGGAGCACGAGGGAGGGTTTGTGACCATTTTGCCATTTTTTGGGCTGCCTCCAATCAATTAATAAATCAGATATTATATAATATATAATATTTGTTACTTCCAGGGGGTCTTTTCTGCTCTGGGACTGATGGACTTTTAGGGCACCAAGGAGGGTTTGTGACCATTTTTGGTCACTTTTTAGCAGCGATTTCCCCCCTGGGGGAAACATTTCCCTTGTGCTGAGTGGCCTCCAATCAATTAATAAATCAGATATTATATAATATATAATATTTGTTACTTCCAGGGGGTCTTTCCTGCTGTGGGATCTGATGGACTTTTGGGGCACCAGGGAGGGTTTGTGACCATTTTGCCATTTTTTGGGGCTGCCTCCAATCAATTAATAAATCAGATATTATATAATATATAATATTTGTTACTTCCAGGGGGTCTTTCCTGCTCTGGGACTGATGGACTTTTGGGGCACCAAGGAGAGTTTGTGACCATTTTACCATTTTTTGGTCACTTTTTAGCAGCGATTTCCCCCCTGGGGGAAACATTTCCCTTGTGCTGGGTGGTCTCTAATCAATTAATAAATCAGATGTTATATAATATATAATATTTGTTACTTCCAGGAAGTCTTTTCTGCTGTGGGATCTGATGGACTTTTGGAGCACCAGGGAGGGTTTGTGACCATTTTATCATTTTTTGGGCTGCCTCCAATCAATTAATAAATCAGATATTATATAATATATAATATTTGTTACTTCCAGGGGGTCTTTTCTGCTCTGGGACTGATGGACTTTTAGGGCACCAAGGAGGGTTTGTGACCATTTTTGGTCACTTTTTAGCAGCGATTTCCCCCCTGGGGGAAACATTTCCCTTGTGCTGAGTGGCCTCTAATCAATTAATAAATCAGATATTATATAATATATAATATTTGTTCCTTCCAGGAGGTGTTTTCTGCTCTGGGACTGATGGACTTTTGGGGCACCAAGGGAGGGTTTGTGACCATTTTACCATTTTTGGGTGACTTTTTTAGCAGCGATTCCTCCCCTGGAGGAAACATTTCCCTTGTGCTGGTCCATCTGGGGTGTGATGAGTTTGCAGGGCCTGGAGGAAGGGGCAGGACTGGCAGGATTTGGAGCCGGGGAGGGTTTTCTGGGAGCAGAGGGAGCTCTCGGCTCGCGGCTCCGGCGCTTCCTGCGCCGCCTCTCCGGGGTTAAAATCCTTAAACAAAACTTCTCCCTTTCATGTTCCCCTCATCTGAGTGGCTCTTAACTCATCATTTGATCTCAGCACCTCCACCAGAAGGTTCAGAGCCTGATCAGAAATTAATGGGAAGGAGGAATTAAGCGGCGGATCAAAGTGCTGGTGTCACTGGTTGCTCTTTGTCACTGGTGCTCCCAGTTCAGCCTTTCACAGGCCATCCATAAGATGAGCCAGCCTGGAAGAGGCTGCTGGCAGAGAGGGGCATCCAGGAGCAGCAGCCCTGCCAACCTGGCACCTTTTCCCCATTGAAAATGGAAGGATTTATTTTTAAATAGGACTTTTGCCACCTCTTGGTCTTCTCTTGCTGGAATGTCACTGCAGGGACCTACTGGGGGCCAAGGGGAGGTGGCAAAGCCACTCTGTCCCCTGGAGAGACCACAGAGCATCCACACACTTGGTTTTCCCAGCTAAAAACCCAATATTTGGGAGAGGGATACCTGCAGCTGGATGATTCCCATGGAGTGATGGTACAGAGATCCCCCCTGGGCAATCAGCAGTGGTTTACTCAGAGTTTAAACCCCAACAGATGCCTCTTTCCAGGAAAACCCTTTATAGAATATTTAATCAGGGTATAAATTGCACTCTAAGGGTTGTTCCTCACAAGGGGCTGAGGCCACGAGGCAGTTTGTGGTTGAGGTGCTGGCTCAGTGTCTGGTGCCCCTTCCCTTGCACCCTCTGCTGCACCTCAGCACACAAAAAAATCCCCTCCTCGAGGGAAACCTGCAATTAAAACCCCACCACACACACACACACAGAGCAGTGTCAGTCTCCAAAGAGTGAATTAAACAAGGATGAAAGGCAAATGCCAGCTCTGGCAAAACCCAAGGAGAGGAGCCATCAGCCATCCACACGGGCCTGGGATTTCCAGCCATGCCAATGGAATTTGGCCACTCCATTCCATTCACTGTCAATCAGCGTCGCTGCTCCTGATGCTTCCTCCTCTTTTTGCATCCCCCATTTCTCCTGGCACTGCCCAGAGCGGGGTTGTCTCCCAGCCAGGCAGCCCTCACTGCCGAGCCATTAAATCAGCGGGAAAAGACCCAGCAGAGACGTCGCTGCTCAGACATAATAGGGAAAAAAGGGCGGGGGGGGGAGCGGGCACAGCTCGGGGTCTGTTTGTGCTCTGATATGTCCTGGCACTGGTGCTGAGTGTGCCCCAGCCATGCCAAGCTGTTCCGAGCCAGGCCAGCCCATCCCCTGCTGCAGGTGGCAAAGCAGGATGTGCAGAGAAGGCTCCTGCACCACGCTGGGTTGTCCCAGCGTGCCAAAGCCCCCAGACCCAGGGGTTGGCTCTGCTTTGGTGCCAAACGCTGCCCTGGCACAGCCTTGCTGGGTTTCCATGAGCTCCATCTCTGCACAGAGCAATTGGTGAAGGGGCCATCACACCTGGTGCCTGAGCATCCCAATCCCTGAGCATCCCAACCCCTGAGCATCCTGAGCCCTCAGCATCCCAATCCCTGAGCATCCCAACCCCTGAGCATCCCAACCCCTGAGCATCCTGAGCCCTCAGCATCCCAACCCCTGAGCATCCTGAGCCCTCAGCGTCCCAATCCCTGAGCATCCTGACCCCTCAGCATCCCAATCCCTGAGCATCCCAACCCCTGAGCATCCCAAACCCTGAGCATCCTGACCCCTCAGCATCCCAATCCCTGAGCATCCTGACCCCTCAGCATCCCAATCCTTGAGCATCCCAATCCCTGAGCATCCCAATCTCTGAGCATCCCTATCCCTGAGCATCCCAACCCCTGAGTATCCTGACCCCTGAGCATCCCAATCCCTCAGCATCCTGACCCCTCAGCATCCTGACCCCAGAGCATCCCAACCCCTGAGCATCCCAACCCCTGAGCATCCTGACCCCTCAGCATCCCAACCCCTGAGCATCCTGACCCCAGAGCATCCCAAGCCCTGAACATCCTGAACACACACATCCCAATCCGTGAATATTCTGACCTGGTCATCCCAACCTCCAAAGATCCTGACCCCTGAGCATCCCACTCTCCAAGCCTCCCTCTCTCTGAGCATCCTGACTCCAAGCATCCCATCTTCCAAACCTCCCAGCCTCTGAACATCCTCACCCTCACAAGCATCCAGTCTCCAGGCACCCCTGACCCTGAGCATCCTTGCCCCCTGCCCTCCACGAGGGCAGCTGCCTCCCAGCCTCTAAAATCTAGTGCTTTAATAACAGAGCTCTTGGGCTGTAAAGGGACCGTGGAGAGATGGGGAGAAATAATTATGTGATCAAAGGTTATCCATTCAGTGAGTGCCTCCTGCCCTGGGTTTGGTCATTCCCAGAGCAAAACAAACATGCCTTTTCCTGAGACCACACCCCAGTGTGACCATCCCAACCCTCTGATGTCCAAGGGTTCCTGAACCCCCTTTTTCATGCAGGTGTTTTGGAGCAGCATCGTGGCCCCAGTTTTGCTCTGAACCTCAATGTGTGTTGTGAGTCCTGAGCTGTTGGAAGTTCCTTTTATTTCTTCCCCAGGTTGTTTTAATTTATTTTAAGGGATTTATGTTTAACCATGATGCTTTAGGAAATCCCACCCAGCTCATGACGTCCCTGGGGCTGCTCCAGCCATGGGCACCACACCTGGGACTGTCCTGGGTGGAAAAGTTGGGCTCAGATCCCACTTTTCCCACCCTAAAAAACCCCCCATTGGGATGTGAATCCAAAACTTGCCATGCCAGGGGACCTTTCCTGAATGACTGCACATCCAAGGTGGGGAGTGATGACTCTGGGGGGTTGTTTGTCTGGGAAATAACATCAGAAATAAGTTGTGTAGCACTGGCACGGGGCAGCACAGCCTGGGCCAGGCCCTGCTTTTTCATTCCAGAAATGTCACTGAGTCACGAATGACTCATAATTATAATGGGAGACATTTCCAACCTGGTGCATGACTCGGAGACGTCTTCCACGGATATTAGAGCTGTTTGTAAAAGCCAGGCCTTGCCCTGGCGCTGGCCCCTCTCTCCCTGGCTGTTCTGTGTCCCCTCCTTTGCCAAGTGACAGCCCGTTGAGTGGTGGCAGCTGGGACGAGGATGTTCATCCGTGTCCCAGGGGAGCAGGGGATGCATTAGCGCTCCCCATCAGGTGACAGGTGTCTATTAAAGTGACTCCATCACCGCTGCCTCTGGCCTGCCCTTGACCCAGGGCTGCCCTGGCAGACAGCTCCGTGTCATGTGTGACCTCCTTGTGTGCCCCCAGCTCCAGGGTGGCCGCGGATCCTGGGATTTCAGCTGGCAGAGGGGCAGCAACGTGGCCCACCCCGGGGGCAGCACAGGGAGGCCATATCTGAGCATCATCTGGGTTATCCCTCGCTCTGCCACTGTTTCCTCCTCCTTCCAGCCAGGAAAATTGTCCTTCCCATCCCTGGGGTGACAGGAAGGGGACAGGTCTGGCTGGATCCCCAGGCAAAGCATCCTCATGGATGTGTTGGCATCCAGGGGCGACGCTCCCCTCAGAGATGCCTCAGCACCTGCCTCTTCCACGGCTCCCCTCAGCCCAGTGCTGTGCCTCCAGAGCCAATTAATTAGGCAGGATTGGTATGAATTAAATTAGGGGGAGGTGTTTGTTCCAGTCAGACCAGTTCAGAACCCCCAGGGTGACTGGGTGGGTCGGTGCCAGCACCGTGCCCGGTGTGATGCCCCGGGAGCCACGCGGTTCCCTCCTTGCTGGAAATACTTTCTCACCAAATAGCATTAAATATTCCTGAGCTGTGAACATCTTGGACTGATTTTATTTTCCATAAATAAACTTGTTGGGAGATATTTGGAGATGGGCCTAAGCTGCAGAGCTTGGACTGGCTCCCAAATCTCGCTGTTGTTTGGGCTCGAGGGGTTGGTTCAGGATTGTTTCGAGCTTTATTTCGGTTTTAAAGGGTTGGGATTAAATAGGTGCCCTCAAATGGAACCCTCTCAGTGCTTTCCTGAGATTCCTGTTTCCCACAAATGCTGTTGATGGGGGAGAGGGGCTCACAAGTGTCCTTTTTCCTCCAGGCATATATAGGGTTATATCTATAGGCTGCTATAGGGGCTGGGTATTTTGGAAGCGGCAATACCAGTGGGATCAACTGGATTCTGTGCATGTCTTTAACAGGTACCAAATCCCAGTTGCTTGGGCTGGGATTGTGGATGCTCCATGTTTTAGGCACAGTGGGGTTTTGGGGTGCAAACCTTACACCACTGTACATGCCCAGGTGCCCCTTGCCCAACCAGTCCCAGCTGGAGATGCCTCCAGTCTATCCCAGTGTCTTGCTGGAATTTTGTTGCTTCCCAGATTAGACAAAGAGGAAAAAGAGAGAGAGAAAACCCCAACAAACAGAACAATTCTGTTTATTTATTTTTCCAAGGGCAAATGTAGTAGGAGAGCTGTAAGGATGTGTTTGCAAACCCACTCCTGGCGCATCCCAAGGAGGCCGAATCCGCGGGGCGAGGACATGAGGCTTTAATTCCCTTCCCTTCCCAAGCTCTTTCTGCTTGTCCAACATGTGCCTGATTAACGCTGACAAGTACAGGATTGCTCTTTTGGTGAGCACACACGCTCCCCAAACCCCTCTGCATCCCTCACTCTCTCCTTCCCTTCTTCTCCCTCAATCCTCCGGTTTATTCCGAGCGCAGCCATGGGAAGAGGAGTCTAATCTGACCCATAAACTCTGTCACATCCTCATTAATTTGGCCATGTCTCCCCTGGTCGCCTTAGGGAAGCGTCACATTTTTAACGAGGCTCTGAGGGGGCCGTCAGGGCGACAGCTTCATTCTGACAGCTGCGCTGGGAAAGGTGCCGCGTCAGGTTCCCGGGGCTGGTGGATTTGGCAGCTGGAATTTCGGTGCTTGGTTTCAGCCTCGTTTCGCCTGCGATGCAGCCGCCGCTCCGAAATTTGGGGGTGGTTTAAAGCTGAGCCAGGCATGGACCCGGAGCAAAGGGATGCTGATGGTTTTCCATGAATTCCACGTGGGAGAGCCTTGGGATTTGGAATCGTGGCTCAAGGCAAACTTCCCCTGGTCAATTCTGCTTTTTTGTCCCCCCCCATTATTCCTGAATTTAAGCGCTTAGGAGTGAAATCCCATGGCAGGGTCCTATTCCCAGAGAATATTGTGATAATATTTATATTCCAAATAATGTGTTATATATATATATATACACACACTCCATATATATACACACACACATATATACATACATAAACATATATATATATGCGTGTGTGTATTATACATATGGGGGGGATATATATGTATATATGTATATATGGAGTATACATTATAACATTATTTGGAATATAAATATATATATTATATATATACACACATATAGATATCTATACACACACATATATATACACATATACATGCATATACATACATATATATACACACATATATATACACATATACATGCATATACATACATATATATACACATACATACATATACATATATATACATATAAATACATATATATACACACATACATACACACACACACACACACATATATATATATATATATATATATGGTATGGACTGGCTCCCAAATTTCGCTGCTGTTTGGTCTCAAGGGGTTGGTTCAGTGTGCGTGTGTGTGTATATATTTATATATATGTAAAATATGTATATTCCCAATGTATTTTTAATATATTATATGTATATTCCCAACATGTAATATATATTTTCTATATGTTCCTAATATATATTATATTTTACATAAAATATCTATAATAGATAAAATATATATAATGTATACCCCCAATACATTTTATATACATACCATGTATATTCCCAATGTATTTTATATATATTATATATATTCCCAATATATTTATTTTCTATATATTCTTAATATATATTATATTAGGAATATAATATATATAATAGATATAATATATAATGTATACCCTCAATACATTTCATATACATACCATGTATATTCCCAATGTATTTTTATATATTATATATATATTCCCAATATACAATATATATTTCCTATATATTCTTAATATATATTAGGAATATAATAGATATCATAGATATAATATATAATGTATGCCCCCAATATATTTTATATACATAACATGTATATTCCCAATGTATTTTTAATATTATATGTATATTCCAAATATATATTTCCTATATATTCCTAATATATATTTTACATATTTTATATATATATATATATATATATATAAAATGTATACCCCCAATGTATTTTATGTACATATCATGTACATTCCCAATGCATTATATAATATATATATTTCCTATATATTCCTAATATATATCGCATGTTACATATATTATGTATTTAGTTAATATTTGGATCTGCTTCCCTGAGCAGTCCCGTGCCCGGGGCAGGATCCCTGGCCATGCTGTGTAAGGTCAGTGGCTGATCCGCAGGGATCTCGCTCCATCCCGGGAGCTCTTCTATCCCATTCTAATGCAAATGCGCATTAGCTGATAATCTGAATGTTGAGTGGATTATTTCACCCCCAGACGAGCTGCTGCAAGGCAAATTTTTTTTTTTTTCCTTTTAATACATTGAAGCAAAAATAAAACCCCTCACCCCGCTACAAAGAAACCCACCCTGGGATTGGGATTTATCCCCAGGGATCTGTGCAGGAAGGACGATGTGTCTTCCTCTCACAAGCCCCAAAATAAATGAAGAACTCCGACCTAGTGACACACTCTAACAGCTTTATCTCATGTGCGCTGTAATTGCATCAGCAAACATTTGTGTTGTAATTAAAGCCAAGAGCCACTAAACCATGAGAAATCAATTAAAAGAGGATCCCGGCTGTGGGAACAGCATCTCATCCTCCTGCCTGTCCTGCTAAGATGCTGCTTCATCCTTTTTTTCCCAAAAAAAAGCTCCCACAGAAGGGGTTGATCCCCCACCCCCAAAGTGGGGCTTTTATTCCTCACGGTTTCCTGAATGTTGGAGCATCCCTGGTGTTGTCACAGCATCGTTGTTGGTGTGGAATTTTGTGGATTTGTGGAGTGGAGGGGCTGCCCTGGGTGCTGCAGGGTGAGGAGCAGAGGCAGCATCCCCCTGTCCACATGGAATAGGCTTTTGTTTTTGGGAGCAGCAGCAGGTTGGGTGGTGGGTTCAAGGTGCTGGGCTCAGCTCCTGCCAGGAGTGAAAGGAAACATGCGGGAAAGGTGCATTATTTTGAGTAGAATTTGGATTTTGGGGTATAAACAGTGCAGGGAGATCCTGCTGCAGGAATCCAGCCCCATTTGGGCATAAACAGGGAAGGAAGATCCCACTGAGGGAATGCAGTCCTGTGGAATGCCTGGTGAGCATCTAAAACCTTCTCTCACCAGCTTTTTGCTCAATCCATCACCTCCAAACCCCAGGAATTGTCTGTGGGATGCCACCCCCCCCTTCCACTCCAGCCACAGGACACTTTACCCACAGAGATGCATTTCCCTCCGCACGCCGAGCGCTTGGAAAAAGGAGCTGAACCCACCAAAACAAATCCTTTCCCTGCACGTGCAGCTCCTTCCCCCGGGAGAGACTGAAAGAGAGACTGAACCGCATGTGACAGATGTTAATCGCATCATTTAATGCACTCCTGGAAGGCACTTGGATACAGGGATGGGGAGGAAGAGGAGAATAGACTATTGTCTCCCGTTTCCGCCGGCACCCACAGGGAATAGATAACCCCGGGATACACAATCCACCCGGGGGTTGATATGAGGGTGGGAATGGCAGCTCTGGAATTTGGGAGTTTTCTGAGGCATCCGTGGTGAATGTGCCCATGAGAATACAAAGAAATAATAAAAAAGGGCAGAAAAATCACTTTTGTTTTGTCCACAGCTCCCCAAAGGGCTGTTTGGGGGGATACGGGAAAGGGGGGAATTGAGATGGAGGGATCATGTCTGATTCATGTGAGCATCTCTGGACAAACCAGGGATACAAGAGAAGAGAAATAGGGATGGAGGGATCACTCCTAACCCACACCTGAGCATCCCTGGACCAAACAGTGGATACAGGAGAGGGGGAAATAGGGATCACACCTGATCCACACCTGAGCATCCCTTTAGCAAGCACAGGATACAGGAGAGAGGGAAATAGGGATGGAGGGACCACACCTGGTCCACACCTGAGCATCTCTGTAGTGAACATGGGATATTAGAAGGAAACAGGGATGGAGGGATCAAGCCTGGTCCAGACCTGAGCATCCCTGGACTGAATATGGGATACAAGAGGGAAATAGGGATGGAAGGATCAAGCCTGATCCACACCTGAGCATCCCTTTAGCAAGCACAGGACACAGGCGAGA
>JAWWEV010000059.1:2848196-2869900 GCA_035583235.1 Hafferia zeledoni | reverse complement strand
CTGGGGCTGCAGCACAGCACGGGCAGCACCCACCTGTGGGCCTGGCTGTGGCTGCCAGGACATGCCAGTCCACAGTCCTGGGGCTCCCTGGGGACGAGAGAAGGGGAAGGAGCAGAAGAGCGTCGGGTCAGGGGGCACTGAGGGAGGTCGGGGGTGCCCTTGGGGGTGAAGCTGAGCCAGGGGTGACCACGGGCACTCACAACACTTACTGGCATTCCGGTGTAGTTGGGGTCCTGGCGGGGGCTGGGGGGGCAGGAGCACTCCCCGGGGTCTCCCTGCAGAGAGAGGAGGTGAGGGCAGGGAGGGCAGGGGGTGGCACAGGGGGTACAGCTCGACCCCGACCCCAACTCACCTTCTCTCCCCGGGCACCCTTCTCCCCCTGCCAGGGGCAAAGATGGAGATGGGCATTAGCACGTGGCCCCCAGTGCCCCCCACCCACAGTGAGCACTGGGGCACCAGCTCAGCACTGCAATGCCCACACTCTGGGTATGGACCCTCCCTGGCACCCCCTGCACGTACCGGCTGCCCACTGGACCCAGGGGGGCCCTGCTGCCCTTCAGGGCCCTGTGAGGAAGAGGAAGGTGAGGAAGATCCCTGGCTCAGCAGCACAGCAGCTTTCAGCCAGGGCTGAGGGGCCAGGGTGGTGGCAATGCCCACCCCAGAGGGCAGGACATACCGGTGGCCCTGTGACACTGGTCCCTGGTGGTCCAGGAGGTCCCACAGCACCTTTGGGCCCTGGAGATCCCTGCAGAGGAAGGACAGGAGGAGTAGGGGGCAGGGAGGGCACCGAGGGCTGGGGGATGCTCCCTTACCTTGGCACCTTTCTCTGCCGCCATCCCTGGGGGTCCCTGAGGTCCAGGGGGGCCCTGCAGGCAGGAGAGGGGGTTAGTCCTGCCCAGACAGCCCCCCAGTGAGCTGAGGGGACACCAACTGTCCCCAGGGGGGTCCAGC
Source organism: Hafferia zeledoni (assembly GCA_035583235.1). Lineage (NCBI taxonomy): Eukaryota > Metazoa > Chordata > Aves > Passeriformes > Thamnophilidae > Hafferia > Hafferia zeledoni. Next base: position 2,868,949 of record JAWWEV010000059.1, on the reverse strand, counting down.
CATGCCCCTGCTGGCTCTGCCCACACGGAGAGCTGGTGATCCCCCCCTTGCAGGACCTGGGGGGCTGGTGGCTGCCCCCCCTCCCAGGACTGGGCACCCCAAAATGCTACTCACAGGTGTCCCGGGTGGGCCGGTGCTCCCGGGGTCTCCCTGGGAAAAGCAGAGAGTGTGAGATCTGGCAGAGCCACCTGGCACAGCACAGCATGGCACAGACACCCCAAAACCCACCTGTGGTCCTGGCTGGCCGATCCCCCGCGGTCCTGGCTCCCCCTGGGGAGATGGAGGGGCAGTGAGGTGCCCTCAGGACCCCCAGCCCCAGCCCCTGCCCCCCACTCACCTGCAGCCCCTTCGGCCCAGCGGGGCCCTGCACCCCTGGCAGCCCCGGCTTGCCCTGAAACACACCAGGGTCACCCCGAGGGCCCCACGCCATGGGCACTGTGGCCGTGGGGAGGGGCACTCACGGGTCTGCCTGGCTGGCCGATGCCCGGGGGGCCCTGGTCCCCTTTGGGCCCGGGTTTTCCTGGGATGCCAACCATGCCTGAGGTGTCCCCGAGCGGAGCAGGACCCGGCTCACAGGCGTCCCCCTGTGGAGGAGGGGATGGCAGAGGGATGGAGGGGTGGGTGGCACCATGGTGACAGGGCACAGCTCCCCAAAACGGGGGGGTCTCACCTTCTCGCCCTTAGGGCCAGCTGGACCCCTGATTCCAGGCTCACCCGACAGCCCTGGCACCCCCGCCATGCCCGGCGTGCCCGGGTCCCCGGGGCTGCCAGCGTCCCCCTGGCAAAGAGAGGGGACAGGGCTGGCATGGGGAGGGAAGGGACATGGCACACAGCGGGCACAGCCCCCTCTGTCACCACCAGCCCTGCTGGGACCCCCTTCCCAGGCCCTCTCACCTTCTGTCCCTTCTGCCCAGTGTCGCCCGGTCTGCCCTGGGAAAACGGAGGAATGGGTCAGGCTGGAGCATCCCCCCCAAAGTGGGCACTGTGGGCATGGGGGGCACTCACCGCTCTGCCCGGGGGGCCACTCTGGCCTCTTCCTCCTGGTGGTCCTGGCACAGCCACCACTGTCCCTGTGCCCTGGAGGGCCTGTGGGGTGGGAGGGCACTGCCCGCACGGCTCACCCTGCACAGGGACATCCCACTGGGAATGTGGCTTTGGGGACCAGAGTGGGGGACACCCCCCGCCCCTGCTGTGCCCATCTCAGGGCTGCCCCAGGCAATGAGCTGCACAGGTCTCAGCTGGGGAGGGGTCCTGGGGGTCCCCACTGCAGGGCTCACCTTCTCTCCTTTGAGTCCCTGCACCCCTGGATCCCCCTTCTCTCCAGGGAGGCCCTGCAGAAAGAGCCACAGCAGAGGTGGCACCATGGCCCCCAACACCCAGTTCCTGCCCCCCTGGGCTCCCAGCACCCACCCTGAGCCCCCAAACACCCCTGCCCACCTGTGCCCCCACTCACCGGTCTGCCCGTGGGTCCCAGCTGGCCACTGTCCCCCTGAAACAGAGAAGGGACAGGGGCAGGGGCAGGGGCAGGGACAGGGGCAGGGACAGGGACAGGGACACAGGTGCAGGGGGCTGCAGGGCGGTGCCAGCAGCACGTGTTCCATCTCACCTCCGACTTGGGGGGGCCTCTCCACGGAGCTGCCAGCGAGTTGTCTGCAGGCTGATTCACCTACCAGATGGTGCCGATGCTCCCTGCGCCGCAGGGTGGGTGCTGGGGATGCTGTTCCTGCTGTTCCCTCCACAGTCGGCCACGGGGCTCCCTGTTCCAGCCCAGCCCAGACAGAAAAGCCACAATTCCCAGAGCCAGCAGGGTCTCACTGGCCCTTTCCCCCTGCAGACCCTCTCTGGTCACGTGGAGGAGACTTTGAAATGTCAATGTTCTCCGCCACCTCCAGGTGTTTCATCCTCAGAGAGCAGCTTTGCCCCTCTGGCATTGCCCACGATGTCCCTCATTCCATTTGTGTCCCAACTCCCAGGGAGTTTGGGGCGAGAGCAGGTCGGGATGGATGTGCTCAGAGCACACAGAGATGCAAGCTGGTGTCATTACTGGGGCTGTAAGACTCTCCATTCATATCCCTCTTCTTCCTTGGGAATCCTCTGTTTTCTTTCCCAGCCATCTGTCCTGCCTCTCTTCAGGTGAGGAATTTCTTAGGAAATCCTGTTTTTAATACCCAAAAAAGGCAACGTCACAACAAAGCTGATGCATCTCCCGTAGGCTGGACTAGAGCTGGTCCCAGCTGGATGGAGCTCACATCCCTCCCTCCCTGCCAGCCTCCATGGGAGCCTCATCCCTCTCCCCCAGCACTCCCTTCCACCCCAGGGAGGGAATGCCAGGAGGGGAGCTCGGAGTGTTTGGGCTCAGGCTGTGTGTCCCCCCTGGTTTAGGAGCCCTGGGAAGAGTTTTCCCATGGAAGGGGCTGAAATGAAAAGGGAAGTGACTTTCCCAAGGTAATGAGTCAGTGTTGAGCCAGGAATAGCACCAGGAGCCCTGACTCACCTCACAGCTGCTCACCTGCAGGCACCTGGCTGGGAATGGCACCTGTGGGGATGCCAGGGGGGTGCCAGGGGCATCCCCTTCCCAGGTGAGAGCTGGCATGGCAATGTTGCCCAGCCAGCCCTGTTCATCCCAGGTTTCTCTCCCTCTGTGCCTCCCTGAGCTGATTTAGCCTCTCAGGGGGTTGTGTTCCTTGATGGAATTTCTATTTTCAGCCTCTTCCATGGGTACCATCCTAGGAGTGCTGGTTGGGATGGGGCTGAAGGTGCATCCCTCGAGGAAAACGATGGATGGAGGGAGGGTGGGATCAGCTGGCACTGGACTGGTGGCCATGACTTTGGGGCTGATTGTCCCTGGGTCAATCCTACCATCCAAAGGCAAAACTACACAATTTTCCCTATTTTTTGGCCCCAGAGAAAACAGAGGGTTAAAGCAAGACAAGTGTGTGATGGAGAGCTGGGAAAGGACCAGCTGTTTGTCCATGCCATGGCAAAGGGAAAGGACCCTGCTCCAACACCAGCTCCATGGCTTTGACCCAAGGAGACCCTCCAAAGCCTCCTGTTCCCATGGCACAGCCTGGCTGTGCTCCCAGTGCCGGGTGTCTCCTGACGCCCTGACATGTCCCGACCTCACAGGGCTGTAACATTCAACTCCAAATTCTTCCCTCCACCCACGTGCCCGGGCCAAGCCAAGGCAGGCAAATATTTCCCTGGCTGGGGGCTTTGAAGTGGCCACATGGAGATGAAAGGGGGAGATTTTGGAGCTTGTGGCTGGTGTGAGGCGTGAACAAACTTCCTTCCCGCCTTGGGCTTTGTTTTCCAGCTAGAAAATGTGATATTCCTCTGGGTTTTAATGAGATGGGGGGGGGAAAATGGGGCTGGCAGGCTGGGGGTTGCTGTGGGATGGGGGAGCCCAGCCTGGCAGTGACCCTGGGTTTGTTTTGGGTAGGGCTGACCCAAACACACTGCCTGGCTGGGCCATTGTGAGCGGGATCTATAGAAAATCCACAGCACACCGTGTCCCCAAACAGAATTAGTTCAAGACAGGTGGACTCAGGGCCGTTGGCTCAGGCTCAAAGGCGAGTTGGAGATGGGATTTGATGGGATGGGGACGGAGCATATGGTATCCATAGCTGGAAAAGTACTGGGTGGTGGGAGCAGGTTGGGCAGGGGGAGCTGCCTGCAGAGCCACAGGGTCCCCCCCCCACTGTCACTGTCATCCCTCTGGGGACATCTCCTCCCTGGGACCCCCCTGGAGGCAGGGATGGTTTTCACTCATATTCCAGCAGGAGCAAAGCATGGGGGAATCAATGCCAGTGGGATTCTGGTGATGCAGCTCAGGAGACTCAGCTGGCAGTGCCCCAGGTGACTCCCTACTGGTTTGGCACTGGGGTCTGCTGGGGGAGAAGAGAATCCCCAGGGACACCCACCAAGCCCCAGGGACACGGTGTGACCCACGGGAAGGGCTTGGTGGCTGCAGGATGTGGGCAGTGGGGGAGCAAAACCAAAGAGTTCGCTCTGATTTGGCCTTCAGTCCGTGTGGATGGTGGGGGACAATCCTGGGGGACAGTCCTGGGGGACTGGGGGTTAATCTTGAAGGACAATCCCAGGGCCAATCCTGGAGGCCAGTCCTGGTGGGGAGACAACCCTGGGGGCAATCCTTGGGGTTAATTTGGGGGCAATCCTGGGGGCTGGTCCCGGTGGGGGAACAATCCTGGGGATGGAAATCCTGGGGAGCATCATCTGGCTCCGGCCCTGCCACCCTGGCAGGTTCCATTCCAATGTGCCAGCGCCTTTTCTGTGCTGGAATTGGCAGTGCCACTGGGCCATATGGGACTGAACAGAGCCCAGCTGACTCCAGGCTGGGGACAAGGGACACAGGGGGCTGCTCCAGAGCTCCAGCACCCTCTTGGCATCCCCCCAGCCCAGATCCCTGCTCGCCCATGGCACTGCCAAGGAATCTCTGTGGTGACGGGTGTTTTCAGCATCTCTTGCTTGTGAAGGGCTTTTTTGGGGTCATCTGCCTGTGGGGCTGTGGTTTGGGGGGGTGCAGGGATTTTGGGGGGCTCCTGCCAGCTCAGCCCTGCATGGTGTTCATTAGTCACTGTGTAAATAAGCTTTGCTGTGACTCACCCACATCCCGCTGTGTGGGGAGCCCGGAGCATCCCCCGGACCCCCGGGATGGACCCCCCCAGGGAGGGGCAATGCAGGCAGCCAGCACCAGCCTGTGGGGCCCAACATCCCCCCTTGGGCCTGCCCAAAATCAGCATCGTTTTGAGCAGGATTAGGGGAGCTGGTCTCCATGGAGACCGTGTGTGTCTCCGCGCTGGTGCTGCTGGAGATGCTGGGGCTGCGCTTGTGCCCCTCTGGAAAATGGGGGGCAACGCTCCCCATCCTGCCCTGATGGAGGTGGGGGGATGCCTGGGATGGGATCCCACATCTCCTGCAGCGCTAGGGGTCCTGCATTGCCAGGGGTCTGGTGGTGCCCAAGGTCCCACAGCACTGGGGGGTCACCAAGGCCGGGGCGGGGGGTCCCAAGTGCCATGGGCCCTGCAGCCCCCAGGGGGTCCCACAGTTTTAAGGCTGGTGCTCCTGCAGTGCCAGGGGTCTCGGGGTACCTGGGCGGGGGTCCCAGAGTGCCGGGGGTCGCAGGGGCAGCGCTGGAATCCCGCAGGCAGGGCTGTGTGCCCCCCCCCCAAGCAGCCACCAACCCGCTGCCATCTGCCTGCGCTGACCCAGCGGCTCCCGCGCCAGGGAAGCGCTGCTCGCTGCCGGAGATAATTGGCGGTGCTAATTAGCACGTTATTAAAACACCCCTCCTCCTCCTCCTTCTCCTCCTCCTCCCCGTGCTTCTCAGCAGGGCACGGCACTGCCGGGCGTGACACTCGCCATGCCCACCGTGCCCACCGTGCCCACCTCTCCATGAGCATCCCGGCAGCGCGGGCAGGAGGTGGCTCGTGCCGGTGCCACCGGGTGACAAAGGAGGGGACAAAAGGAGGGCGGCGGGTGGCGGCGGCGGCCCCGCACGCGCCGCTCCCAGATGGGAAGCGAGCGGGAGAAGGGCAGCGTGTTATTAAAACGTGTTGAGTTGTAATAATCCAAGGGGGTGGCATCGCCACATGGGAGGGAGCTATTTTAGACACCAACGCTCCGGCGAGGGGCTGCCGAGGGCACCCGCGAGGGGGGAGGGCACCCCCCCAGCCTCCCCCCTTCCCCCTCCCAATCCCGCTTTTCCAACAGGTTGTTTATTACACGGAGATGCACAAGATTTTTGGGGACCTGACGGCGCAGATCGACCGTCCCGGGCTGAGCGATGAGCAGCGGGAGAGGGAGAACGACGCCAAGCTGAGCGAGCTCCGGGCTCTCTCCATCGTGGCTGACGACTGAGGAGGGGGGTGGTGAGGCTGGGAATTCCCACCTCAACCCCAGCTGCCAGCCCAGGGATGGACTCGGGGGGCTGGAACTGTTTCTTTGCCCCCGTGGCTCTGCACTCCTGCCCAGACAAGGGGTGGGGGGCACAGAGGGGCTCCCCATGCCCGTGTCTGGCTTGGGTTTGCCTTAAATTGGAGGGGGTGGTGGAGCAGGGAAGGCAGGAGTCCCACACAGCTGACGATGGGAATGGGATGGGGCTGTTGGCCTTTTCCAGGCACTGCCATAGCCCAAATCCACTCCTGAAGGATGAAGACAAGACCCCCCCTTTTCCTCCTGCCCCTTCATTTTGTGCCTTAGGAACACAGAGAAGGGTAAAATCACTCAAATCACGTTTTTGGGGGCAATAAGAGAGGGTGATGATTCTCGTGCTGAGCTTCCTTCTCTCTTTACACGGGAATGGCACAGAATCCTCTGACCCACAGCCAGGGCAGTGCCCATCCCCACGGAGGGGGGACTGCAAGCCCAGACCCCCGGGCAGAGACAGGGGGAGGGATCCAACCCAGCCAGGAAAGCTGGAGGGAGCTGCAGCCCCTGCTCGGTGTCCTGGGGAGGGCACAGAAGCTCCGCTGCTCTTCTCCAATAAAGTTTTCGGGATCGTGTGGCTGTCGGTGCCATCCCCGTGGCCTCGGGACACCGCGGGGCCACTGCCGGGCCACTGTCGCCCTCTGCCGCCTCCTGCCCGCCACTGCCGGGGGGGGGACACGGCGGGGCTTGGGGGTGTCACCCAGGGATGGTACTGAGGGGAAAAAAGGGGGTTGGACACCCCCCCGAGGAGGCGGGGAAAGGAAACGGCACCAGCAAAACACGAGTTTTCCAGTAAAATACAGGGAGTTTGCTTTCCAGAGGCTACAGGAGGCCTGGCACGTCCTGGGATGAGGGGCTGCTGGTGGGACAAGGGGCTGGAAGTCCATGGTGGGGGGTTGCTGGTGGAGGTAATGAGGGTCTTTTCTCTGCATGGGGATGGCACGAGGCTTCCTGCTCCTCCAGGTGAGGGCACACAGCTCCAGACTTCAGGAAAACCACCACCACCTCTTCCCACCTGGATTCAGCAATCCAGACCCTGCACAGGACAGGTAATAGTCAGGGGAAACCAGCAGAAAAAATGAGGAGTTGGAGCCAAAACTTCCCATTCCCAGCTGGAGTGAAGGGGATGGGACAGAGCCCTGGCAGGCCCTGGGAATGCTGTGCCATGGAAATGCCACCCTGAGAGCATCCCATGCCAAGGCTCCTCCCCAGCTCCCAGCAGGGAGAACTTCATCCCTCCCTCTCCCCTCAGCTGTTCCTTCCCAACTGCATCACATGCTGGGCCAGGTTTAAGCAAAATAAACCCCGTTGCCACGGTTACCCAGGGCAGGGATGCTAAATATATATATATTCTATATATTTATATATATTTAACAGCCACACAAGCAAGGGCACATTCTCCCATGGGATCTGAGTGAGGGGCAAATTCTCTTGTGGGATTTGAGCCCTGCAGACCTCAGGATGGCTCCCAAGGAGGCAAAGGCAGCCTCTCCATGGGGAGTGTTGGTTCCTTACTGGAGTCAGGGCTCACCTGAGCCCACCTGGTGGCTTTGTCTGTGTCACCCTGTGCAGGGCAGTGAGACCTCCCCATCCACCTCACCCCCAGCATCCCATTTCATCCAGAGCATCCCCACTCAGCACATCCCAGCTCCCAGTCTGTGCCATCAGCTCCTCCAGCGCTCTGGAGAGGGATCTCACCCTTGAGAGCTTAACCCAAATGTTCCCAGGGATTCTTGCTGCGTAATCTCTGCACTGGCTGGGGGGGAGAATTCCATCTTTTATAGTAAAAAGTGGATAATTACCGGGTTTTGCACCACCCACAAGATCCCAGAGTTAATAGGGAGAGCTGGCAGGAAGGGAGAATTAACTCTACGATGGGGAATGTTCTCAGCCTTGGCTGAGACACTGAGGGAAGGACATCAGCTCCCAGACCTCCAGGAGCAGAGGGAAGGGATCCACTGCTCCAGGATGATCCATATGAGTGGATGTGGGGACAGTATCAGGATGGGGCCACCCTCTTTCCTCCTCATCAGCTGGTCCCAGTGAGCCCAGTTGCATTCCAGCATCCCAAATATCCCCCTTCCTCCCCAAAGTCCCTGATCCCCTTGGAGATAAAATCCCAGTGGGCAGGGACAGGTTTTGCAGATGTCACCCAGCAGCACCAATCCCAAGGGTTTTCCCCAAAAAACTGGCTGGATTAAGCCCTGCCAGGATACCAACAAACACACCTGGGGCCACACCTTGATTTTCCTGGTGATCCCGAGGCACTGGGTTGGGAGAGAAGCTCAGACCTCCCTCCTCCTCCTCCTCACCTGAAAGGAGAATTGGCATCACCTGGACCAGCCTCAGCATCCTTGGGATCAGCCAGTGGGATGCAGACAGGGGTGCCCCCCAGGTGAGAAGGGGAAGTGTCCAGACAGCCCAGGTGGAGGTGGCCGAGGAGCAGCAGCAGAGGGGGGTGCCCAGATGCCCCTCCCTGTCCTTTTCCCACCCCCCTGAGTCTCTCCTTCCTGTTGCTCCTCACCTCGGGGGGCTCAAGTGAGTGGAGGGGGGCAATGGGAAAAGGTTTGATGCTGGGAATGGGGGGACAGGGATAAGATCCCACTCTCCAGGTGTAGGTGTGCTCCAAACCCTCTCCCACCAGGCTGTGACCCTCGCGGGGGGCACTGAACGCCCCCCCCAGCACCGGATCCATCCCCTGCTATAAGGGCGGGCACCGTAGGGAGGAGCACTCACGTTTCCCGGGAGGGAGCGGTGGGATAAAGGAGGCTGCAGCTCCGAGGATGCCCCAGGAGTGTCCGGGTGGGAGCTCTGGAGAAGCTGCGGGAGGAAACAATCCAAGTGACGGTAGGAAAATACCAGGAAAGGGAGAGGAGGGAAAGGGGAGGGATAATGGGATACCTGGTTGGAGACCACCCGCGTCTTCCTCACCTGCTGGACCCGACGACACGATGAGGGGCTCCATCAGCGCCGAAACAGCATCACCTCCGGCCCGGCCCCCTCCTCACCCACCCCCCAAACACCTCTGCGGGCTGGTGAGCAGCCCGAGGAAGACCCGCTCCTTCCTCCCCGCCCGCGATGCGCTCGGGAGCATCATCATCCTCACCCCTCCCCACCGACCCACCCGCGGCAGCAGCTTGTGGGGAGCAGGGGGGGCTCAGGGGGGAGGTCTGGGAGGGAGGAAAAGTTTTACCCCCACCCCGAGGCAGCGAAACCCCCACCCGGAGCGTGCCCAGCCCCGGGGCTGAGCTGGGAGGGGGATCCAGGGGAGGGGGCTCGGAGAGGGGGCTCGAAGGGGCAGCAGCCGCTGGAACCATCCCTGGGAATGGGCCCGGTCGGATAAAAGGGGCGGAAAAGCCGTCGGAAGTGATGCGGCTGTGACGCGTTTTCGCGTGACGTCACGCCGGGTGAGGGAGTGACGTCACAAAGCGACAACACTTTATCAGTGAAAAGAATTTTATTAAAGAGGGAGGGGGGAAGGTGAAAGGGGTGCGACGGACCGGGGACCGGCCCCGGGTGGGTGTGACGTCATACGGCAGGGTGTGACGCAATAGCACAGTGCAGTTTCTCCGTCCAAGTGCATCGGTGGGAGCGGGACCCTCCCCCGTCCTACCTGCACCGGCCCCCCCGGAGCGAGCGGCGGGTGAGGCGGGTGAGCAGCACCTTCACCCGGCCCCAGTGTGAGCGCCCGTCCTGCGGGGACAGGGGGGAGTCAGCGAGGGGGGACCCGCGGGACCCCCTCCCGACACCCCCCCAACACCCCCCACCATACCTTGTCCTGTGCCGGGGCACCCGCCGCGCTCTCGGTGGGGTCCAGCAGGCTGGGGGAGCTGGCCGAGTGTCCCCACATCCTCCTGCACGGCCCGGGGTCAGGGGCTGGATGGGGGGGACAAAAGTGTTGGGGTTTGGGGTGGTGGGCATGGTCCTGCCATCCCACATCCTGCCCTGCTCACCTGGTGCCCGCTCCCACCACTCCTGCATCCCACCCGGCTCGCCTGGTCCTGCCATCCCACATCCCACCCCGCTCACCTGGGCCTGGACCTGCCGTCCCACCCGGCTCGCCTGGTCCTTCCATCCCACATCCCACCCTGCTCACCTGGTGCCCGGTCCCACCATCCCTGCATCCCACCCGGCTTGCCTGGTCCTGCCATCCCACATCCCACCCCTCTCACCTGGCACCTGATTCCCCCCTTTCCCGCTCACCTGGTGCCTGATCCCCCCTTCCTGCTCACCTGGCGCCTGATCCACCCCCTTCCCCCTCACCTGGTGCCTGATCCTCCCCCTCACCTGGCCCCTGACCCCCCCTCCCCTCACCTGGTGCGTGGCTGTCGGAGCAGGAGCGTGGCCGGAACCCCTCACCCCTCCACGCAGCCGAATCCTGCTTTGGGGGCTCCCGGGTGGGCTGTGGGCGAGGAGAGAAGATACAGGCCGTGAGCTGAGACCCCCCACACCCCTCCCCTGCATCCCACCTCCCTTCCCGGCCCTCACCAGGGTGCCCCCCGGGTGGGAGCGCCGGGCATCGGCCGCCTCTTGCCGGAGGGTCCTGTTGTCCTGCTGCAGCCGCGCCAGGCGCTCCAGCATCTGGCAGACGTGCTCCAGGTACCGCAGCCCCTGCCCCGACACCTCGGGCACAGCCCGGGGGGCTCGGGGGCTGCTGGGTGGCCAAACCCCTCCAGGCGCGGCCGCAGCCGCCCCCTCGGGCTCCTTTGGCTCGTGGGGGTCCCGCGGTGGCTCTGCCAGGTGGGCTGTGCTGGTGCCGCGCCGGCTGAGCTGGCGGCGCCCCCGCTGCCTCCTGCTCCGCTGCGCTGCCTGCAGCACCTTCCTGCTGGCAGAGCGGCTCCGGGGGCTCCGGGGCGGCTCCGAGCCCGGCCCCTTCTCGGGGGGCTTCGCCGGGAAACCGTCGAGGGAGAAGCCGCTCTCGGAGCCCAGCAGGGGAGAGGGCGAGGGCTCGTTGCTGGCCAAATCCACTCCGGAATCCTCCGATTCGGACTTGAGGAGTCTCCCGCGGGCCGGGGGGTTGCTGGGGGGCTGGGGGGGTGCCCAGGTGCTCATCCCCCGCGGGGGCTGCCGCGGGCTCTCCTGCAGCCGGCGGTAGACGCTGGCAGAGGTGCGCACGATGCAGCTCTCGGCCGTGTCCCAGGGACCATCTGCGGGGAGAGGGAGGGCGGGACAGACTCAGCTGGGGGGTCCCTGGACACAGGACAGGGTGGACACCCCTCGCACATGAGCCCACCAGGCTCCCAGCCCCTCTGGGCTGCTCCACAGCAGCTCCAGCCGTGCTCAGACCACTCTCTCTCTGTCGCCGTGAGAAGTTACAACTTCTCCTGCCCAGAGATTCCTCTCCAGAGGGTCCTCACAGCCAGGGATGTTCCTACAACCACAGTGTATTGTTGCTGCTCCCCAAAAACACAGCCCTGGCCTCTGCCATCCTCCTCCTCCTCCTCCTCTCAGGCCCCACTGCTGAGGGGGCACTCGCTACACGAGCAGCTCCTCTCCCTGTATCCCAGCAATCCCACCATAGAATCCTGGGCACGGGATGGCTCTAGGGACCACCAACTCCTCACACTTCTCCCCACAGGATGGGGGGCATCACCAGCCAGGACCTGCCCCCACCCTGCAGCTCCAGGTGGGATCACAGCCCATCAACGAGGGGCTCAGAACTCGTTTCCCTTCCCAGCCAGACCACAGCAAAGCCTTCAGGGAGGTGGGAGCAAAACTTTGGCACCTCCTGAGAGCTGCCCACCCCCCAGAAAGCCCCGCTGGGAGCTGACCCTTCCCCAGACACACTCACAGCAGCTGAGCCTCCTCTTCCAGACGGCGCGGGAGCCGCCCCACATCGCCGGGAGCCGCAGTGGGTGCCGGGCGTGTGTCCCGGCGCTGCCTTTTATACCCACCCCAGCCGGAGCCGGGCCCTGTATCCAGAGGCACCTCATTACAGGACTGGTTCCCAGCTGGTTCCTCACAGCGTTTGGGATCGGCGATACTGGCTGGGCCAGTGGTTAAGGGCTCCATTCCCAGCCCAGGCGAGACGGTGGTTTGGGCACCGGCAGGAATTCACCAGGTGTCTGGTGAATCCCACCCAATTCCAGAGAACTCACTCAGGAGCTCCAGCTTGGGCTGAATTCACCCATCAGGAGGGGCGGTGCTCCCAAATTCCTGTTCCCCCCTGCAGCCACACCACTCACTGGGCAGCCCTTGAGGGGGGGAGAGGCTGAGACCGACCAGTCCTGGGACAATCCGGCTGTTCAGTGAGATTGAATCCCAGGAATTCCGGGGGGCAGCCTGTCCATCCCAGCAGGATTGAATCCCAGGAATTCCGAGGGGCAGCCCGTCCATCCCAGCAATCCTGTGGGGCAGCCTGTCCATCCCAGCAGGATTGAATCCCAGGAATTCCGGGGGGCAGCCCGTCCATCCCAGCAGGATTGAATCCCAGGAATTCCGGGGGGCAGCCCGTGCACCCCGGCAGGATTGAATCCCAGGAATTCCGAGGGGCAGCCCCTCCGCCCCAACACGCTCCCTGCCAACATCGCAGCTCCCACACTCCTCTTTCCCACAGGCTGCCGGACCCCACGTGTCTAGGGGCTCCTCCCCCCAAACCACGGGGGTGTCACCAGAGCCCCACCGAGGTGGGGGGCACAGGTAGGGCCAGAAAGCGCATGGGGGGGTCCCCTAATCCAGCCCAAACCGCAGGGATCCCCCTCGTCCCGCCTGCGGGGGCTCCTCCAAGGCTTCAGGGACCACCAACTCACCACGGTCCTGCAGCTGCTCCACGCTGAAGGCTCCGCGCCGGCGCAGCATCCCCGGAGATCGGGAGAAACCGGGAATGGGGAGCTGGGAACAGGGCGGGGGTGACCCGAGTTGGTGGGGCCGGACAAGGAGTCCCGGGGGCCGGGAATGGGAAAGTGGGCAGGGGTACCCGAGAGCCGGGCAGGAGGGAAGAGAGAGCAGGGGGAGATGCAGGGGGGGCTGTTCCTGCGCCGCTTTATGGGGCAGAGCTGGGGGGCGGGGCGGGGGGGGGGGGGGCCGCCCCCTGCCCGGGAAGCCCCTTTGCCCCCAGCCCCACCTGTGCTCTCCCAGGGTGCTCAAAGTGTTTATTCCTCCCTTTATCCCGTGGGCGGGAGAGGGGCAGGACCATCATCATCATCATCTTCCCGGCCTGGGGGACGTAGAGCCACGGGATTGTTTGTGTGGGAAGGGACCTTACAGACCACCCAGTCCCACCCCTGCCATGGCCAGGGACACCTTCCACAGGTTTCATACACACAGAACCAGAATCCCAGACTGTTCTGAGTTGGAAGGACCCCCAAGGACCATCGAATCCAACTCGAGTCAATCAATGGCCCACAGAGGGGATTGAACCCCTGACCTTGGTGTTATTACAGCCAAGTTTTAACCACCTGAGCCGATCTCAGGTTGCTCCAACCTGGCCTCGGACACTCCCGGGGATGGGGCAGCCACAGCCGCTCTGGGATGTTTAATTCGATGGTGGGAGCTCCGTGGCCGAGCCTGGGGACACGCAGGGGCCTCAGTGAGACCCCTGGCACGAAGGAAGGGGGCTCGAAGGGAGGGGGCTCGAAGGGAGGGGGCTCGAAGGGAGGGGGCTCAAAGGGAGGGGGCTCGAAGGGAGGGAGCTCAAAGGGAGGGGGCTCGTGCTGTCCCCGCCGCAGCGGGACAGGGGAAGGGGCTGGTCCCTCCCAGGTTGCCGATAACAGCAAAGGGCAGATAAGAGCGAAGCCCATCTCGGTGCAAACAGGGTGGGGAGCAGAGATAAGAGCCCACCTGGGCCCCCGCAGGACAAAGGGCTCGGCCAACAGCCCCCAATAAACCGCGACACCTCCCAAGGCCATCGGGAGCGGGGAGGGGACGGGACGGGACGGGACATCCAGCCCCGACCTTCCCACAAGGTCAGCTGGGATGTCACTGGAGCACCAGAGTCCTGAATGTGCCACAGAGCCCTGGCAAGCCCTGGGTGCAGGCAGGGACCCCCCGACCCCCCCAGCCCTCCTGCCTGCACCCTGGGATTGGGGGGAACCCACTGTCCCCCCGCCCCGGGGTCCCAGCACGGAGCAGACACGGCAGTGGAGCAAATATATATTATATTTATATATAATCTGGTTTAATACCTTGGAGAAACCCTTTGCAGTCAGTGTACAAGCGGTGCCAGCCCCTCTCTGGCACCCAAGTGCTCAAGCAGCCCCTTTGTGCCCCCCCCCAGTGTCCCCTCTGTGACCCCCCAGGCTGAGAACTAACCCAGCTCATCACACAGACAAAGGGGAGGGGGGGTGGCTGTGGTGCATTTCCCCCCCCAAAATCCCAGCCATCCCCAGCCTGGTGGTGCCCTCAGCCCCCCCTCCAACACCCCCTACCCCAGTGGGGCTGGGGGGGTCGGGGGCTGCCCCCCATGCAGGCAGTGACTCCCCTCACACCGTGCCTGGGGCTCAGGAGTGGGGGGACACAGGAGGGGAGGGCCCAGGCGCCCCTGGGGGGCCCTGGTAGCGCAGGCGGGCGTGTTTCTCACAGAACAGCTCGTCGCCCACCCAGAAGTGCCCCCTCATCTTGAGGTTGAGGCCACAGTCGGCACAGGAGTAGCAGGAGGGGTGTCGGTACCGCCCGTCCTGGATCCGCACGGCCTGAGTGCTGGGGGGGCACGGGGGGGGTCAGTGGGGCACCCCGGGGTCCCCTCCCGCCCAGGGGCACCCCGGGGTCCCCTCCCACCCAGGGGCACCCTGGAGTCCCCTCCCATCTGGGAGCAGCCCCTTTGTGGCCTCAGGGTCCCCTCCCCCCCAGGGGTAGCCCCTCTGTGGCCCCAGAGCGATGGCAGGGCTGGATTCTGCCCAAGGAACTCTGTCCCCACTCCCAGCCCAGGATCAGCCCCACTTGTTCCCAGGATCAGCCCTATTTTGTCCCTGCCAGGAGCAAGGCTGGGATGGATCCTGCCAGAGAACCTCCCCCAGCTTCACTCACAGCCCGGGATCAGCCCCAATTTGGCTCTGTGGGGGCACTGTCAGGGACACATCCTGTCCTGGGACCCCCTGCCCTGGGACCCCCTGCCCTGGGACCCTCTGCCCTGGGACCCCCCTGTCCTGGGACACCCCTGTCCTGGGACACCCCCAGTCCCACTCACAGCCCGGGATAAGCCCTATTTTTGCCCTGTGGGATCAATAACAGGGACAGATCCTGCCCTGGGACCCCCCAGTCCCACTCACAGTGTGGGATCAGCCCCATTTTGGCTCTGTGGGGGCACTGTCAGGGACACATCCTGCCCTGGGTCTCCCCTGCCCTGGGACCCCCCAGCCCCACTCACAGCCCGGGATCAGCCCCATTTTGGCTGTGCCAGGGGGGATGGCAGGGCTGCCCCCCCTCCCCAGGCCCAGAAGCAGCCCCTTGTTCGGCTGTGCCAGGGTGGGTGGCAGGGCCGGGCCGTGCCCCCGGACCCCCCAGCCCCACTCACAGCCCGGGATCAGCCCCATTTTGGCCCTGTGGGGGCACTGTCAGGGACACATCCTGCCCTGGGACCCCCTGTCCTGGGACCCCCCTAGTCCTACTCACAGCCCACGATCAGCCCCATTTTGGCCCTGTGGCATCAGTATCAGGCACACATCCTGCCCTGGGTCTCCCCTGTCCTGGGTCCCCCCAGTCCCACTCACAGCGCGGGATCAGCCCCATTTTGGCTCTGTCGGGGCACTTTCAGGGACAGATCCTGCCCTGGGACCCCCTGCCCCAGGACCCCCCAGGACCCCCCAGCCCCACTCACAGCGCAGGATCAGCCCCTTGTTTGGCTGTGCCAGGGTGGGAGGCAGGGCCAGGCCGTGCCCCAGGACCCCCCAGGACCCCCCAGCCCCACTCACAGTGCAGGATCAGCCCCATTCTGGCTGTGCCAGGGTGGGTGGCAGGGCCGTGCCGTGCCCCAGGACCCCCCAGGACCCCCCAGCCCCACTCACGCGATGCTGCTCCCGCACTTCTCACAGACGAGCAGCTTCTGCACTCCAGCCACGGGTTTGCGGGCGCTGGCCGAGAGCCGGCTGGGGAAGGGGGCGGTGGGACCGTCTGAGGGGGCACAACGAGGCCATCAGGGTCCTGCCACCCCCCTGCCGGACCCCCCCGACTCCCCCCGAGCCCCCGTCACCTCCCGCCTCGTCCTGCAGCGCCTCCTGGAGCAGGCGGAAGGTGCTGGATTGACGCGGGGCCGCCCGCACCTCCCGGTTCTCCTGCAGCATCTTGTAAACCTCCGAATCCTCCTCCAAGCGCCTCATGGCCGGCTCCGAGCCCTGGCTGGGGGATGGCACCACGAGTGGAGAGATATCTGGGGGGGTTCCCAGCACCCCAATTCCGGGATCCACCCTCTGCACCCCCCCCCCAACCCACCTGCTCCCTCCCCCCCCCTCCGGGAGCTGCCCCAGCCTGCCCGGCCCTCCCACAGCCCCACCTGCCTCACCCGCAGCTGAGTTAACTCTTTCCACGGGCTCCCTCGGCACCCACGGGGGCCAAACCACCACGCCAGGGTGGGGACACGGGGTTGGGGGCTTCCCCTGTGTCCCCCTGCCCAGCCCTCGGCCCGCTCCGTACCTGGGGAAGGTGTTGGGAGAGGGGGAGGAGCGAAGACGCTCCCGGGGCATCTCCCAGGGGGTTTGGGGGGTCCTGAGCCCTGGGGAGGGTGGGCAGGGGGCTGGAGGCAGGAGGGATCCCTGGCAGCTGTTCTGGCGGGTCAGGATTCCTCGCTCCTGGTGGGAAGAGAAAGGTTCCGGTGGGCACAGCAGGCCGGACAGGGGGTCCACAGACCCTCCCTCTCCCCCTGAGGGCGCTTGGACCAGACCCAGGGGCTTTTCTCGAGCCCTTTTCTCTGGAGGGATCCAGGGATGCTCCAAGGAGCAGCTGCTTCTCCTCCCAAACCTGGCTGGGGTCTGCAGGACCCCCGTGGGGGGCCAGGGCAGCACCCCCACCCCCCCCCCAGCCTGTGCCCATCCCCTCCCCACCATCTGCTCCTGCTCAGCGGCCCCGGCCAGGCAGGAAAGAGCAATCCTGGACAAGTGGAAGCTGCTGGTCCCGGAGCGCCCCCCTGGGGGGACCCCGGGATGGGGACAGGGACCCCCCGCCTGCCTGGACCCACAGAGAGGGCTGGGGGGCAGCCCCGGGGCTCTGGGGGGTCACCAGGAGATGAGGGGTGAGCTGAAATGAGGCTCAGGAAGTGCCTGGGCCCCGTCCCCGCCGGGTGCGGCGCCAGCCCACGCTGGGATGGGAGGAGGAAGAGGAGTGGGAGCCAAGGGCAGCCCTTCCTCCCCCTCGGGATGTTTGGGGGGGGGCTTTGGGCACGGCATCTTCACGGCCCCAGCCCCCTGGTGGGGGGTCCGGGCAGGGAGGGATCCCCTGGAATGGGGAGGGACCCCCTGGTATGGGCAGGGATCCTCTGGGACAGGGAGGGACCCCCTGGGATAGGGAGGGACTCCCTGGGATGGGGAGGGACCCTCTGGGACGGGGAGGGACCTCCTGGGATGAGGAGGGACCCTCTGGGACGAGGAGGGACCCTCTGGGATGGGGAGGGACCCCCTGGGACGAGGAGGGACCCTCTGGGATGAGGAGGGACCTTCTGGGATGGGGAGGGACCCTCTGGGATAGGGAGGGACCCCCCGGGACGGGCAGGGATCCCCTGGGATAGGGAGGGACCCCCTGGCATGGGGAGGGACCCCGCGGGGCTGGCACCAAGGCAAACCCGGAGCGGGGCAGGAAGGAGGGCGCGGCTGGGGCAGCCAAGGGGCAGCCAAGGGGCGGCTCGGCCGGGGCTGCGGCCGAAGGAGCCGGGAGGGGCTGCGGCCGAAGGGGCCGGGAGGGGCTGCGGCCGAAGGGGCCGGGAGGGGCTGCGGCCGAAGGGGCCGGGAGGGGCTGCGCGCTCGGCCCGCGGCGCTTCCCAATTTGGGCTTGAAAAACAAGAAAAAGAGCAAGCAGGGGGGGAGCAGAGAGGGACACGCCAAGCCCGGAGCCAGCGGTGCCAGTGGGGATGGACGGGGCGGACACCGCGGGCATCCTGGGGCTGAGCCGGGTGGCGGAGGAGGAGGAGGAGGAAGATGCATGCAGCCCTGGGCATCCCGGCCCCGCTCCCGGGGCATCCCCCGCGCCGGGGACGCGTCGGGCTGTGGGTCCCTGCCCGGCCAACACCCCAGTGCCCGGGGCTGGCGGGACTGGGGCTGGGCCTCCCCAAACTGGTTTGGCCTCCCCAGGCTGGCGCCGCTGCCAAAAGGGGAGCAAAACATCCCTGGGCAGGTGGCGGTGCCCGCAGGGCTGGGGGTGATGCCAGGACGGAGGGGAGGGGAGGGGGCACCGGCAGTCCCTGAGGGGGAGCAGGGCTGGGCCGTGGGGTGGCCGGGGGGCTGCAAAGGGGGGTGGTTTGGGGGTGCAGAGTGGGATGGTTTGGGGGTGCAAAGGGGGATGGTTTGGGGGTGCAAAGGGGGGTGGTTTGGGTTTGCAAAGGGGGGTGGTTTGGGGGTGCAGAGTGGGATGGTTTGGGGGCCCAACGTGGAATGGTTTGGGGGTTCAAAGTGGGATGGTTTGGGGGCTTAAAGTGGGATGGTTTGGGGGTTCAAAGTGGGAGGATTTGGGGGTCCAAAGGAGGATGGTTTGGGGGCCCAACGTGGAATGGTTTGAGGGCTTAAAGTGGGGTGGTTTGGGGGCTCAAAGGGCAGTGGTTTGGGGGCTTAAAGTGGGATGGTTTGGGGGTCCAAAGGAGGATGGTTTGGGAGTTCAAAGTGGGATGGTTTGAGGGCTCAAAGTGGGATGGTTTGGGGGTTCAGAGTGGGATGGTTTGGGGGTTCAAAGGGCATGGCTTGAGTGTGCAAACGGGAGTGGTTTGGGGGCTCAAAGGACAATGATTTGAGGGTTCAAAGGGCATGGCTGGGTGTGCAAAGGGGAGTGGTTTGGGGGCTCAAAGGGCAGTGGTTTGAGCAGTCAAAGCAGAAGGCTCAGCTTTGCAAAGCTGTGGGTTTGGGGGTTCAAAGACAGATTGTTTGGGGCTGAAAAGGGGGGTGGTTTGGGGTTACAAATACTGACAGGGCACAAATGCCCCCTCAGCCCCCCTGCCTGGCCCCTGCAGCCCCCCCAGCCCCTCTGCCTGGCCCCTGCAGCCCCCCAGCCCCCCACTCACCTGGCTGGGACAGGGGATCTCCTCCTGCAGGGCTTGGGAGCTGTGGGGAGGGAATGGAGCCATCAGGGGGACCCTGGCCCTCCCCAGACCTCCCAGCCCCCCACACTGCTGGGCCCAGCCTTACCTGGCGCTGTGGGGCAGGTGGGTGAGGGGTGTCAGGCCGGGACTGGGGACCCTCAGGGCATCCTGGCTCTCATCCCGAATCCACAGCGTGTCCTGGGGAGGGGAGGGTGACACCAAAGCTGCCACCACCCCTGGGTGAGGGGCCAGGGGAGGCAGGGCCTGTCTGGGTCTCACCTGGACACGCGTGGCCAAGCTGTGCAGGGAGGTGTCCCCGTTGGGGGCGCCGGGAGGTGGCACTGGGGACCTGGGGGGACCGAGGCAGAGCAGGGGGGGCTGGAATGTCCCCCAGGAGAGCTCGGCCCCCAGGGAACAGCACGAGGTGACCATTCCCCTCCAGGAGGTGGGAAGAGGCACCAAGTGGGCTCCCAACTGGGACCAGCTGGCCAGGTGACAACTGCCAGCACTGCCTGGCCACGTTGGCACCTGACTCATTAATTAGGGAGCTGGGACAGGCCCCCCTGGGGATGGCACAGCCCTGGGAGTCACCAGAGGGGAAAAACAACCAGAGCACCCGGCTGGGGACCCCAAGCCATGTGGGGACACAGCTGGGGACCCCGAGCCGTGTGGGGACACTGCTGGGGACATGTGGGGACACTGCTGGGGACATGTGGGGACACAGCTGGGGACATGTGGGGACACAGCTGGGGACCCCGAGCCATGTGGGGACACTGCTGGGGACCCCAAGCTGTGTGGGGACACTGCTGGGGACCCCAGCCCCTGTGGGGACACTGCTGGGGACGTGTGGGAACACTGCTGAGGACCCCAACCCATGTGGGGACACAGCTGGGGACATGTGGGGACACTGCTGGGGATGTGTGGGGACACTGCTGGGGACATGTGGGGACACTGCTGGGGCCCAGCTCCAGCTCTGGGGGTCTGGGCTGCCACCCCCCCAGCACCCACCTCTCCACCTGCAGCTGGAGCTGCCCAGGGCTCTGCTTGATCTTGTTCTGGGCCTCCATGTTGAGCATCTCGGCCGTGCTCTCCCCGTTGATGGTGACAATGACATCCCCCGGCCGGAGGTCACCCCCTGCTGCCTTCCCATGCTCTGCCACCTCCATGGAGAAGGGGGACATGGGGACAGCCCTGGTGAGCCCCCCTCACCCGAGGGGAGTGGTGCAGCACCCCCATGGGCAGCCCTTGTGCCAAGCCCTGAATCCCACCCTGCTGGGACAATCCCACCCTGCTGGGACAATCCCACCATGTTGGGACAATCCCACCCTCCTGGGACAATCCCACCCTTCTGGGACAATCCCACCCTGCTGGGACAATCCCACCATGTTGGGACAATCCCACCCTCCTGGGACATTCCCACCGTGCTGGGACAATCCTACCATGTTGGGACAATCCCACCGTGCTGGGACAATCCCCCCCTGCTGGGATGTTCCTACCCTGCTGGGACAATCCCCCCCTGCTGGGACAATCCCACCATGTTGGGACAATCCCACCGTGCTGGGACGTTCCCACCCTCCTGGGACAATCCCCCCCTGCTGGGATGTTCCTACCCTGCTGGGACAATCCCACCCTGCTGGGACGTTCCCACCCTGCTGGG
>JAWWEV010000059.1:2834364-2844808 GCA_035583235.1 Hafferia zeledoni | reverse complement strand
GGGCACTCACCTGCTCGGGGGTCCAGGCTGGACGCCGGGGCTCCTGGGGGTGGGGGGCTGCGGGCTGGGGGGGGCTGGCAGAGGCCAGCAGGGGGCTCGGGGTGCCAGTGTGGGGCAGCTTTGGGGAGCAGGGGAAGGTGACACCGAGGTGCCCACCTGTCACCCCAGGCCCCCGCTCTGCTGCCCAGGGGGAGCTGATGGGAGTGTGGGGGATCCGAGGAGCGGGTGAGCGCTGCAGGGAGGGGGACCTGGCGGGGCTGGGCGAGGTGGGGATGTCCTCGGTGGTGGCTTTGACCCGCGGCTCCTTCAGCACCTGGACGTAGGTGGCCGGGAAGATTCCCTGGCGGGTGGTGCCCGAGATCCGCCCCTCGTACCAGTTCTCATCCACCCGCCTCACCAGGCAGATCCGCTCGCCCTGCCGCGGGGAGGAGGGGCTGGGTCAGCACGGGATGGCACGGAACGGCACGGAACGGCACGGGAGGGCACGCTGGGTACCTTGCGGAAGGAGAGCTCGACGTGCAGCTCCCCTCGGAAGTTGTAGAGCGCCAGCGCCTCGCCGTACTCCAGCACCTGCAGGGTGGGCGCCTTGATGGGCTTGGGCACCTCCGTGGGGGGCAGGATCTGGGGGGGACACACGGGTGAGGGGCAGTGCCAGGTTCCCCCAGCCCCGCTGTGCCCCCTCCACCAGCCTGGGCTCACCTCCACGTAGTTGGAGGGGAAGATGCCCACGCGGCCGTGGTGCTCCCCCTCCAGCCAGTTCCTGTCCACCTCCTTGTGGATGTAGACGATGTCCCCCTTCTGCAGCGTCAGCTCCCTGCAAGGGACACTCACACCTGCCTGGGGGGCACAGCCCAGTGCCCCCCTACACCCTGGAGCTCCCCAATCCTCCTCCATCCCCCGAGGGGCACGGCAGGACCCCCAGGAGTGACCCCCAACAGCAGCAGCGCTTACTTGGGAGACTCAGCTTGGAAGTTGAACTTGAGGCGAGCAGCTTTCATCTGGAGAGGGAGGGGAGCAGTTACAGGGAGGCTCCCCCATCCCACCTACCCAAATCCCACATGGGATGGCACCAGCCCGGCCTCACCTTCTTCTCCTCCCTCCTGACAGTCTCTGCAGGGTCCCCCATGTCGGGCAGGCTGGGGAGGGTCTCTGGCCTGAGGGTGTCTGCAGAGAGCGGGGTGTCACCAGCTGGTGGGGACATGGGGTGCCCCACGGTTGGTGGGGGCTCAGGGGGGCTCAGGGGGGCTCACCTCTGGTGGGGGCTGCCCGGCCCCGGTCACTGGCCAGCCCCAGCACACCCTGCTCCATGCCAGGGCTGGTGGGCGAGCCGTGGGTGACAGGGGGGCTCCACAGCCGGTGGGGGGACAGGGGGCTCCTGTGGGGTGACAGTGGCTCAGGGCAGGGCTGAGCACCCATGTCCAGCCCTCCTGCCATGAACCCCCCCTGCCCCAACCCTGCTGTCCTCAGGGGCAGGACCCCTGTGCATCACAGACCAGGATACAGGATCCTCCAGGACCCCTGGATCCCATGGATCAAGACACTCCTGGGTGCCATGGACATCAGGGTCTGTCCCAACCCCTGTATCCCATGGATCAGGACCCCCCTGGGTGCCATGGACCAGGATGCCAGGGTACCTCAGGAGTAGAACCCCTGGATCCCATGGATCAGGATGCTGGGATCTTCCAGGACCCCTGTGTCCCATGGATCAAGACCCTCCTGGGTACCATGGATAAGGATATCAGGGTCTGTCCCAACCCCTGTATTCCATGGATCAGGACTCCTGGGTGCCATGGACCAGGATGCCAGGGTACCCCAGGACTAGGACCCCTGTATCCCATGGATCAGGATACTGGGATCCTCCAGGACCTCTGGATCCCATGGATCAAGACCCCTGGGTGCCATGGACCAGGACCCCAGGGTACCCCAGGATTAGGACCCCAGGGTACCCCAGGACCAGGACACCAGGTTGTCCTGTGTGCATCCCTCCAGGCTCCCATTCCAGGGGCAGCCAAACGGGACAGGTCCAAAGTTTCCCGGCAGTGCCGGCAGCACGTCCGTCCCTGCCGGAGCCGAGCAGGAAGCACCGAGCAGGAGAGCGCCGGGGAGGGCGGGCTGGCTAATGGATAACCCCGCTCTGGGGGGCACTTAAAGAGCCCCAAATGCCCCCCCAGGACGGAGGAGGAGCTGGGCAGGGGCTGGCCCGCCCTCCCTGTGCGCCCCTGGGGGTTACAGCAGGTCCTACAAGAAGTGGAGCTCCTGTTTGTTTGTTTGTTTTCCTCCCGCTGCCGGGGCAGAGGCGGCTCCGTGGGAACAACCCCGGGGTGCCCACCCAACCCCAGGGTGCCAACCCCATCCCGGGGTGCCAACCCCATCCCGGGGTGCCATCCCCATCGCGGGGTGGTCCAGCAGGCTGTGGCACAGCTGTCCCCTCCCTGTGCCCGCGGGGACACAGCGGGGAGGAATCCAAGCGCCGTCACCTCCCCTGGGACGGAGCCAAACGCCGGGACACGCTGTCCCTTCTGCGGGGACGGGGGAAAGGGTCAGCCCCGTCCCACCCACCGGGCAGCCCGCCCGGCGCCGGGGCCCCCACCCGTGTCAGGGCGTGGGGGGGACACCAGGGGGGCAGCGGGGCCAGGGGGGATCCACGGGAATCCCAAGGGGGATGTCTGGAGCCTCCCACCCCGCCGGGACGCTGGAGGGACAGCCCGCCTGGCACCCCCAGCGCGGGGTCCGGCCCCGCACCCCGAGAGGGGTCCGGGCAGTGGGATTTGGGGGTCGGGGGCGCGGGAGCAGCCGCTGAACTCACCGAGCAGCCGGGGAGGCCGGAGCGGGGGAGCGAGCGGTGGGAGCAGCCGCCGGGCTCTGCCGGGAGGGGCGGGAGGGGGTGGGAGAGAAAAATTAATCATCCAGGAGGCCGAGTCTCGGCGGGAAGCGAAGGAGTCCAGCTCGGCTGCGCCAATAACCGCCGGACAGACGGACGGGCTGGGTCCTAGAGCCCCACGGCGGCGGCTCCGGGCGGCTGAGGAGCCGGGCGTGCAGCCAGATGTGCGTGCATCCAGATGTGCACGGACCCAGAGGGGCGGGCACGGAGCTGTGCACACAGCCAGATGGGCTGTGCATTCATCCAGATGTGCAGCCCCCCAGCCATGCACACACCCAGCGGTGCCTGCAGCCAGCTGTGCATTCCATGCAGCTGGGCATGGATGCATCCAGATGGGCATGAATTCAGCAGTGCATGCACCCAGCCCTGCATTCATCCAGATGTGGGCACATCCAGCTGTGCATTCATCCAGATGGGCATGGATGCATCCAGCTGGGCATGGATCCAGCAGTGCATGCACCCAGCCATGCATTCATCCAGATGTGCACACATCCAGCTGTGCATTCATCCAGATGGGCATGGATGCATCCAGATGTGCATGGATCCAGCAGTGCATGCACCCAGCCATGCATTCATCCAGATGGGCACAAATCCAGCTGTGCATTCTTGCAGCTGGGCATGGATGCATCCAGATGTGCATGGATCCAGCAGTGCATGCACCCAGCCATGCATTCATCCAGATGTGCACACACCCAGCTGTGCATTCATCCAGATGGGCACACATCCAGCTGTGCATTCTTGCAGCTGGGCATGGATGCATCCAGGTGTGCATGAACCCAGATGTGCACGAATCCAGATGTGCACTCATGCCATAGTGCATGAAGGTACCCAGCCCTGCATTCATCCAGATGTGCACACACCCAGCCCTGCATTCGTGCAGCTATGCAGGAATGCACCCAGACACATGTGCATCCAGATGTGCATGGATCCAGCCATGCATTCATCCAGATGTGCACACACCCAGCTGTGCATTCGTGCAGTTGGGCATGGATTGATCCAGCTGTGCATGAATCCAGCCATGCCTGCACCCAGCCCTGCACTCATCCAGATGTGCACACACCCAGCCCTGCACTCATCCAGATGTGCACACACCCAGCCCTGCATCCCACCACATGCATGGTCAAGCCTTGCACAAAGGCCCTGCCCACAGCTGGCAGTGCCCACAGCTGGCAGTGCCCACAGCTGGCCGTGCCCACAGCTGGCAGTGCCCACAGCTGGCCGTGCCCACAGCTGGCTGCCCACCCCATCAGCCCTAAAGGGGGACAAGGAGCACCTGACGGGGTCGGGGTACCTGTCTGGGGGTCCGGCGTGTCTCCATGTTCCTCATGTCCTTGTCTAACTCCTCGCTGAGCTGCTCCAGCTCCTGCTCCAGCAGCACCTGCGTGGGCAGGATGGGGCTGTGGTGGGCCAGGCTGGCACTGCCCGTGGTCAGCAGGACCCCCAATGTCCCCCCTGGCCCCCCACCTGCCACTGTCACCTTACCTCGATGGACTGAGCCCGCACCGGCCGTGCTGCTGCCACGGGCTGGAAAGGGCAAGGGGCTGGTTAGGGGTGTGCCCACCACGTTGCCCACCACCATCCCCCTGTGCCAGGACCTCCCTACCTGCTCCAGCGGCGAGAATTTCCCAGGTTCATAGTCAAAAATGCTGCCAGGCTCTGCAGTGGCACCGCTGTCACCCCAGCGGGTCCTGAGGGGAGGCAGGAGGGGCTCAGCCCCCACAGCCCCCCACCCCAACAGGGCACCCACACCCCTGTGCCAACACTCACCAATCCATCCCATTGGGCATCCCAGGGGGATCGGCCGGTGCTGAGCCCCTCCTGCGTGGCTTAGGGGGTGATGGAGGGGCTGTGGCAGGGCAGGGATGGGTGTCCCAGTCGGGCTCTGTGGACACAGAAGGTGAGCAGAGTGCCAGGTTGTGCCAGGCTGTGCCAGGCCGTGCCAGGCCGTGCCACACCTGGGCTCACCTGGCAGCTTGCGGTGGATCTGCCGGAACATGCTGCGGTACCAATCCCGGGGGCTGTCGACGCTCTGGGGGGACACACCGGGGTGGTGAGGGGACAACAGGGGGGTGGCACCCCAGCCCTGTGCCCCGACTCACCGAGCGGGAGGCGATGGGCATCCCTGTCTCATCCACGGGCCCGATGCCATCGTACTTCACCCAGCGCCGCTCCCGCCTCTTGCTGTCCTTGGTCCACGTGGCCGACCAGCCCGGGGGGCACAGGCGGGTGGGGGGAGCCCCCGGGCTGGGCGTGGGGCCGGTGGGCACCGGGGTGGTGGGGGCTTTCACCTCCTTGGCCGGCCAGGTCTGGTACCACTCATTGACTGGAGACAAGGTGGGCATCACTCGGGGGGCATCGCTCAGGGGAGACCACGGGGTGGCCACAAGGATGTTTGGGGTTATACCTGAATTCTTGGGCTCTGAGTTCTTGGGTTCTGAGTTCTTGGGCTCTGAGTTCTTGGGTTCTGAGTTCTTGGGCTCTGAGTTCTTGGGTTCTGAGTTCTTGGGCTCTGAGCTCTTGGTGCCACGAGTCTCTGGGTCATAGAAGTGGAAGTTGAGGGTGTTGGAGCCGCGGTGGTGGATGATGGGCACCTGTGGCACAAACAGGGGCTGGCACAGGGGCAGTGCAGGGTGGGGGGTAAAGAGAGGGAGGGGAGCAGCCCCCCCAAATCCCCCCAGCCCCACTCACCCGTGTCACTGAGTGCTGAGGGGGCACCTGCAGGGGTGGGTGCAAAGTGGGGACGTTCTGCATGCCCAGGTTGGTGTCTGGGGGCAGGACTTGGCCCTCCATGGCCCGAGGATGCCCCGGGGCTGTCTGTGTCCTGTCAGGAAAGTGGCTTTAGTCATGGAGTGATCCATATCCCTGGTTTTTTGGACACCCAGGGAGTCCCATCCCAGCTCCATCCCCACTGCCAGGAGGGTGACAACCACCACAGTGGGGTGACAACCACAGTGCCACAGTCCCCAGCTCAAGGAGTCTCAGGGTGCCATGGAAAGCAGCTGTTCCCGGTTGGACCCAGCCCTGGCACAGCTCCCCAGCGCGTTCTCCATGTGGATCCGTTCCCACCCTCCCCTCTCCCCGCCCCGGCTCGGCACGGATGGATCCGGCTCTGCTTTCTCTGCGGGGAGAACACGCCCGGAGCGGGTCAGGGCGATGGCTGTGCCATGTTCCCATCACCTTGGCATCCCGGCACGGTGCCCTCCCGCCCGGGCACGTGGCGGCAGCGGCGTCGCCCGCCCGGGAGAGCTGCCAGGGCCGGGAACACGACAGGGCAGAAATATTTCCCCCGCCCTGCAGCGCAAACAGGGAGGGAGAGGGGACGGAGAGGGACGAGGCGTCGGGAACGCGCGGCCGGGAGGGCAGCGCTCTGAGTCACCACGGCACGGCACGGCTCGGCTCGGCACGGCACGGCTCGGCACGGCACGGCACGGCACGGCACGGCACGGCACGGCTCGGCACGGCACGGGGGCTTCTGGGGGGGCCGGGACCCCCGGAGCGGCTCCCGGGACCGGCGACCTGCGGGGGCCACCAGTGTCCTGGCTCGTCCCCACATCGGTCACCGCCCCCGGCGCTCACAGATGCCCCCCAGGGCCAGACCCCTCCTCAAACAGGGGGGTGCCAGCCCGGCGCGGTGCTCTGTGTGTGTGTGGGACCCCCAAATCGGGCTGCGGACCCCTGAGCTCTTCGCTCCCCGCAGCGCCGATGTCTTGGCAGGCCTAAGGGTGTAATTAATGATAATGACCCTCCGTTGGGAACGATGTGCCCCAGGGAACAGAAAGTGGGGTGCAGATTCCCCACCACCCCAGGGCACCCCAAAAACCTCCCCCCCTTTCCCAGCGCAGCGCCCACGAGGGGCTCGACCCCATCCTGCCCCTCGGAGTGTCCCCCAAACCTGGTCCCAGGGGGGCTCCTCCGGGCGCCCCCTCCTCGCCGGCCCCCCCAGCCAGCTCTTACCTCCTGGGTGGTTCCAGCGGGGACCCCCGGGGGTTTGGGGAGCCCCGGGGGGGAGCGGGACGGAGCTGCGAGCGGCAGGGAAAGAAAATCCACGGCACGGACTTTGCCGGGAGAAGAAGAGCGGGAGGATCTCAGCCCATCGCGGGGGGCTGGCAGGGAAAGCCCCCCAAGAACATCCCGTGGGTGGTCAGGAGCCACCTCCGCCCCGGCGCGGGGTCCCCGTGAGCCCCGACCCCCCCGGGCTGCGCTGAATCCCCCCCCGAGCTCCAGCGCTCCCCGCTCTGGAGCGGGGCCGGCCCATTCAGAGTTTCCAGTGACATTTCCAGGGATGGGATCCAGGGAATGGAGCCAGGAGGTTGAACTCATCCCACGCCCCGCGCACGCGTTCCCGCACACCCGGCCCCCCGCTTACGAAACGAGGCGAGCCCGGCGGCGCCAGCCCCCTGTCGCGATAGAGATGGGGACCTGGGGGGGATTTCTGGGGGGGAAAGCGGTGGGCGGAGGGCAAGACAGAGTGGGGAGCGGGCTCTGTGCTCCCGTGGCCCCCCAAGCCCCGGGATGGGGGATCTGGTGCGAACAGACCTCCCATCGCTGCTGCCACCCCCTTTCCCATGAGTGACGCTCCATCCACTCCATCCCTGAGGAATTTGGGCACTGGAGACTCCCATGGAGCACCCCGTGCCCTGCTCTGGGGGTGCCCCGTATCCCACTCACCCTCTCCAGCAGCGCCTGCACCCTCCACTCACCCCCCCGCCGGCCACTTCCCGCTCCCCAAAACTGCTGACACCCCCAAACCGGGGCTGCATCAGCCCTTCCTCTATCCCGTGAGCTCCGCGTGAGCTCCCGGGGGGATGGTGGCTCAGCTGCCAACCCTCGGTCCCCATCGAACCACCCGTCCCCTGCCGCTGGGGGCGAGGGGGATCGTGACAGAGCGATACCTGGCCGCGATGCTGCACCCAAGGGACTCTGGGGGTACTGGGGACATCGGGGACACCGGGGACATCGGGGACATCAGGGACACGGGCGGGGGTCCTCCCCACTGCCGCAGCCCTGGGGGACGCAGCTCCCACCCAGTGCCATGGGAAGGGGGCAGCTCCTCGGTGCCAGCTGGGGACACCGCGGGGAGGGGACAGCTTGGGGACAGAGGCTGATCCTGCTGCAAAAACTCGGGGTGACAAGGGCAGGGAAGGCAACAGCGCTGGGACAAAACCAGGGGCACCCAAGAGAGGGTTAAACCCTGCGAGGGGACCCCAAACCCCATCCTTGCTGTCAAGGGGTAACAAACCCCTCCATGTCACCTCCAGGTCCTCTCTAGGCCACCAAGTGACATCTCCGGAGGTCGCAGCACCCGCTGGCGATGTGGGGAGCAGCCCCTCAGCCACCGCAGCCCACCCTGGGGTGCCAACACCCCCCAGCCAAGCTCCGACTCACCTCCCGGTCCCCTTGCCCGGCGAGGAGCCTCCAGCGCCGGCCCTGCCTCGGTCCCTCCCTCCGTCCCCGCCGCTCCAGCACCAACCTCCGCTCGCAGATAAATATTTAACGCGCAGCCCGGGCCGGGATTAACAAAGGGCGAGTGTTTCCTGTTTGCTCAGCGCGGCGATGCCAGCCGGGAGTGCGCGGCCGGCCCCGGGGATGCTCCAGGGATGCTCCCATGGTCAGGGATGTGCTGGAGCCCCCCCCGGTGCAGAGCGAGGGGTCCGGGAGCGATGCTGGGACGGGGAAGGGAACTGGGGGCCACCCCAGGGCTGTGGGAACACCCAGGAAAAGGGTGGGAGAGCCGGAGCATCCTTTGGTGGGCACGCCCTGGATGTATCCGGAGGTTGAGGACAGGGAGTGCCGTCAGGAGAACAGGTGGGAGACAGAGAACACGTGGTGGGCTGAGCTCGAGGAGAGAGGTGGGAATTCCCGAGGGAAAAGGTGCTGTGGTTGGTTGGAGTAACACACTGGAGGCTTCCAGAGATGAATGTTTGGCTGTCACTGTGGGACAGGGATGGATCCCAGATGTGGCAGCCCCAGCAGCTTCCCAAGCAGGGAGGGAGCAGGTGATGCTGGAGCAGGGAGGGCTGTGGAAGCACCTCCTGCCCCAGGGAGGGTGGGGATCCCCAGGCAGGAACCAGGACCCAGCTCAGCCTCGGAGTTGGGCCCCATCAGGATGGATCCCGCCCAGCCCGACCCCAGAGCGGCTCCCTGAAATCTCCGGGTGTGGAGGGAGCACCTCCCAAAAGCAACAAGGAAGGACCAGGGGTGAAACAAGAGCTGGCACATCCCCTGCTCTTCCTCCTGGCACCCAGGAGGGTTATTTGCCCAGGGAAGGACGAGGAGAAGGAGCTGAGAGCTCTCCAAACCCACCCACGTGTGCCCACACGCCAGAGGTTGGGAGACACCACCCGGGTGGGCACTGCCCCAACCTTGGAGAGGCTGGAAAAGCTCTCAAATCCCCCCTCCCAACAGCACCCCACGAGCCAGACCCCCTTTACCCCCCAAAAAACCACAGTGGAGCCAAGTGACTGTGTCAATTTTTATCTTTTTTTTTTCTTTTTTTTTTCCTCCTTTAAGATGACTCCGATTTACATCGAGACAGTTCTAACAAATTCATTCCTCATTTCACAAAAAAAAAAAAATTATATTAAATAATTTCTGCCAATAAATAACATTTTCACCATTTGTTTTTTTTTCTCTCCTTTGAACAGAACTAAAAAAAAAAAAAAAGGAAAAAAAAAGCAAGAAATAAAAATAAAAATTAAAAAGGAGGCAGTCCCAGGCAACGGGCGTACGATCCTAAAATCACCATCACTGCACCCCCAGGGGGCTTCAGGTCCTCCCTGGCCGAGGTTGGTGGGATCTGCAGCCCACCCAGCTCACCTGGCCAGGTGGGATCTCTGCCAGAGGCAGCCAGAGAGGTTCTCCCAATCCCAAAAATAAAATTTAAGCTTGAACTCAACCCACCACCCGCCCCATTGC
This sequence comes from Hafferia zeledoni, assembly GCA_035583235.1. Lineage (NCBI taxonomy): Eukaryota > Metazoa > Chordata > Aves > Passeriformes > Thamnophilidae > Hafferia > Hafferia zeledoni. The sequence goes on along the minus strand of JAWWEV010000059.1, from coordinate 2,835,012 downwards.
CAACTCCCCTCCTTGGACATGCACCTTGCTAGAACATGCAAAAAAACCCAGGCTGGGGGGGCTTCCCTGGATTTGGGGGGTCCCTCGGGGAGGTGGGGGCTCCCCCAAGGCCGGTGGGTTTCCCACAATCCCAGTTGTCCAAGCTCCAGGTGGCGGCCGGGGAGGGGAAGGGACGGGCGGGAGCTCCAAGTTGAGGGGCCTTGAGACATGCAGAGCTCGGGGGCTCTCGGGGTTTGGGGGGAAAGGAGGAGGAAAAGGGGAATTTGGGGGGGTAGGATTTGGTTTGGTTTGGTTTGTCATGGTGGGAGTCAGGACAGGGAGTTCTGTCATCACCATCTTCCCCAAGAGGGGATGGGTGGGGGATCTTGGTGCTGGGGCAGGGAAAGCTCTGCATTCCCACCAGGATGGGTCATTAACTGAGGGGTAATTAGCACCCAGAGCCCCATTGCTGCTCCTCACCTCCCTGGGAACCGGTTTAAAGGGAAGAGGGGACCTGGAAGTGTGACATCCTTGTGGCTCCTGCCACAGGGAAGGGAACTCCCATCCCTGGGCCACCTTCTCCAGGGCCAGGGCAACCAACATCCATCCCTTGGCCACCTTCTCCAGGGCTGGGACAACCAACATCCAGCCCTGGGCCACCTTCCCAGG
>JAWWEV010000059.1:2693355-2704397 GCA_035583235.1 Hafferia zeledoni | reverse complement strand
GTTGGATCAAGGGTTGGTGATCACAGTGGGGTTGGATCAAGGGTTGGTGATCACAGTGGGGTTGGATCAAGGGTTGGACTTGATGATCTCGGAGGTCTTTTCCAACCCAATCCATTCTTTGATTCTGTGATTCTATGACTGGGAACTCCCATTCCATGGGGTGGCCACACCACCACCAGTCCCCCAGCACCAGAAGAGGGGGCGCTTGGCCCATCCCGGTGTTTCTCCCATCCCAGTTTCTCCCGGAGCTGGGCGGTTCGAGCCTTTCATTGGTGCCGGGGCGGCGTTGCCGAACAAAGGGCGCTTTCTTTGCCCGCACGGGGCAGAGCACACCTGCCCGCCTTGGCACCGCCGCCGGTGCCCCCGGGGCTGGGCGGCACCGATTCCCGGTTTTCCGGGCGTCAGCAGCCCCAGCATCGCTCCCTCCCGCCCGCCCAGTCGCTGCCGGAGCCGGCGGAGGCTGCAGATCGTGGGGAGAGGAGCCACTGTCACCGCCTTGTCCTGCTGTCACGAGCTCCAGGATGCTCAAGGCTGCCTAGAGCCGGGGGAAGGTCCCACTCGTGCTGCTCCCTGGATACCCCTGTCCCTGAATCCCAGCCCACCGGGATCTCCAGCTCGTAGGACAATAGGCAGGAGGAGCACGGAGCGCCCCAAGCCAATGGATCAAAAACTCCAGCTCCGGCATTCGGAGAAGAACATCCCCAGGGCCGCCCAGGCGGCTTTTTGCCTCCTCCAGATCCCCGAGCCGGACCCCTTCAGCCTGTGGGTTTAGGTGCTCCTGAATTCCCGGCTTCTCCTCTCCGGGATTTGGTGACAACAGCGGAGACATCCGCTCGTCCTCGGCGGTGGGTCCCTGATGGACCCTCCAGGTAGCTGTGGGGTGGAGGGGATGCTCGCCGAGCTTTGGGACAGGCTTTTTGTGCTCCAGGTGGGATGAAGGACAGGGGACAAGGTCACCCTGGGGACTCTGAGGGGGCAGGGGGGACCCCGGGGATGGCGAGTGGTGGGGCAGCCTTGGGGCAGCGGGAGGGAGCTGAGCTGGGAGCAACTTCCTGGAGCGGGGCTGGATGGGAGAGGCTGGGTGGGTTCTGCGCCCTGGAGGGATGGGGTGGGTGTCCCCAGGGTGTCCCTGTCCCCAGGGTGTCCCTGTCCCCAGGGTGCCCTGGCTCGGACAGGGCGCTCCAGGATGCTGCCCAAGCAGGGTGGGAATGGGGACTTTGCCGTCCTTGGGCAGAGGGTGCGATGGGGACAGGCGGCTTTGGGGACACATATTTCTGTCCCCTCCCTTCTCCTGTCCCCACCTTGTTCCTGTCCTCATCCCACTCCTGTCCCCATCCCGACCATCGGGGCGGCTCCGTCCCACCCCGCAGCAGGACTGGGAGCTGGGTGACCCTGTGCTTGTCCCCCTCGGGTGTCCGGGATGTGGGGCAGGACCTGGGGAGGGACAGAGGGACAGGAAAAAGGTCTGGCTCAGCACCCCGCGCCTGCGTGTGGCCCGGGAGCCGGAGGAGGGTTAATCCAGCAAATCTCCCCAGGCATTTCTGCCAGGAGGGGCCTCTGGCAGAGCGGGGAGCTCCCCCCTCGCTGGGAGCCCTCCTGGGAAGCGCAGCCCAGCCCTGGCCGGAGGCGAATACCTGCGCGGGGCACGGCCTCCCCACGCTGGGTGCCAGCGGCCGGGCGCGGGGCCAGGCTGGGTGCGGAGGGACGGGTGGGCACGAGGTGCCAGCCCAGCCGGGATGGGCACAGGAGCGACAGGGACACGCTCCAGACACGTGCTCTGCCGGGTCGTGCCTGCCGATGGATGCCCCGCGGGGCGCGGGAGTCAGGGATCCCCTCGCCATGCCGGGGAGCTTCCCATCTCACACGGCGGGGCGGAGATGCGGGGTTGAAAACAGCCCCCCCTCCCCTCCCCGCAACGCCCCCAGCCCCCCCCGTGCCTCAGTTTCCCCGCAGCGCTGCCCGGGCAGGGCTCGGTGTGGTGCCCCCACTGATGCCCCGCTCCCTGCCCGCAGGATCCGGCCAGTCCGGGACGGCGCTGAGCACCACATGAGAGTCGGAGCAGCATGGCCAGCGACGCCAGGATGGGGGAGACCCCGCCGCGGTGGAGAAGAGCCCTGGAGGCAGCGCAGGACTCCCGGGGGCTGGAGAGCAGCGGGATGGTTTTATCCCGGAGCGCTGTTACCGAGCTGGGACTCCCGGGCTACCCGGAGCCCGGCAAGCTGAGCTACGGCGTGGAGAAAGGGTGTCCCTGGAGGGGCTCCGAGGGATGTTTGGGACCCGTCCGAGAGCTTGCCGATGGCCTGCTGGGCTGCCCCTACCCCCCGGCCCCGCCGTGCCTGCGGGACGCCCTGTGCCGCCCCAAGGATGGAGCGGAGCTGCCCCCGCTGCTGCCCCCCAGGAACGGGCAGCCCAAGGCGGGCTGGGGGGAGCCCTGCAAGGACCACCCCGGGGCGAGGTGGGCTGAGGCCGTGCTGGCCCCCCTGGCCCTCTACAGCCACGCGTACCACCGCTACCCCCTGCCCGTGCCGGGGCTGGACACCCCGCGGCCCAGCACGGCCAGCAAGCCCCGAACCGCGGCGGGGGACACGGCCGGAGACCCCCCGGCTTTCCGCCACTGCCCCTTCCTGGTGGAGGCCAAGCACAGCCCCTTCCTCCTGTCCTCGCTGCTGCCCGGCGGACCCCCGGCTGAGCCCCCGTTTGGCGGCCCTGGGGCCGAGGGGGCGATGGGGGACGGGCGATTCGCTGGCATGGACTGGCGCTTGGGCTCCTCCTACGCGCCCACCTGGGCTCAGCCCTTCTACCTGGGGGTCCCGCCGAGGTGCAAGGCGGCCCTGCCCCCCTTCGACGACTGCTCCAGCTCAGGGAACAAGGTAGGGCACCCCGGAGAGTGTCGGGGGTCCCCGGAACGCCCCTGGGTGACAGCGAGAGCTCCAGCCTCACCTGAATCCGGCCGGGAGCGGCGCGTTGCGAAAGGCGATGCTGGCACCACCAACCAGGGCAGGGCAGGGCCGGGCAGCACCCCACGAGGGCACCACAGCCCCCCTCTCTCTCCTGCAGCTTGTCAGGGGGGTCCCAGCCCCACGGAGGGTGATGCCGTGCGGTGTCCCCGCGGGTGATGCCACCCCCGGGCTGAGTCACGGCGACAGGAGCCGGCGGGGGCGGCGGGAGGCAGCGCTGCCAGCCGTGGGTGTGCCCGTCGCACCCCGCGCCACTGCGGCTCCCCATTCCTTTCCCACGCTGCCAGGGCCGGGGGGGGGACACGGGCAGCCCCATCGGATGCCCCTCCGCGATGGTGCAACTGGGAAGCACCGGGAGCTGCCCAGCTCGGGAGGGTGGGTGGGGGGAAACTGAGGCAGAGCCACGGGGTGCTCCCCCTCACCCCCCTGCAGGGTGACAGGCAGTGACAGGAACTCGCAGCCGGGGTGACACCAGCCCCTCTGCTCCCTTTCCAGGAGTTTTATCCGAAGAAAGAACCCGCTTTCCACCGCTCCGCCAAGGACCCCGCGGCGCCGCAGCCGCTGGGCAAGAGCCAGGCAGGGCAGGACAGAGCCGGGGAGGGGGAGCCGGCGGTGCCGGAGCTGCCGGGAGCCCCGTGGAGGGATGGCCGAGCGGGGGGCAGCTCGGCGGTGCCCGCTCCCCATGCCCGCACGCCTCCCCCCAGCGCCAGCCACCCCCTCTTCCTCCTGCAGCCTGGCACGGGGGGCTGCAGGGGCACCTGGGTGGGCGCACGGCCCCACAGCGCCGATTTTTCCATGGAAACGGGGCCAGGACGGCCCTCAGAGGCCAAAGATGAACGCCTGGGGTACCAAAGCCTCCAGCCCAGCTCGCCACCAGGATCCAGAGAGACCAACCCATCCCCTCTGCTCACGGACGGGCACTACCCACTGGCTCTCGCCAAGCCAGAGCCCACCCCAGGCTGTCTCTGCCCCACCCCAGGCTGCGATGGGTGCCCGGGGGTGCCCAACCCCTTCGAGCCCACCCTGGGCGTTCCTGGGGGGCGTTTCCCGTGCCCCCCCAGCAACCACACCAAGCTGAAGAAGACGTGGCTGACGCGGCACTCGGAGCAGTCGCTGCCACGTCTCAAGGCTGCCCGGCAGGACGGGGGGCCCGAGCCCCCCGGGGAGGGCAAACGCTCCACCAAGCGCCCCCATGGCACTGCTGATGGACCCCGCGGTGCCAACGAGGGCGCCGGGGCTGCCAAGAGGGGCACAAAGGCCACCGTGTGCCCTGGTGGTGGCCCAGAGAGCGCAGGGGACCCCGAGGAGAGGAGGATGGAGCTGGGAGAGGGAGGTAAGGAAGGAGGGTGCACAGTGAGGTTGGCAGGAGGGGGGTGGCATCACCCAATGCCAGAGGAACTTTGCATCCCTGTTCCTGGCACCCACAACAGGAGCTGGGAACACGTGAGGACTGGGAAACCTGCTGGGCTGGGGCTTTTCCTGGCATGGCTGGGCCTGGCAGCGATTCCCAGGGCAGGAATAGTTGGAAATGCTCCTTTGGGGTGGGGTGGCCCCCTCGGGTGGGATGCCTGGGGGGTGGAAGTGCTGTCACTGGGTCAGTGACTCCTCAGGGAGGTGTTGGCATCTCAGCCCTGACCTCTGCAGAGCTCCAGCCCTACTTTCCAGCCCTACTTTCTGGCCCAGTTTCCAGCCCCCACCACAGCGTGCCAGGCATAGAATCCCAGAGTCCTGGCATGGTTTGGGTTGGAAGGGACCCTAAAGCTCATCTTGTCCAACCCCTTGCCATGTGCAGGGACACCTTCCACTAGGCCAGGGTGTCCCAAGCTCCATCCAACCTGGCCTTGGACACTTCCAGTCCCTCCTGGCTGGCGTGGATGGGGCTCCACAGTGTCCCCAAGCCCCTCCTGTGTCCCCCAGAGCCGCCGAGCCGGCAGGAGCCGTGGTGTCTGCAGAGCCTGCCCTGCCCTGCCCTGCCCCAGAGCATCCCCCGCTGCTGTGCCTGTGCCCCCCGGCCCACGGGGGACCCCGAGGGGGAGGAGGAGGAGCCCCCCGAGAGCACCTGCCGACTGATGCACTTCCGCAGGTGGGGAGGGGAGCTCCCGGGGTTGGGGGGCCTTGGAGCGCCCCCTCCTGTCACCCCACCTTTTATTGTCTGTTCTTTAGAGCATCCCCTCCCTTCACTCCTTTTTGCAGCAACCTCTCCTGCCCCCTCCTTTGGGGCACTCTCTCCATCCTGTCTCCTCACCCCACACCCTCTCCCACTGCCAGATTTCAGACCATTCCCCAACTTCACATCATCCTCTCTTGCCACCCCACATTACAGAATCCCCTCTCACTTCTGAGCACCCTCTCCCATCACCCCAATTTTTATAATCCTGTCTCATCACCCCAGTTCTGACCACGCTCTCCTGTCCCCCCACTTTTGGGCACCCCTCCTGTCCCCTCTCTCTGCAGGTTCGCCCTGGGGGACAACGGGGAGCTGAGTGTCGATGGGCTCTGCACCCTGGGGGAGGCCGAGGGGGAGCTGCTGGAGGAATCCAGCCCTGAGCCAGGGGGCAGGAATGTGGGGAGCAGCCTCTGGCTGGCCAAGTACCTCCTGGGGGTCCTGGGGGACCCCTTCTGTGACGCCGTCTGCAGGGACAGGGACACGTGGCCGGGAGCCCCTGGAGGGCCTGAGGGTAAGGGGGGACCGGGGTGAGGGGGGACACTGGGGGACATTGGGGACACTGAGGAGGCTGAGACCGTGTTTTTCACAGGGGTGGTGGCCTGGAGGAGGGGGGAAGGAGCCCCCCAGCTCTGCGACTCCTGCCAGCGTGGCTTCTTCAACTCCCACTGGAGCTGTGCCAGATGTGGCTTCCAGCTGTGCCCCGACTGCCACCGCAGCAGGAGGGAGGGTGATGGCCCTGGTAAGGGCACATGGAGGGGCTCAAAAGGGGGAGTCAGCCCTGGAGGGGGCCTGGTGGGGATGAACAAACCCTCTCTCTGATGGTTCAGGTCCAGCACAGCCACCTGAGTGCAGCCCTGGGAGAGACCACCCCAGCACAGCCCTGGTTCCCACCCAGTTCATCCCCACCTGTGGTGAGTGTGTCCCCCATCCCCATCCCTCCCCTCTGCCGCTGTCAGGGGGCTGACACCTCTGTCCCTGCTGTCCCCAGTCCTGACAAGGCTCTGGAAGCTTCTGCATGAGGTCAGGGCCAAGTTTGGCATCGAGTCTCACTGTCCCTGTGGGAAGGGGCCTGTGGAGCAGAGCCCGGCAGAGCCCCCGGGCAGGCAGGTATGGGGTGGGGAAAAGGGGGTGCCAGTGCCCCCCAACCCCTGCACGGGGTGTCTGTGGGGTGTGTGGGGGGCTGTGGCTCCCTGCTGATACCCACATGGGTGTTTCAGGAAGCGCTGGGGGCTGCGGTGCCCACCCTGCCACCCCCCAGCCATGGCCAAGCTGACACCCCCAGGCCCATCAAGGAAGGTAGGGCTGGCTGAGACCCCACCCTGGTCCTGGGGGGGTCAGGGGTGCTGCACTCCCTCCCCTTTCAGGGTGCTGGGTAGGGAGGGTGAGATGCACAGAACAGCGTGGGCAACCCTGACCGTGTTCTCCCCCCCGAGCAGAGAGCCCCGAGGAGGGGCCGCCATCCCCAGGGCAGCCCCCAACACGGGGGGCCATGCAGACCACCACCCTCTGCGACCTGCTGGCCTCCACAGCCGTGAAGCTGTGCCTGGGGCAGGACGGGGTGCGCATGGCCTTCGCCCCCGTGGTGCCCACGCTGCCCAGTGTGAGTCCCAGGACACCCCGTCCTGTGCTGCCCACCCCCCCCCGAGCGGGACTGGGGGGGACAGGGTGGGCTGAGGGGCTCCTCACTTCCATTCCCTCCCCCAGGATAATCGCCTGACCAGCATCCTGGACAGCATCATCGCCCGTGTGGTGGAGAGGAAGATCCAGGAGAGGCAGGCGGGGGGCGAGCTGAGCCCCCTGAGCCCCCCTGAGCCCCCCACATCCCACTGTGTCCTGGCACCCAGTGGGCTGCTCTGGCTGCACGACCCCGGCCATGCCAGCAACTATAAACTCTTCCAGGAGCACTGGCGGCAAGGCCAGGTAAGTCACACTCCCATCCCTGGTGACACCCGAGACCCCCTCGCACCCCTGGCCCCGCTGAGCCGCGGCTGCCCCGGCAGCCCGTGCTGGTTTCAGGGCTGCAGAAGAGGCTGGAGGGGCGGCTCTGGGGGCCGGAGTCGTTCCACCCACCCCGGGGGGAGCAGGAGGTGGAGGTGATGAACCTGCGGGCACCGGCGAGCCGAGTCCGCATGAGCAGCCGCGAGTTCTGGGATGGCTTTGCCGCCGGCACAGGTGAGGGGTGTGACGAGTTTGTGGCGTCCTCGGGGTGATTTGGGGTGAGGTGTGAGGGGAGCCGGGCTGAGCACCCCTCCCTCCATCCCTGTGTGTGATGCCGGGCTCCCTCCCGCAGCATCCCCGGAGCGGGAACAGCGTGCTGGGGACTTGCTGAAGCTGGAGAGTGGCTTTGGGGACATGGAGCTGAGCCGGTAGGTGACAGCACAGGGTGGCTCCCCCTTCCTGACCTCCCCACGCCAGCAGTGGGATGTGGGACGTGGGATGATGTGGGATGATGTGGGATGTGGGATGTGGGATGATGTGGGGGGATGTGGGATGTGGGATGATGTGGGATGTGGGATGATGTGGGATGTGGGATGATGTGGGATGATGTGGGATGTGGGATGATGTGGGATGTGGGATGATGTGGGATGTGGGATGTAGGATGATGTGGGATGTAGGATGATGTGGGATGTGGGATGTGGGATGATGTGGGATGCGGGATGTGAGATGCAGCACCAGGGCTGGGGATGTCAGGGCAGCTCTGCCCTCACCTGCACTTGGTGCTGCGCTGCCAATCCCCCCCTCTGTGCCACAGGACCACCAACCTGCGGGCCAGCCTGCCCCTGCCCGAGTACTGCGGGGCCAGCGGCCGCCTCAACCTGACCACCCACCTGCGGGGCCAGCGGGGCCGGCGCTGGCTGCGCCCACGTGTCTGTGCAGCCTACGGTGAGTGTGGTACCCGGGCTCTGAGGGGGCATCTGGGCTCCCCTCTCCCACGGGGATGCCCAGCGCTCACCCACCCCCCGCTCCCACTGCCAGGTGTGCCCCCGCAGGACCGGAACGTCGGGACCAAAAACCTGGCGGTGGAAGCAGCCGATTCCATCAACATCCTGGTTCACGCTGCGGCGGCCCCGCGGGGTATGGGGGCAGCACGGGGGGTCCCTACACCCCCTCTGCCCTGCTCCAGCCCCTCCGGGACCCCCCTGAGCCCCCTGTGCCCACAGAGGTGCTCCTGCACGGCGACACGGAGGACATGGATGCGCCACTGAGGGAGCGGCTCAGGGATGCCGAGGGCCGGCCCGGTGCCCTGTGGCACATCTTCCGTGCCCAGGATGCCCCCCGGATCTGGGACTTCCTGCGGAAGGTGGGTGCCAGCACCCCCTGCCCCGCTCCAGCCCCTCCCCACTCCGCTCACCCCCAGCACCCCGCAGGCATCCGAGGAGCTGGGGCAGGAGGGGGCGGCCACGGGGGAGCCCTCTGGGCGCTCCCTGGATGCCCCTGGGGGCTCCCTGGATGCCCCCGAGCGATCCCTGGATGCCCCCGGGCGATACCTGGGTGCCCCCGGGCCCTCCCTGGATGCCCCCGCGCCCTCCCTGGATGCCCCCGGGCGATACCTGGACGCGGCGCTGCGGCGGCGGCTGCGGGAGGAGTGCGGGGTGAGCGCCTGGACCCTCCTGCAGTTCCTGGGGGACGCCGTGCTGGTCCCCGCGGGGGCTCCCCACCAGGTAAGGCATCCCCCAAACGCCCCTCCCGGGGGGCAGCTGTGCCAGCCCTCCCTGTGGAAAGCGGTGCAGGGCGAGCCCCTGATGGCCCCTGGTGCAGGTGCAGACCCTCACGGGCACCATCAGTGTGGAGCAGCGGTTCCTGTCCCCGGAGAGCTCCGTCCGCCTCCGGGAGCTCGGCCCCCATCCCGCTGGGACCACCACGCGGCATCTCCGTGCCCAGGTGGGTGGGCTGGGGGCGTGGGAGGGTGTTCCAGTGCGGGGTGAGCGGTGCCGAACCCCCTCTTTGCCCCCCCTGCAGCTGGACGGGATGATGTTCTCGGCTGTGCGGGAGGCGCTGGGGGTCCTGCGGGGCTGCAAGTGAGGCCACGGAATGTGGGAAGGACGCTCGGACAGAGCCAGGATGGGGGCTCTGGGGGTGGTCCTGGGCCCTGGGGAACCGGGACCGGGCGCCTCCCGCTCGGTGCTTTGCTCCAAGATCTGCCAGGAAGGCTCGAGGCAGAAAGAATAAAGTGTCCACAGCGTGTCGGGGCCACCGGCACAACCAGCACCCGCCTCGGGGTCTCTGTTCATCCCCCTAAACATAACCCTAAGCCTAAACCTAAACCTAAACCCAACATTAAACCTAAACCCCAACCCCAACCCCAATCCCAACCCCAATCCGACCCCCAACACAAACCCCTACCCCAACAGGCCATCTCCATAGCAACGGCCCCAGCAACAGGGCCCTCCCATAGCAACGGCACCGGCAACAAGCCCCCCCATAGCAACCGTCCTAGTAATGGCCTCCCCATAGCAACCGCCCTAGTAATGGCCTCCCCATAGCAACCGTCCTAGTAACGGGGCCTGTCCATAGCAACCGCCCTAGTAACGGGCCCTGTCCATAGCAACCATCCTAGTAATGGCCTCCCCATAGCAACCGCCCTAGCAACGGGCCCTGTCCATAGCAACCGCCCTAGCAACGGGCCCTGTCCATAGCAACCGCCCTAGTAACGGGCCCCCCCATAGCAACGGCCCTAGTAATGGCCCTTCCATAGCACCCACCGGGGCCAGGGTGGGTGGCAGAGCGGGGGGTTGGCAGCACGGCACGGCACGGCCCCCCCAGCCCCGGTCAGCGGGCAGAGGGCACTGATGGGAGGAGTTTGGCTCGGGCTCAGCCCCCACAGCCTCGCACACAGCTGGGAACAGCTGGATGCTGCTGCCCAGAGGTTGTGGAGGCCTGTGCTGTCCCCATGCGTAGTGACGACCAAACGGACTGAAACAGCAGCGGGAAACTATCTCAGGATACTTAATTAACACCAGTTAATTAGCACCGGGCAATTAATTAGCATCGGGCAGTGGGGATCAGGTAATGCAGTGGGCACCGTGCCACTGGAAAGAGGTGGTGGGCACCGTGCGATGACCACCGTGCGATGACCAATGCGTAATTAGCACCGCGTAATTAGCACCGCGTAATCAACACTCTGCGCCACGCGGCTCCGCGGCCCCTTTAAGGCCAAGTCCCGCCCGATGTGAGTGGCGGCAGGATCAGCCAATGGGAACGGAGCTGCCGCGGCGGGACAGCCAATGGGCAGCGAGCAGTGGGCGGGCCCCACGTGGCGGAGCCCCGGCGCGGTGAGTGCGCGGCGCATGCGCGGGGCGGGGGGGGCTGCGGGGTCCCTGCGCCTTCCCCGCGACCCCCGGAGCCTCCCGCGACCCCCGGCTCGACCCCGCTGCTCCTGCAGCCCCCCCGAGCCGACCCCGCTGCTCCTGCAGCCCCTCCGAGCCGCCCCCCCATTGCAGCCCCCCCGAAACATCCTCCCCATTGCACCCTGCAGCCCCCAAACTCATTGCGACCCCCCTGAAACCCCTCCCTTATCGCAGCCCCTCCCCAAATAACCCTCCCCGTTGCACCCTGCAGCCCCCCCAAGCCTGATTGCGACCCCCTGAACCCTCCCCCTATTGCAGCCCCCCCAAACCATCTCTCCCATTGCATCCTGCAGCCCCCCCAACCCTTATTGCAGCCCCCCAAAACATCCTCTGCATCGCACCTTGCAGCCCCCCGAACTCTTTTTACATCCCCCCCAACCCTCCTATTGCAGCCCCCCAAGCCCTTATTGAAGCCCCCAACCCCTATTGAACCCCCCCAATCCATCCCTCCCATTGCACCCTGAAGCCCCCCCAAACCCTTATTGCAGCCCCCCCAAACCATCCCCCCCCTGCACCCTGAAGCCCCCCAAACTCTCCCCCTATAGCACCACGTAGCCCCCAGACCTTCCC